>JAFMSR010000012.1:35958848-36378848 GCA_022818135.1 Saxidomus purpurata | reverse complement strand
GAGTAACAGTAGCTGATAGAACTAGTAATTGACAGTTAATCAAGTCACGCAGTTGTGACAATTTCTTGTACTCGGGGCGAAAAATCACCCCAATCTAGTATACAATGGGCTTCATCCACTACCAGATAAATGTTCTTTGCTAGTATCTCAGCAGTGGTGAATGCACCAAAGAACATTCTGTTGTAATGGATATCTTCAGGATGTGCAAATATATACTTTATTTTGCCTTGCAAGATTGGACGCATGTAACTTTTACGAGACAAAACCATTGGATGACAACCAAGTTTTTTGTATTTGTTGGTCAACAATTGCATTCAATTGAGCAATGATTATGACTTTGCATTTGAGGTCAATAAATGGCAGCAGTTCATATATCAAGAATTTCCCATATCCTGTTGGTAAAGAATATATGCAGCCCTTGCAAGACAGAATAATGTTCAAAGACTGTACACTGTATTTGAAGGTGTTTCAATGTGTTGCATGTTGCAGATGGCAGAACAATACATTTGCAAAACAAAACATATTTATTTGAGTCCACTTATATAAACTGTTTGCCCAATTAGTCAAATAAGCTTGAAAAGACATTTTCCCGATTTATTTGTGGACACTTTGTGGCACTGTTCAAATGTAAATAAGGTAGATATACTTTATTATATTTTCTGTAATATCAATATTGCAATATGTTTTATTTCATTATTGGATTTTTACCATATCATTGCAGCCCTTAGGCTTAGTATCACTACACCATTTTACAACCTTCCAGTGACATTGAAATCTTCAGTCCTTTTGTTGTAGTTCAGTTTTCCAGCAATGAATGATGTTAAAAACCAATCCAGCTAATTCATCACAACTATGGGGTGAAAAAAATGAATCACTTCTACAATGATGTATGAATGCTAACTTGAATTGGTCTAGCTCAAATGTGTTGTACTGATCTTCATCCACAGACGTTTCCCAATCCAATTATAGCAACAGTACGTTTTGGTGATGATGATGATGATGATGATGATGATGATAAAATACCAACCCGGCTCATTCATTAAAATGTATATAACGAAAGAAAATTACGTGTACTCTAACTGGAATCAGTAGAACTCAAATCGATGTATTTATTTTTGGTTTTGTTCAATCAAAGTCTATGAGTGCAGTAACAAAACCCCATTGCAGTATCTTGTCTATCTGCAAATCGCATTAATCCAGCAAATGGTGAAATATTTTACGGGCCTTAATTTTATCAAATGAATTTATTTCCAATGTGCATGGGTGCTTCTTTCATTTCAATTTGAAAGGAAATCTTCAAAGTCTGTGGCTCATTCACAGACAATGGTCTGCACTGAGAAGTCGTGTCCCTCCTAGCCATATCTAAGACGGTTCAACAGTATCAATTACTTCTCAGATTCCGATAATCGTGAATAAATACACCGAATGTGTCAGTGTTTAATTGCTGCAGCTGTAAAGCAAGACAAACTTGACTATTTAACTTTCACTTGATGTTGGTGTTTCATTGACAGTCTAGAATTCTGTCGCTATTTTGATGAAAAAAGATGAACTTATCTTGATAGACTGTATCTTTAGAGTCCCAGGATCACTTTGAATTTACTTATATAGAAACATAAATTAAATGAAATTATAAGGATAGAAGCATGTTCTATTCACTTGAAAACAACGTTGTTAAAAAAGGTGTTCAAATATGAATATAACTATGCCAATGAAATAGGTACATGTATCGCATAGAGGGTTGTGTAAGCTCTTCATTGATACAGCACATGTTTAAATCCGTTCAGTCTAGCTTTGCCAATAGCTCGATTAAAGGTACATACCCTATAACTGATATCGAACTAAATAACCTCAAAATATAACTAATTGATACTTTGGAAGTAAATAACTTAACCTAAAAGTTTCAGCTATGTATTCCCAGTCATTATCGATAAAATCAGTGGTTTAAAGTATACTGCAGTACAGTAAACCATCCAATAATATATGTAGAGTTGTTGTTGTACAATAAAAGGGGGGATGAGATTTATTACAGAAAGCCTCTAAATTGATTAATTTTGGTAAAATGAGGCATTTTTCGCCATAGATTCTTCTTTGAAATTATATTTATTTATCATTATACGTTCATTGAAAACATAATCTATGTTTCGAGAAAATAATCCGCTAGATGTAGGGAGTGCCTCTTTAACACTGTCTGCTCGTGTACACTAAAGCTAAAATGGTTGGGAAAATGTCTCCTTTCACTGACTAAATACGGTCCTATATCAAGAACCGCTGCATTCCTAGTATACAGGCGAAAGACATAATGAAATGTGTCGTGTTTATGGCAACAATGAACTTTCTTTTTCATCTGTCACATGGTGATGTAAGAAATTCAAAAGTGGTGTTGATTCAGTAAAAGATGAGCCGCATATCCGCCGTCCGAAAACTGCAACTTCGCCAAAAAATGTTGATAAAAACAAAAATAATATCAAACAGGGAATGCCACGTACCAAAAACGCAGCCTCCCCAAAACGAGCCCCACAGCACCCAGAAGTGCACACCACCAACACACACACACACACACACACAAGTACACACACAAACATACACTACCAACACACACTAGCATACAAAGCAAACACACGAGGACAAAACGAACAATTAAAGGAACATAGTGGGGTACCGCCTTGGAACGGTCAGTGGCAAAAACACCACTGGGGAGCTTAAACCGGTTTATGGTGCGCACCCAACCTCACTCTTACCCCCACCATGTTCCAAAGTCACAGGACAGTGTAAATAAAAGTAATCCCTGCTAGGTGAATCTCTAACACACGCAATGGAAACAAAAGGCATGGTATGTAAAACACAAAAATTCTCGTGTATAAATATATAAAAAGCAAACCTTGAGAACCAAAAAACGTATGTACTCAATGCCTTTGCAGAAGGCAGAGCACCAAGAGAAACACCCAGATTTGATTGCTACCGATGCAAGATTTACAACTAGGTATATAGCTAAATTCGTTGGTATCTCAGTGACAATTCGCAGACGTGATTTTAAAATGAGAAGGATAAGTGCCAGATGGATTCCCCATCTCCTTACAAAACTCGGGTAAGACTCGCCAAACAATAGTTGAAACAGTTGCCTACCTACAACAATCGGTCTTTCGCAAATATCATCACTGGCGATGAGAAATGGGTTCACTTTTATGAGCAGTGCAGATAGACAAGATACTGCAATGGGGTTTTGTTACTGCACTCATAGACTTTGATTGAACAAAACCAAAAATAAATACATCGATTTGAGTTCTACTGATTCCAGTTAGAGTACACGTAATTTTCTTTCGTTATACACATTTTAATGAATGAGCCGGGTTGGTATTTTATCATCATCATCACCAAAACGTACTGTTGCTATAATTGAATTGGGAAACGTCTGTGGATGAAGATCAGTACAACACATTTGAGCTAGACCAGTTCCAGTTAGCTTTCATTCATTATTGTAGTGGTGATTCATTTTTTTCATCCTATAGTTGTGATGATTTAGCTGGATTGGTTTTTAACATCATTCATTGCTGGAAAACAGGACTGAAGATTTCAATGTCACTGGAAGGTTGTAAAATGGTGTAGTGATGCTAAGCCTAAGGGCTGCAATGATATGGTAAAAAACCATGTTTGTCCATGTTTTCAAGAGAATCAGAAAGTCATGCATTGATAATTGTTCCTTCCATGGAAGTGATATTGTGATATTGAAAATTGGATGGAACCAACTAACAACCAATAGCCGTTCTTTTCCGTACACGCTACATGTTTACGTTACTGTGGTTATTTCCCTTTATGTGGTAACTCCCCGGGCCAGCTTGGTAGTCTACTATTTGCACTTCGAAGGCAAACCGATTTTACAGGTTGCATTTAATACTGTCCGCCTTCTACAAATTGTGTGACTTATAAAATATCAGATCTGTGAAAGGGGTCACACTGAAACGCCAAATTAATTAGGCTAGGTAAGCTATTGCACACATATACAAAATAAGCTATTTGCACGTTGGACTTGCAGAAATCGCCCGACAATGCGTTTGCTTTTGCATTATGAGTTTGACAAATAGCTGAAAGAATGTTAATTTACATATCGTTTGCATAGCGTAGAAATATGCTAATATTGTTGTTGGAAGTATTGGAGCGAACTTACCATGTGACCATATAAAGCAGATCTAGCGTGACGTAGTAACAGGTGTGTGGAGTATTAACTATTGTAGATACTAATGCCTGAATTTGCTTAGACTGTCGTAGTTTGTACTTCAATAAAATATATAGACATATGTGCCCTAGAAGGAACTTTTGGAATGCTATAACTTGTTTGGTAACAGGATCTGTAATGTTTTTTTTCAATGTTTTTGCCTGTGTTCAAGGAATTTCCAAATCAGAAAGTCATGCATAGATAATTTGGTAACCGGATTTGAAATATTTTTTTTTTCAATGTTTGTCCCTGTCTTCAAGGGATTCCAAATCAGAAAGTCAGGCATTTATAATAATTTGGTAACCGGATTTGAAATGTTTTTTTTTTCCAATGTTTGTCCCTGTCTTCAAGGGATTCCAAATCAGAAAGTCATGCATTGATAATTTGGTAACCGGATTTGAAATGTTTTTTTCCAATGTTTGTGCCTGTCTTCAGGGATTCTAAATCAGAAAGTCATGCATTGATAATTTGGTAACCGGATTTGAAATGTTTTTTTCAATGTTTGTCCCTGTCTTCAAGGGATTCCAAATCAGAAAGTCATGCATTGATAATTTGGTAACCGGATTTGAAATGCTTTTTTCCAATGTTTGTGCCTGTCTTCAAGGGATTCTAAATCAGAAAGTCATGCATTGATAATTTGGTAACCGGATTTGAAATGTTTTTGTTTTAAATGTTTGTCCCTGTCTTCAAGCGATTCCAAATCAGAAAGTCATGCCTTCATAATTTGGTTACCGGATTTGAAATGTATTTTTTCACTGTTTGTCCCTGTCTTCAAGGGATAAGTGTGAAAGGTCTTACGGCACGAAGATCTTTAATTATTCTCATTTCATAATCAAAACACTACAAAATCCCAAGGGCATACTTTGATCTGTTGTTATGGCCTTTCAATATCAACATTAAATACTTCATCAATCAGGTCTGTCACGATTGGGAAATTTAACTTTGTCACGCAGTTCAAGGTACACTAACTCAATTCCAACAAAATATTCCCATAACAATTTACCTGGTCTGTATTTATGATAACATCACATGCTCCAGATGTATGTTATCTTGTCGTTTCAGTTATCTGTATAACAACTGGCGATACAAGGTTCACAATCCAATCTGTGAAAGAACTGATACCCGGAAGATCATTGAGACATGTCTTAGTTGATCCAATATTTAAGTGTTCACATGCAGCTTCATCCATATACATAATAATTTTTGACATCAAATGCATTTGCATCTTTTCTGAGTAACCTTATTTTCTAACCATATCATGTAAAACGCTCATTATTATCTCCGAGTTACAGTATTTGATAGAACAGTGACAGCACCTTGATTCAAAGGTGACAGAGTTAATGTTTTTAATAGACACTGGACAATCATTGAGATAATAACAATATCATCTGTATAATGTTAAATAGAAAGATAAATGTGAAGACTGAATGCTGGTCTAATCATAGGAAATCGATAGAAACCACTAGACAGCACCATTCTAATATATTGAACTGTAATAATTCGAAAACAATGACATACTCGTAATATATAGTGTTTGTGCAAATCAGGGTAACTCTTCACTAAACTATATTATTTTTCTATTGTCGCGGATATGGTCCGTGAATATCCAGACTGTATACCCATTGAACGTTGTCTCGGGTGTCCAAATTTGAACAATAGTAATATAAGTATTTGTTGCGCTCTATGTATTTAGCTAAAACCTTAGCTGTAATATTATAGTCTACATGATCATTCAATACTAGACCCAGGTACGCATATTAATTTTATCAACAAGTTCATGACTATTATTGCAAAGGTAAAACTAGAGTTGATGCTCTTTGGATAAACACTACACAGTCATTGAGACAAGAACAATGTGACCGTGTAGCAATACATTCCCATATCTCTGAGGGTGGTCACAAGGATATAACGTAACGAAATTCATTGATTTTCTATGTTTATATAATCATAATATTCTTCTCCTATTTCCTATAAATCATACTGACTGAAAAGGGTGTCCTACAAATACAAGAAGACAAGTATAACCATAAAGCAAATAAAAACATATAAAAGCATCTAAACGCAAAAGCAAATTATTGCACACAACAATAATTTGGGACAAACATTACTTAAAGAGGCACTCCATACATCTAGCAGATTACATTTTTGAAACATAGATTATGTGTTCAATGAACGTAAAATGATAAAAAAAAATACAATTTTCAAGAGGAACCTATGACGAAAATGCTTCATTTTACCACAATTAATAAATATACAGGCTATCTGTAATAAATCGCCTCCACCCATTTATTGTACAACAACAACTCTACATACAGTATTGAATGGTTTACGGTACTGCAGTATATTTTAAACCGCTGATTTTATCGATAATAAATTGAATGCATAGCTGAAACTTTGACGTTAAGTTACATTACTTCCAAAGTATCTATTATTTATATGTTGGAGGTTATTTAGTTCGACATCAGTTATAGGGTGTGTCCCTTTAAGTAGAATCATCAATTACTTTAAGACAGTAACAGTTATTAATTGTAAACAAGATTTGGGTAAAAGGAATTTAACCAAATGTTTAAATAACCAAATTAATTAATAACTGATATTGATGGACAGACCAAGGGGATTGAGACAAGGGAAACCCTGGATTTACCTGATCTGTAAAATATAAGTGTTGAAGAATCAAATAGATGTAGCTAGAAAAGCTACATCTTTACTCTAGCTTTGTATCTGTCCAACTGTGTGAAATCAAAATCCCCCTTAGCATGAGAAAGGGTGAGATGTTTAATCAGGTGTTACAAATAAACCAATCACCAGTTGTTATGTTTCCTTTACACACTATTAGTTACTAAGGGAAAATATAAATAGAAGTCACCTGATATTATATTATCACATGACTGAGTTGTCACATTTCATGTACAACTCGTGCAAATATTATTAGGTATAAAACCACTTATAATGAACACTGTGATATTCTCCTTCACTGTTGTCCGAAATACTATAAATAGTAGTTAAATTTGTAATGTTAGTTATATAAATAGAAAACCAAATCTGTGACATTTCAAAACTTATAAAAAATGAACTATTGTGCCAAAAGATATGCAAATGATAAAGTCGGAAAAGAAAAATAGCGCAACTTTGAAAAAATTGGTTTTGGTGGGATTTTTTAACTAACTAAGTCGAAATAAGTGGCATGAAATTGACAAAATTCAAGTGTATTTGAACCCACTTCACCTACGGAGAATATTCAACCATTGATTGGAAAGCAATTCAACTTGCAAGCTGAAAATTCAAGTACTAGGATGGAGATCAGCTTACTCATAGGCCTATTCAACATAAAGATGTTCAAATGATGCTTCACTTGTTCAAAATTCAAGGTACTAATTTGACTATTTTAAGAGACTAAGTGGAAAATGTAAACACGTTCTGGAAGTGTTCTATAGATGTTGAATATTCAATCGTGTGGACAAATGTTTAGTGTTACCAGTCTCAAGAACATTTCAAGGACTAACCATGCCTTGGACATCGTTCTTAAAGTTATTCAAGAATTATAGTTCTTGAACTAAGACATGGATACTATTAGGAACACTTAAAACAATTATAATGTGATTTGAACTAGGTCTTGAACTGTTCAACTTTTGAATATACAAGTTTTTGAAAAGGCTTATAGCTTGATATTCAACTTGTAATTCTTGTTTTCAGCACAAATAACATAGAACTATTTATTCATAAGATTCAACTTTGTTAGAATAATAAACTTAGTTGAAGTTACGACTTATATCTTGGACAAATATGATAATGGCTTGAATTTAACTTAATTATGTTTAAACGGTATTAAATTAAAGCAAAGTGCTATTGCTCTCAGTTACCATTTCACGGAATGAAAAAATTTTGATGTCTTTTAGATTTTGACTGATAATAATACCAGTAAAAATAAACCTAAAAGTAGAATTTCAGTATTTATATGCAATTATCTAGGTATTGGTTTGGATAGGCTACACGCACCATTTCAATGTTTATTTTAGAACAACATTCTTTACTTAAACTCGTCTACTTGCTTGCAAGCTTTTCTTTACCTAACTATACTTTTGTTTCTGTAAAGCTTTGAATTATTTGGCAAAGTATAAAGCGCCAAATTGTTAACAGCTTTAGGAGACACCCTGTATATATGGCAGTATTTTCTCCTAACCTGGAGTCTTTTTATTTATGATCATGTCTCATAAAAATATTTTAGTCTCTTACATTATACAGTAACAATTTGAAGCAATTTAATTTTTTAACCCTATAAATGTTCATAAATGCGAGCTTTGTGGCTCTGATGACAATTTTTGTCCTTGTAATCTGATGAAATGTTTTTCATGAGTTAAAATTGGACACGTTTGAGTCAAAGTTTTTGATATATTTGGGTCGAAAATTTTGTTTTCAGCAAGTAAAATCGTAAAAACTATGATAATTTTGATTTACGTTTGACTTCGAATTAATTATAGCGAACTCGAATACGAATACCCACATGCACAAAATGAGGCAAAAAAACCGGTAAATACGAATGTTTTGAAAATCGAGTGTTTGCGCTTTAGGCATTAATTCTAAGTGTATAATTGACATGATATAGTTGAATAATCGGGTACAAATCCATTGAAGATTTAACTTCATTCATTCTTAATCAAATTTGCTAATTTTCCTGAACGTAAACGAAAAACATCAATTTCAACAGTCTTAACCTTGGAACTTCAAACACAGATTAGACAATTCTTAGTGAAATAGTATCTGCATTGTCCCCTTTTATGGATGGTTCACTATCCTCTTCATGGATGTCTTCAAGTAGATGAGTAAAATTTCTATCTAGCAATTCAAGACATCTGTTACTACCACATCCTGAAGTGTTGTCAATGGGGTTTGTTCTAAAGGGCGTTTTGTCAAAAATTATTGCAAACCCCAAAGTATTCCCCTTTACAAAAAACTTTGTAACCAGTGTTAAATGTGGATAGATAGTTACTTTGTATCGTTCGCATCAGTCATGAACAATTTGTGATAATATACTCGTTCAATTCGTACATATACAGATTCTAAAACAGCCATTGCTTATATACCATTTCTAGTTAATTGTAATTAATTTGCCAAGATAGTTTCCCAGATCTTTAAGCCTGTAAAGAAAGCTATACAAATCAACACGCAAAGAAGAATTGATAACGCTGGTTTTACATTGCTATATATTTTAGCATTTTGTCTCGATTTTGTCCTACTCTTTTGTTGGTTCATCATATCTTTGAATGACGAAGTACTAATACAGTATTGTTAAATAATTATATTATTTAAGATGTTTAAAAACTAAGACATTATCATATGTTGCAGATTTAGAACTCTCTTGACGTAATGTATGAACTTGTCAAAACATTTTCATGTTATTTTATCAAGGAATTTATATGAAGACTATAAATCATAGTTATTAATTAAATACATTGTACATATGAAATATATGTTGGATATGTAATTTGTAATATGTATATATATTGTTAACGAAAAACAACAAATAACTAAGATGTTTTAAAATGCAAATTTAAACCCATGTATATCGTGCCTGGTATTAAGGGTTGAGCTGTTAATATTAGGAATTGTCAATCATTTTGATGTTATGTTTTAAACAATGGACATTATAAACTATAAATATCCCATGCCAGACTCGGGACGAGTCTTTGGAGGGAAAAGGAACGATCGGTGAATTTAGTGAAAACGTATGCTTCATTTTATGATATTATGAATTTTTGTACCTATGCAGGGATTAGAGTCAATATATATATAGATATGACCCATGCAGTTGGTCATATTCAATGGTCTGCTGCGTCTTTGCCCTGGCAAGTAACGAATATGTTTATATGTTGGTTTGCATGCATGTTAGTTTGTGAAACTGTGAACTTTTGTGTGTGTGAACAAATGTACCTATAGGGATTTTTAAACGAAGGCCATACTGGAAATTAGCAGTATGATAATTTTTGTACACTTAGTATGTAACCTTCACAAAATAAAGTTATTGTTGTTATTGTTGGAGAATTCACACAGAACTGTGCGTAGGTCTTTTACAGTAGGTTTAGTGTTGCTAGCATATATTTTATCAATTATAGTAACTCGTTCGTATGGTATAAAGGAAAATAGGTATAACTTATGTTACATTGCAAAAAGTGAATAGATATGGCGTTTTTGAACGGTTGGTTGTTTTAACTAATCATAGACATGCTCAAGAAGACGCATTCTACTAAGGGAAACATTTACTTATTTCATGTCATCTGCACTAGTTTACATATGAATATCAACATTGTTTCATGTCTATATAATCAATTTCCATTGCAGCATCATCTCCATGCCACGTTGGATACCAGCTGTTTTTTGCGTTCCAGAAGTCTTGAAGCTCAGTTGGCGAGTTATTATTCCATGGTTTCGTTTGATCGTATCTCCAGCTATCAGGGAAGAAGCCATTTGTACCCCCAATAGCAACATTCAAAATCAGATAGAACTGAAAGTAGGTTACAATAATGTCTCAACTTTAAAGTAGATCAAACATTTAAATTAAGTAATTCCAAGGGAACAAGCACTTTGTAAATTTTACAAACGTTCCTTACTTCACTTAAGCAAGCTGTAAACTACTGAACATTAGGATTAACCTTTTTTAATCTCAGAAAGGTACTGAGGTTGAGTGTATAACCTATTCAAATATGTTGTGCTCAGAGTGTCTTCTGTTTGATTCTAAGTCAATATAGCTTTCTTTTTTGTAGCATATTAAATTTATGTAGCATATTTGTATAATTATTATGCAGACGATATGTATATAATTATTATGCAGGCGATATGTATTGCATCTAAAATAAATTCTAACCTCTTTGTCAAAGGGAGCAGCCTTTGTACCACTTCCCCAAATGTTTGAGCCACCGAAACCTCCCTTCTGCCAGAAACTTTGTGAAATCGGAATGTTCATCATAGGGCGATTATCCAAAGAAACACTGAAAGAAATGCAAACCATAACTGAAACAACAGACAAAACACGACAAATTTTGAAACTATAATAAAATAATAATGAATGGTATTTAAACATACGTTTTAGCAATAAGAGTCATGGAATGTAACAGAAAGGTCTTTTGAACACTGGTGTTCTTATCTGTTTTTTTTATAATCTACGATGTCTAGGATATATACATAAATCTAAAAGTTTCAGGACATTATACTAAATCGTGCGTTGATTTCAGACATTTTGACATCATTTTCTAATAACGTTACAAAAATGTTTACGTCTAGCACCAAGTTTTTCCTCGATGGTCGGAAAACTTGGTCACAATACAATACAATATTAATTTATAGTCGGAAATGAAAAGATGTGTGTAGCTTTTGTCCGACTTAAAAGTAATTATTTAAATAACTCAACTAAAGCAGAAATAAAACATAAAATAAAAATGACATACAGAATATGATTAACATCCCAATCAAGCCGGTAGGTATGCATGTCATGACTCCAGTCACCAGAACTGTTAAGAAGTATACATAATATACATTATAAAATTCAATAATGAAATACTAATGTCAAAGTAAAATACCATTAAAGCTGCTCGCTCTCGGATTTAGGTAAAACAAGAGCTGTCCCTCACAAGTGACGAATGCCCCCGAAAGAGGTGCCTCACAGTCTGTGTCCTCTCCATGTGCTCAATAAATGTGCTATGTAATTTTAAAATCCTTCCATGCATGACAGAGTAACCATGCATACAGTATTCCATTACTTTAAACACTAAGTGTGACCTTGACCTTTGAGGTAGGGACTTGGGTCTTGCACGCGACACATCCGTTTGATGTGCTAGACATTTGTGTCAAGTTATTTTAAAATCCTTCAAAGCATGATAAAGTTATAGTCCGGACACAAATGTATGCATATATACAGGATTCCATTACCTATAAACTCTTAAGTGTGGCCTTGACTTTTGAGCTAGGGATGTAGGTCTTGCACGCGACACGTCGTCTTGATGTGCTAGACATTTGTGCCAAGTTATTTTAAAATCCTTCAATGCATGACAAAGTTACAGTCCGGACACGAATGTGTGCATATATGCATATATAGAGGATTCCATTACCTTCAAACTCTAAGTATGACCTTGACCTTTGAGCTAGGGATGTGGGTCTTGCACGCGACACGTCGTCTTGATGTGCTAGACATTTGTGCCAAGTTATTTTAAAATCCTTCAAAGCATGACAAAGTTACAGTCCGGACACGAATGTGTGCATATATTATGCATATATAGAGGAATCCATTACCTTCAAACTCCAAGTATGACCTTGACCTTTGAGTTAGGGACGTGGGTCTTGCACGCGACACGTCGTTTTGATGTGCTAGACATTTGTGCCAAGTTATTTTAAAATCCTTCAATGCATGACAATTTACAGTCCGGACACGAATGTGTGCATATATAGAGGATTCCATAACCTTCATACTCCAAGTGTGACCTTGACCTTTGAGGTAGGGATGTGGGTCTTGCACGCGATACGTCGTCTTGATGTGCTAGACATTTGTGCCAAGTTATTTTAAAATCCTTCAATGCATGACAGAGTTACAGTCCGGACACGAATTTGTAAGTGGGGACGCACAGACGGACGGACGGACTGACAGACGGACGGTGCGATTTTAATATGCCACCCTTCGGGGCATAAAAATTAAGTTCTTCAAAATGTATAAAAATGACATATTTTAGAACATATACTCAATCATATTAAAAGGTTCCAGTATAAATTCCTGTCACGTTTATCTGTAAGTTTGAAAAATACGTTTAAAAAAAAAAAAGAAAAAAAAAAAATAAAAAAAAAAAAAAAAAAAAATAAAAAAGGGGGGAAAAAAAAAAAAAATTAAAAAAAAAAAAAAAAAAAAAAAAAAAAAAAAAAAATTTTTTTTTTTTTTTTTTTTTTTTATATAATTATATTTTTATATTTTTTTTTTTTTTTTTTTTTTAAAAAAAAAAACTGAGAGCGAGCAGCTTTAAAGTAAATGTCTAAGTTCTTATTATGACAACCGTTTGTCTGAAAGGTAATTCTCACATACTAATCTCATGAGATATTGAATGATATTAACACAGTGGCAAATACAAACTCTTATATAATATATGAATAGGTTTAATTATACAAGGCCAACTGTTTGGGTATACCACGTCTCCATTAAACACGTTTTACAGTTAAAAGTTTCTCCAACTTGTTGGTATTGTAGTTAACAACTTACAGATCTCCATGAGTAAGAGAGAATTTGTTCTGTCCAGCATCTGGACCCCAATGCATGGTTGCACCGACCTCATTTACACCGTGGTTATGGTTATTACCATCTATAGCCTGCGTATTACCTGCAAATAGGTAAATGTTGTGTTGGTATTTCGATTATTTTGATTTCTAGTCCCGATTTCACGTAATAGCATAACCAAATTAGATCTTTACATTCTCCAACAAAAGAGCACCAGACCTTACTTCCGGCAACTTCTGAACTAACGGGAAAAATAAGACTGCTTGCCGCTCTGAACTGAACGATCAATTATCTCCATTCGTGAAATCGTAGAAACTTGATAATGACTGACCTTGTACCAGCTTTGGCTTTTTAAATTTTTTCAGGTGACTCATTTTAATCTTGTATTTTTTTACTAATATAAAGTTTCATACTGTAAGCATAATTTTGGAATATTCATATATATACATGATGCCAATAATTACACGGGACGCTGTCCGTGCTTTCTGTTGTGTATATGATCAACATCAATGTTTTAAACCCAGCGCGGTAAATAAAAAAATAAAAAAAAAAAAAAAAAAAAAAAAAAAAAAAAAAAAAAAAAAAAAAAAAAAAAAAAAGGGGTTAAAAAAAAAAAAAAACCACTTTTTTTTAAAAAAAAATAATTCAGCATTTAATTCCAAGAAACGTGTTAAAATGTAAATAGGCTTTCTATCTTCGTGATTACATGTGTACATTACTACGCATCTGAGCTCAACACCAGGATATACTAACTGATATATCACTCTTGATATTTCATCAATTATAAACCGTATTCAGTAAATGTTAGCATTCATTAACAAAAAAGACTTTTGTAGACAGGTGGACTTGGACTCAGCCTTTTAGTTCAGAGAGGGCTTCTGTTATACAAGAGGCTTTTTCTTTACAAGAACTACCTCGGATTGAGCTTGTCCGATGGCAACTTAAAACGTGATAATTAATAAAAATCTTCTACTGAGTGAATAAAATTAAGATACTTTTAGCTAATAAATGGTCTTACTAGAACTATATAAGAATCTTACCTCTACTTTCCATTATATCTATTTCCCCTGACCTTGGCCAGCTACCATACTCGCTGTTTTTAGGCAACATCCAGATTGCTACAAAAAAGGTCATACTTCAGTAGCTTCATAATATTGTAATAATTGGTATTTTTTCAATAATAAAAATGTTGAAATCCAGATATCGCAGACAATAATCCATGCAGGCTTGATATTCTGTAATAACCATTTTCCGACCATGTTCATGAAAACTGTGCGATAATACTGTTTGATAAAGAGCTGCACTGATTTGAACAAACACTTTGTAACAAAGTTTTGTCGAAGATATTGCATTGTTTTAGAATTGTACAATTTTCATACATTGAATGGCATAATGAATTCACTCTGTTACCATTCACTGTTTTAGGATTCAATTCAATTCAAGTTTATTGGCATATCAGCAATAAATATTGCCTTTGGCCATTTACATCAAGATATTATGGCAAAGACATATACATTATATAAATATAACAAAGGAAGAAAAGAAAAGCACATACAACGTTTTACATGAAAAGTTACAAAACATATTCATTTCAAATTAAGAAACAGTCACATCCTCAAGGGTATTTTGTCTTAATTTCATAGATTCTTTAACAAACTTAGCAATATTATATTGATTTTTTTACTTTTTGTTGACATAATAGCGTTGAATTTCTGTACACATGGCCAACTTATATTCCTTAAATATTTTCTTCTTAAGTCATTATACTTATTGCAACACATTAAAAAATGGTATTCTGATTCAACAACATTCTGGCTACAATTTTACATAATCGTTCTTCTCTGTCTAATCCTATGAATCTACCGCGTTCAATTTCAAGATGGTGAGAGCTTAATCTAAAACGAGATAATTGTATCCTAAGACTGTCATTAACAATAGAGTTCAGATACTCTTCAAAACCAAAGTTTGATTTAAATTGACTGTAGTAACACAATTTTTGTTTTGAATTAATTGACATGTTCCACTCCTGAATATACTGATCCCTTAATCTCCTTTTTAAAACTATTAAAATAATTGATACTGTCGACAAAATTTAATCTTACATTTAAAAATCCAAGATGATCAATGATTGAGTGAATACGAGATGTCCAACAATTAGAGTTTACATTATCACAAAGATCTCTGTACATAGTATACATGGGCGTATCAGTATTTTTCATTATTTTTAACCAAAATTTTATCGATCTTTTCTTTACAAATAACAGATAGTGGGAACGCCTAATTCACCCAGTACAGCACAGTTCGGAGTTTGTTGCCTAACACCTAATACATATTTACAAAATCTGAGATGTAATTTATCTATGTCTTTAAAATTGTATACCCCCATACTTCTGAACCATATAGAAGAATTGGGACTACCTTGAGTCAAACATTGACATTTTAGTTTTAACATCTAATTTAATTTTATCAAATACCGATAGCAATTATGGTATGCGCAAAGCGCTTGATCGTGTAATGCTTTTACTGCTTTGACATATTACCAGTATAAGTAAATCTAATTCCCAAATAAGTAAAACTATCGACAATCTCAATGCGTTCCCCATTAATGAAAAACTCATCTCGTCTTGCTTGTTTACGTTTTTCGAAAACACAAATTTTAGTTTTATTCACTTTATTTTCAGACCCCATTTAACAGAATATTGGAATACGGCATCTTTTGACACTGCAGACTTTTTGGATCTGTTGTGAAAAGAACAATGTCATCTGCAAACAAAATCATGTACATTGATAAAAGCTCAAAATCTTTTGTTAGTTAAAGAGTGAAAATCTAAATTTTCCGAAATATCATTGACGAATAAAATAAATAGAAGGGGAGATAATGGCTCCCCTTGTTTTAAACCAATCGTTACATTGAAAAAGTCCGATAACTCCATGGTACTAGACTTTTAACACATGATTGTACATTATTATAAATACATTTTATCATATTAGTCATTTTACAGCTTATTCCAGACTTGAATAATTTTGTCCATAAAGCATCTCTATTCACGGTATCAAAAGCCCTCTGGTAGTCAATAAAATACACCACAACTTAGAATTATTAGCTAAAACTTTCTGTATAATAGAATGTAGAAGGAAGATGGGATCAGATGTAGAGCGCCCATCGCGAAAACCAAACTGAGACTCATTAAAAATGTCCTCAGATTCGCACCATGCATTAAGTCGATTTCTTAGTATCAGTGAAAATATTTTACCTATTACATTAACTAAAGTAATTCCCGATAATTTGAAGGATCATTTTTATCACCTTTCTTGTGAATTGGTACATAACTCCTCCTTTGACCACATTTCAGGATATATACAGTTATCAAATATATGGTTAAAAATTGTACGGAGATATGGTGAGATGAATTCTTTCGCGTCAATAAAGAAATCAGCCACGTTTTATCATAATCACAACTTTTGTGACGTTTCATTGACGATATTGTTTTCTGAATTTCAGTAACTGTAATAGGGCTATCCAAGCGATCAATATATATTGTCTCCTCGTGTACAGTATTAAAATTATGCTCAGTAGATTGCCCATATGATATATTCGAAATATTTTCAAAGTATGTAGCGAATTCCTCTAAATCAATTTTACTGTTCGGGTTATTTACATTGTTATTTACTGTTTTAGGATAAAGCGGCTTAGTGGTAAGTGTGGAATTCCTAACAATAGACTAAAAAATGCGCCAACCAAAACGTTGATGATCATATATCGGTAAATCAAAAAGAAGAATTCGTGTTGTTGTCGTTGAATTTTCATTATATCTACGATTAGACTGGCATTCAGTCCGTACATTTACTGTTCTATTTACCATTCTTTTATTTTACATTGCGAATACCCCTTTATTTCTTAGGAAGTTCACTTTCTTTGCCGTCAAAACAGATCGAGCTATGATGGAAGAAAAGGGACTGAAACTATTCTGCTTTGAGTTGAAATACTTATTATCATCTAGCCAGGTAGCGAGCCTATCTTATTAATAAGATGATAGGGACTAAATTAGGCAAAGTAGTGCATTAAAAGTTTTAGACGTTTAATTTCACCCTTGCACTTATCTAAGCCAAGCTTGTCATGATATATTTCCACAATTTACAAATTCAAGATGTTTGTAACAGACATAAATACAGCATATACAAAGATATGTAGATAATGCAGGAAGTGAACAACTTGTGTGGCAATCATTTATGTAAGAAATAGATTTGATGTAACTGAAAAATGACAATCTATATTTAAAACTAGGTCTGTAATGTTTCATTAATTTAGAGGTAAGGTCTGCGTTTTGACAATTCTACGCTGTAATAATTTATTTGTAAATCAGTAAAACAAAATAACAAACCATTTCATTTTTAATACATAACGACATAATTTTAAGATAACAGCTGGGTAACATGAATTGTACATACGTGGGATTTTTTATCTTCTCATGTTGTTGCTTATTTTATAAATGATATAACGCTAACATTCTTCATCATGTTTTAATGTTCAAAATCATCGTAAACCAGGTCCTTTAAATGACACTAGAATGTTCTGCTAATTGACAATTAATGAGAAATTGTATTACCGATTGTAAGATCTAAAAAATATTGTTTTGTATTTGCTAGTTACCTGGCCAGATCCAGTCGCCTCTTGGAATTCTTGCCCTGACTTCTACAGTTCCAAATCGAATGCCCTTTTTGGACTTGATTTTGCCAGACATAACTGGTGGAAGTATTCCATATTTACCCTCTCTGAAACACCCATAGCGGTCCGCATTTGTGCAATAACCATACATATCTGAAATTCAACACAGAAATGTAAAGGGCATACACCAGCAATTTAACCAAAAGTATATTTATATACTGTGTTTATAGTTATTTTTGGAGACTTGTTTCACGTTTTGTCGGTTTGAAATTTATTTAAGATTACATTTATTTGCTGAAGAAATGATAATTTAACAACGGTTTATGCAGAATTTATAGCGACGATGTGACTCATTCGCGAAAACTGTCAAGAAGAAACGGTATTCACACTGTTAAGTCTATTACACTTAATTTTTGACAATTGGATTTCTGGAGTCATTGTATGAATTTTGCTTTATATGTCACTTTTTATCTGGAACTTTAATCAGTCCTTATTGAGAGTTAAACGATTACGGCATAACGACTTACTTTAAAGGGTATAGTACAATTTTTCCACACATTTTCATTTTGATATACATGTAGCAGAATCAAGGGGTCTAGAACTTAGGCGAATCAACATTTAAACATATTAATCTTTGTAATGATAGAATAACGTACTTCTGCAAATAATCGCAAGCATATTGTTTAATGATACATTTAGTAAGTGTAAGTTTTGAGCCGCGTATTCGCCTCAAGGCCCGGGACATCCAGGGTTCGATCTCCACATGTGCCGTGGTGCCAGATGCCTTACTCCCTCTGCAGGGTTGATTTGGTATAAGGTGAGTCTCAACAACGAATACCGGTAGTCTAAGCTGTAACAACTTGTTTTGCGAATATTTTGAATATTGAAAAATAAGTGAACTTTGGGTAACTTCTAAGTAACGGAAGAGCAAAACGTCTATTGAACGGCGAATTTCCGTATAAAAACAAATAGGAATCTTTACAGAATGACTGTTAAAAAACGCTTCAACTTCCCAAGAGTGACTTTTGTAGATCACAAAAACAGGCAAAATCTATTCGAAGACCGTTCACATGTTTTCAGTTCAGGTCAAAGTGGAGTGTCCATTTAAAGAGGAACGGAACAGACTTTAGAAATACCATTTTCTTTCTCTTTTAATATGAGACTAATATCTGAAGTCCTTGAATTTTATTGCAATCTGTTTTTCTAGAGCTAGCCATGTTGAATAACGTGTTTAATGCTTTTTCATTTTGATTGGCGATCATTGCTATTCTTGAACAGATTTTCCTCCAACAGAAACTAGTTAGAGCGGTCTTCTTTAAATATCGCAATCTACAAATCTAATACTTTTAATCTGATACAAAATTTCCAAGGGTTAGAGAGAGGGTGAAATAAATAAGAATCTGTCGTAAATTCTGACCTTTCAAATCCATGACACCACTGTGAAGTGCACTTTCAGAGTATCTTGGGTGGTCCTTTGTGAGCGTCTGAAAATGTGGACATTAAAGCCTAAAAGATCAAGTATATTTAGTAATCCATAAACTTTAGCACTCACCACCGCAGGAGAATGAGTCCTTCAACTACTGGAAGAGGCAATAGACAAGCCTTTAAACGCACTTCAGCCTGCTCATTATGTCTCCCACGTAGTGGGGGAAGACGCATTGATTTGGTGATGTTTGTCTGTTTGTTCGTCCTTCCGTCCGTCCGTCCGTCCGTCCGTCCGTCTGTCACAAACGTTTGTCCAAGCAACTTTTCCTACATGCATCGATGTATTTTACGGAAACTTGATAGAAATGTTTAGTACCAAGGGTAGTTGTGCATATCGACAGGATTTTTCGCTTCATTGAATTTTGAAGTTATAAGACTTTTGCATATATAAACATGTACTAAATATTTTATAATATCCAGTAATATATTTTCCGCGCTTCTTCTCCAATAGCCCGTGCTGGATTTTCATAAAATTTTACAGGAAGCATCAGTATGAAGTCTAGTTGCGCATATTATAATTTGGGGTCACTAACTCAAGGGTCAAGGTTACATGGACCTGAAAACAGAAAATCATATTGCACGCTTCTTCCTCAAAACCCCTTGTTGGATTTTCATAAAACTTCACAGGAAGTATCGGTATGAAGTGTAGTAATGCATATAAAAGTTTGAGTCAATAGCTCAAATATCAAGGTAAAGTCAACGTAAATGTCCAGGACAGCATAAACATAATATAATCAGTATTGTGATTCATATTGCCCAAATCACAACAGCAAGTCGTTAATTTTCAAACAGCAAAAATGTGCATATCACTGCTTCACTTCACAACGTATGTGAAACAAGCAAATTCAGTGAATTTATATTGCCCGCCAAATTAAACAAATAACTGAAAAAGAACAATTGTAAAATGCATTGGTTTGTCTGTTTTGGAAAATAAATGCATTTTAAAATCTTTACCGCCTCGTCTCCGAGGGGATACTTTTTTCTTTAAGTTACATTCATAAAGAACTTAGTTGTTGTAAGTTAAATTTAATCAGTACTACTAGTTTCAAACAACAAGAATTACAGAAGCCATTTATTGCAATCTAAATCATATCTGCACTATGAAAACTTAAAAAATTCTTAAGTTTCTATACAGAATAATTAATAAAAGCGCTACATCGCCTTGAGGGCCTCATTTCTATAAAGATTTCCAGGGGCAGGTTTTAGATATTGGAAAGAGTGATCATTAAATTATTTGAGCCAGTTACAATATAGTTTTGAAAACCGGTTCGGGAGAAATAGATAATATTTTCATATTGAATATAATAGAAAATAACGAAGGGCATTGACTCTGGATATACAAACCAATCATGACGAAAGTTGCGCGTGCGCCGATGCATTATGCTATTGTATACTTATTTTAAGTTTCATGATGTTCTATCCATTGGTTCCTTAGTTATGGCTCCGGACGGACAGACTGACGGACGGACAACGACAAAACAATATCCATCCGCCTTTGGCGGGGGATAATGAGAAGGGAACCAAATGAAGAAAAAGGAGACAAAGGTGCTAGGCTCGGGACAAAACAGGCTTAATGCCCATATGCAATCAAAAATGCAGTTCTGCGAAGCAACTGTTTACGTGGTCTGTCAGCGAAAAGTACAAAACACATTCTACATGTACCTTCATTAGTTACATAGAAGAAATTGTTTATTAGCATATTTATCATTTATTTTTAGGTTAACATCATGTACATTTTTAATCAAAATTTAGGCAGATAGTGTACAGTATTGATATAAGACTGTATTTCCCAGATCTGAAAATATCTAATGTATTTCAACTTGTACTCACGGGTTTTATGAAAAGATGACCATTCCTTGTGAATATGTTTCTTGCCTCGGGCACGTAGGCTTGGATTTCCCAATTCTGAAATTAATTATTTATTGATCATAACGTCAATGACGCCCAGTGTTAACATATCAGAAGCACTGACTACTCATTTTTGAAGTAGAAAACAGATAATTTCTGAAAAAACAATATGTACAAAAGTCTAATAGCATTAATATTTTCTTCGAATAAGACATGGAGGATTTGAAACCCGACATTCCTTTTCATAATACAATATCAGCAAGCAATCATCTCAGTCAGAAACGTTTTTTTCTAAAACATTGTTTCTCCTACTTAGAATAATATCGTGAGTAAATGTAGTTCTTACATATCCTCCATACATGGAAACTTCATAATTCCATCCGGCTGGGTTAAATGCGCCGTTAAAATCATCTCTGAATACTGTACTACATCTACGTACTCTTTTTGGTGGAGGCAATACCAAACTTCTTTCTTCTAAAGCTACGAAAATCATTAAAAAACGACAAAAATGAAATTTAGATTGCGCAGTTATTTTATAGAAATAAAAACAGCGGAATACGTTTATTTTACTTTGAAGTTACACTGCTCCGTTTACTTTTTTCATTTAATTACCACATGATTTGTTTAACGGCTTGTATTAAATCTGCCCTTTTCAAAGAAACCATGGGTTTAAAAACAAAAACTTGAAATGCGCGTGTAATAAAATGGCATAAGACCTTACTCACCTGGAAGTAACTTTCCTTTTGTTTCAATCGTTTTACCATCGATGTCTGCAGTAATTGTGTATTTTATTTTGTCTTGTCCGCTGTAGGCAGCATTGTTGTTTCGATGATACCAGCGGCCATCAGCTTTATAAATAAAAACACTTTAAACCTGTTTGATTTTAAAAACAAGCACTAAAGTATTAAATTGGCAATTGTCATTGAAACTTTGGTTAGGTTTAATGCTTAAAAAATTAGCGACAGCTTATTCTCAAAGGTTTTTGCAATACATTATAGTACCCCCTCCACATTTTACCACATATATAGTACAAACAGTTTGTAATCAGTGACCTCGGTCGCCCTAGTTGAATGTATTGTTATTTAACCTATATTTCCCGAAAAATAAATAAAAAAAAAAAAAAAAAAAAAACCCAAAATATACACAAAAAAATTAATTTAAAAAAAAAAAAAATTTCCCCAAAAAAAAAAAAAAAAAAAAAAAAAAATTTTATATTTTAATTAAAAAAAAAAAAAAAAAAAAAAAAAAAAAAAAAAAAAAAAAAAAAAAAAAAAAAAAAAAAAAAAAAAAAAAAAAAAAAAAAAAAAAAAATAAAAAAAAAAAAAAAAAAAAAAAAAAAAAAAAAAAAAAAAAAAAAAAAAAAAAAAAAAAAAAAAAAAAAAAAAAAAAAACCCACCCCCAAATAAAAAAAAAAAAAAAAAAAAAAAAAAAAAAATTTTCCCCTTCCCCCTCCCCCCCTTCCCCTCCCCCCCCCCCCCCCCAAAAAACAAAAAAAAAAATATTTAATAAAACTATATAAAAAAAACCAACCCAAAAAAAAAAAAAATATAAAATAAAAAAAAAAAAAAAAAAAAAAAAAAAAAAAAAAAAAAAAAAAATATAAAAAAAAAAATATAAAAAAAAAATAATATATAAAATATAATCTCTTTCTCTTCTCCCAGAGCTACCTGGCGGTTGTATAATTAGAAGAAAGATCAGTAGGAACTAAACTCTGAAACAGCTGTAACCTGTTGAGACTTGTCTCGCGTTATCTATGGGACAATTGTCTTCCGATAATGGTCTTACAACAATCGCAACAAAATAGGGCTCATGACTGGTTGGAATAAAAGCATGTCTTAGCTAGTGAGACAGGTTAGAAACCTTGCTTAACTCGTTCAGTTAGAATAATCTAAAGTTATAACTTCATTTTATTTCCTGATGAAAAGGTTGAGGACAGACAACAATTATAACACGTTCTGTCATACAAGTTTTCGCGACTACTAAGTAGTTCTTTCTTGTATTTATTTATATTAACATTAGACAATTCATACGGGCTGTTTTTGTACACTAGCATATTTCATCGTGATATTTACAGAGGGTGCAATATATAATTAAAGATATTGTATTGTTATTTTAATCCAACGCATATACGTTCTTACGTTATTATTTATTAACAAGACCATCAAAACAAAGCAAAGAAAAATAGATACCTCCTTGATGAAATGGTCCATGATGTTTATTTCCTTTAATGTGGTACTGTACATCAAATACTTTCATTCCAGGCAAAGCTTTAAAAAGAAAATCTCTGTCTATTAATATTTGAAACAACTTTAGCGTGCCTTAATCCGGGCAGTTTTAACCTTATTCCCGGGTTAAAAAGTAAAGATTCTAAAACTTATAGCATTCGTAATTAGCATTATTTTTGAACAGTCGGACAGCAGATTGGTATTACGGTGTAAACCAGGTTATTCATTAGGCATACACTTGGTTGATAAATGTACACATCAATAACCTGAAGCAGTTAGATCAATCATTTGGAAGTGTTCGGCTAGCATTATGTCCGCAACAGAGCTCCGATTGTAAAAATAAAACAGCATACCTGTTACAAATGTAAACAAAACTTTAAAAAAGGCTATTTTCTCGATTGTTATCCAAAATACATCACTTAAATGTAGAATTTTTGTTTTATTTTAATTCGCTTGTGATTCTAAAATAAGTGTTATAGTTTTTGTACAAATTTAATCTAAACTGCAAAATTATCACTAAAAATTTTAGGCGTTTTTTCTTTGTATTATATCATATAGTAAAACGACGAGTAGAGTTTTTAACTTAAAATAATACCAAGTTATTAAGTCTCAGAAAAATTAAACAAATATTGATTTAATAGAGGACATGTCATATCTTATTGTGATTCTAAAATAACTGCATAAGTAAAAAAGTTAAAACCTATAGTAAATTTGTGGCGTGTATTGGCCGTAGCTGTGACACTTTTTCAGCCACATGAATTAACGTTAATTTGACGGAAAATATGGCCCCACTATTTAACGCTTGTCCCAGATTGAAGATTTCTGTATGAATCTCCTTCAATTGGGGCAAATGGTGCAAAAAATGGTGCATTTTTCTCAACGTTTTGCTTGGTCAAAATATTTGAGGAAGCCCAATACCTTAGACAAACAGCATGTATTACGAAATACTATATTCTACGTAATTTACAGTTGTTTCCGACGATGTGGTTTTATATATAAGATATATCAGCGAAAATAGAAACAAAACAATCCTTTACAGAATATATGTTCACTTACCATCAAGTGATATTTCCAAGTCCCCTGTGGTTAGGTGGGTAAGTTTGGGTTTTGGAATGCTTGTAGCGGCTGCTGATGCCAAAAGGCAAGACAGTAAAACAAAATACATTCTTATGCACTGGCTCTAACTTAAGTTCAACCAGAAACTGGCTATCTTAAAAATGTGATCGGTATTTATACAATTATTCTTATCATAAATTCGTCAGGTCAAAATGTCATCTATTTCAGTAGCTAAAAAGTGGAACATCTTCGTGAAGATAACAACATGAAAGTTTGGATCACGTTAAATGTAATTCACCTCGAAACTTCTATGATATCTATAACGATTACTATACAGCTAGTTCCTTATTCCCTTTTCGAACAAACTCTAATAAGAAACCGAAGAAATGACAATGATGAATCATTTTCTTTTAAGCAGCAAATATTGGTGCAATAAAGCACAGGGGGTAGAGGTGTACCTTGGACCCCCAAACGGCACTGCCTCTACAAAAAATTATGTTTTCCTATTAAATACGTGTTTTCTACACATTTTCTGCCTCTCTTTGACAAAAACCCATTTTACGTATATATACATAAGAAAAGGGGTCTCCGCAAGCCGAAATCGCGATCTTATTTTGACACATCTCAAACAGACGCAGATTTTATAGCCGACGAATGGTCTACGAAGTCTAACTATAAACTTATCAATAGTAGATATATTTTGCTTGGGCCCCATAGCAAATAGTTCTACTTATGATGCAAATTCTTTTGAAATCGAAAGTTTTACTCCAAACACGCGTCTTGAACGAGATCTTGCTACCGCTGTTTACATTATAATATCACAGCGAAATTCTGAATAAACGCGTTTTGCTTTGCTAAAACAATTTAACAATCAACAAATGGGTTATTTGGGAACACTTACTGCCAACTTCTCTTTTGAAAACCGAAATCTAGTCCCATAGACCATAAAAGATTTTTCTGTTTACCATTTTTGCATCGCTGGCAGACATATTTGTTAGGGAGGTAGTACTGAACACTTTCAAATATCGATTAAAGCTCCAGTTCAAGCGTCCAATATGAAATCGGTATTTGAAATTGTTCAGTACTACCTTTTTAGTTGTGTGACGACGTCAGTCTCTAAATATGTCTGCCGGCGAAGCGAAAATGGTAAACAGAAAATATTTTTCGAAGAGGCAGTGCCGTTTGGGGGTCCAAAGTACACCCCTACCCCGTGTGCAATAAAGGATAGGTGCCGCAATTTCTGTTTAAACAATTCAGACACACACAAAAAAAACGGACGACATGTTGTTGATATTAAGCACAGGTGAGCTATAAATTCATAGATGCACTTTAAAGCCTGGACCCAAGTGACAACGAAGGAGCATTTTTAGAGAATGTTTTTTTTCTCTAGAAGGCTGAAATCCGCGGGAACATTGCCGATTCTTCGGTTAGCAATTTCTTTTGCCGATTCTTCGGTTAGCAATTTCTTTGAATAAGTTTGCTAAATCTAGAAGAACTGACTAACAAGCTAAGGAATTAACTATTTCAGATTTATATATTCGAGGGTATTAAAGAGAAAGCTCAGATATGACAATGAACATTTCTGAAAGAGTAGAAATACAATTAACCAGAAAGGCCCCACTTCCCCGGTTGAATAGGGAGTAAAGGACTGGTTCCTTCATTTTGTTTACGAAGAAAGGAATGAGGAACTAACTTTATAGTCATTTTATTTTGTCTTTATACAAGTATACTTTAGATGATAATTAATAATCAACGGCCGTGAATTATGTCTGGCTATCTGTTCATTTGTAAGATGACGTAATGTGCCTAGTTACAATACTAAATTTGCTATTTACCTACTACAAGTGCCTTTACAGTATATTTGCTTTAAAAGTCTTGTTAAGAGTATGTGTTATGTAGGCCTCAAAAGAGAATCTGTGTTTTAAACACATATGTAACTACCTACATATTATTACTGAAAACACTGACTCAAGGCCTTTCATTTCTAACCCTCACATGAAAATATAGAACAACCTGCAAGATAAGGAATTGCCAAATTAGGTATTTTGACGATTTGACGTGACTTCAGGTTTTATACTGTAAAACATTATGCACTGTGTTGATTTGATTTGAAGCAAATTTTATAAAGGTCCGTCCATGAAAGCATTTATATTAGCTTGTATTCTTGGCTGAGACCTCGGCATGTCTCCTTTCATGCCTATACCTTGCAAAATGTGATTTGTCTGTGTCAAAAAGAGAAAAGATTTTCCTGACTGCAATTTCCAGTCAGATTTAGCCAAAGAGTGAATTTGATTGGTTGCCAGAAAGTAGTTTATGAACTGTGTTTTGTCATGTAGGACAGTATATAGCCTCTGGCCATAATGTATGTAAATTGGCAGTAGCAGTAGCAAAAACGTAAAGTTGGCAGTAGCAGTAGCTTCATATTCTTCTTGACATGACGAAAAAGTAATGAAATCTACAAAATTAAAAAAAACCCACAAAATAACAAAGTATCCTATTTTTTATGACTGGTCTGTATTTAATATGTTCATCGTCTTTTAAGTCTGTAATGCATAAAGATGTTTTATGAATTTGTAGGAAACATGTCATGTAAATGTTTTAAAGCTGACAAAGGAGAGAACACTGAAGAAATAAAAGCCGTCAATGAGTTCCGAACGCATACAATTACAAAGCCAGAGGCGTTTCCACTGAGCCAAGGAAGATACTTGAACATTGGGGGTTTAGTAAGTTGTTATCGTATTCTATATAAAACAATGGTATTAAAGAGTATTCAGGTTGAGGTAATTTCGGCTTATGTATCTCTGATGTAAGCTGAAGCAGTAAGGTTGCAAACGACCACTATGCTGAGTGATGCTCTAAGTGGCTTATCCTAATAACTTATTGAATCTCGTATACGAAAATGGTGTATCGGTCACAAATACTATTCGGCAGGTACATGTACCGGTATTGTAGAACTGTTTGACAGAGGATTTAATAAATCTTTTATTGATCATATTGTTTACTCGTGCACTTTCAACATTTATCTTTGTGCTTCTGTCTTATCTATAAAAACAGTAGCAGGGACATTAGACGCTTCTTTGGTTCGTTGACCTTAAAATAGGTTAATTTCTGTCTCAAAAAGATAAGAAGTTTTATATCAGAGATAAAGACCTTTGTGGCAAATCTTAAGACTATACATGCACTAGTGTACTGTGTTGAAATGTCACCGCACCAGTTTACATTTTAGTCAAGTGCAGATGGCTTGCAGTTAACTATAAACTAGAACATGTTAATAGCGAACAAATGCCGTAGATTTGATCATTTTGACATGCAATTCTCGGCTAGATTAAACTGTTTAGTAATACATTCGACCGCTGGTGGCCATGTATCTGTGATGTTTCTTTTTGTTTCAAATAACCGACAACTTTATACTATTTTGCCAACCAACAATTATAAAGCATATCATTTCTAAAGGAACATTCCCTGCAACGAGCAGATTATGTTTTAAAAACTTTAACAATGAGGTTAAAGGGGCACTCCTTACATCTAGCAGATCATATTCTCAAAACATAGATTATGTGTTCAATGAGCGTACAGTTACTGGGTGGATGCGATTTATTACAGAAAGCCTCTATATTGATTAATTGAGGTTAATTAAAGCAATTTTCGAAATATGCTATTCTTTGAAATTGTATTTATTTACCATTTTACGTTCATTGAACACATAATCTATGATTCGAGAATATAATCTGCTAGATGTAGGGAGTGCTTCTTTAACATGTATCAGTTTTGTTGTTTATTCGCCGTTGTGACACATGCGACCCGGACAAGGTCTCCAAGAATTGCCCTAAAGCACCTGCTAGGTGGAGCCCATATCGATACACTAGCAATATCCTACATGGGACTCCTTCTTGTAAACCAAATGGGAAAAGATACATTTTAGCACTTACCAATAATATAACGAAGAACGTAGAAATGTTTGTACACCGTTGTCGGTCCACAGAGACGAACGCGGTGCTTTCGAAAGCACGATTTTGAAGCAGTTGTGCCATATGTCGGGGCTGAGAAAACCATGAACAAGTCCAAGTTTTTGAAACGTAATGGACAATAAGAGCATGACTCTCATAAAAATTTTAAAGGCGTATTTGACAGACGAAAAGATTTAACCTTTGGATATCTTGCGTGTGCTTACCACAAAACCCCCAATGCATCCAAGGCCAACACCCAATTAACTCTAAATAAGACGAGATACTGAGGATGCATGGTAGAACTGATACCGACAAGGAATCGCTATATGTATCAAATCTTTATTCGATTATATTGTATTCTCGCTACTTTCTTTTCAATACATTTGAAATGTCTATTTCCTAGGATGCAGCAACGATTTATCAAAATGACCAACTCATGGATACCAAAAAGTGATTATTTAGCTGTAACACTCGCCCATTGGCCAAAATAAAGTATTGCGAAGATTTTTAGCATTGAGATGTTGGCTAGGGCGTTTGTGGATTGGAAAGGAATGACAGTGCTAGATAGAAACTTCCTAATTCCAACTTTTATCTGTTGTCGTATCTAATAATTATTTCGTTATTAATAACTGTTTCCTTTGTAAATCAATCTAGTACGTGTGATGGTATGTCAAAAAGATAATTTTGGAAGAGCGCCTCGTACTTGACATTTTCTTATCTCTATAAAAAAAGTAAAACGAAAAATTAATGTAGAACAAATTGTAGTAATTGACTTGACTGAAAATGGGGTCGCACATTAAACATTTCGGCACGACATTTTGTCATGCAGGACAGTGCATGTCCTGTGTCCATACCGGTTTATCGCAATTACGAAAGTAAACATTTTTTATTTAAAGCGTTTAATAATTTATTGAAAACACTTAAAGGGTGTAAATTAATGATCACAAGTATTATAATCAATCAAAAACAAAAACGTTGGACACGTTAACATATTTGATAAATATGATATACTGAAGAAATAGGAAAGAGAATACGAAAGGCCTTAGATAAGAGATCTCTGTCACTGTAAAACCGTTTTACACCATGCAATAATGTTTTTTTCATACTAATTTATTCATTCTCGATTGTGAAACAAGTTTTTACAACTGACATTATTCGCTCTCAAAACTCATTCCGGATGAAATCAATCTCGAAGAGAAAGAGGCAAACTCGTTGCTTCAAGCACGAAGCATATGTGAAGAGTTAGCACTGAGCAGTGACTTCAGCACTAGGCATTCAATTTTACCTACGGAAAAGGATGCACTGCTACAATGCACAGCTGGCAGTACAAGATTAATGTACTGTCACAATGCACTCCTGGTAGTTCAAGATTAATGCACTGCCACAATGCACAGCTGGCTGTAAACCAAGCAGTGCATTTTAAATATTATGTAAACTTTCATTCACTGTCATATTGCACTGATGGTAGTACACGATTAATGCACTGCCACAATGCACTGCTGGCAGTACAAGATTAATGCACTGTCACAATGCACTGTTGGCAGTACAAGATTAATGCACTGTCACAATGCACTTCTGGCAGTACAAGATTGATGAACTGCCACAATGCACAGCCAGCTGGCAGTACAAGATTAATGCACTGCCACAATGCACTGATGGCAGAACAAGATTAATGCACTGCCACAATGCACTTCTGGCAGTACAAGATTGATGAACTGCCACAATGCAAAGCTGGCAGTACAAGATTAATGCACTGTCACAATGCACAGCTGGCAGTACAAGATTAATGCACTGCCACAATGCACTGATGGCAGTACAAGATGAATGCACTGCCACAATGCACTTCTGGCAGTACAAAATTAATGCACTGTCACAATGCACTGCTGGTAGTACAAGATTAATGCACTGTCACAATGCACTTCTGGCAGTACAAGATTAATGCACTGTCACAATGCACTGCTGGTAGTACAAGATTAATGCACTGTCACAATGCACTGCTGGTAGTACAAGATTAATGCACTGTCACAATGCACTGCTGGTAGTACAAGATTAATGCACTGTCACAATGCACTTCTGGCAGTACAAAATAAATGCAATGTCACAATGCACTGCTGGTAGTACAAGATTAATGCACTGTCACAATGCACTTCTGGCAGTACAAGATTGATGAACTGCCACAATGCACTGATGGCAGTACAAGATTAATGCACTGTCACAATGCACTGCTGGCAGTACAAAATTAATGCACTGTCATAATGCACTTCTGGCAGTACAAGATTAATGCACTGTCACAATGCACTGCTGGTAGTACAAGATAAATACACTGTCACAATGCATTTCTTGCAGTACAAGATGAATGCACTGTCACAATGCACAGCTGGCTGTGAAACCAAGCAGTGCATTTTAATTATAGTGTAAACTTTCAATCAATGTCACAATGTACTGCTGGTAGTACAAGATTACTGTACTGCCACAATGCACTGCTGGCAGTGAAATCCAGCAGGGCATTCCAAATATAGTGTAAAATTTCATTCACTGCCACAATGCACTGCTTTTCGTCTTTTTTCAATGTATAGACCCAAAAAGTCAACACGTAATGACGCAACACGCACACAAGAATGGATAGACCTTCTAATAATATTCAATACATTTTATCTATTTCTTAATTTAGCATTATTTTTTTTATTATTTCACAGTGCTATAACTAAGTTAACAGTCGTTGTGAGATGAGCTAGATACACACTGTATCGGCAAAACGCAACGGCTCCAATTTAACGATGCTGCTCCAACTAGCGTAACGACAAGGCTCCAATAAAACATGGCCGATTTCGTAAACAAAACACACACGAGTATAACAGATTCGTGTATTTTTTATAGTTACTCGCAAATTCTGATGAAATGAATACTCTTACGGAATGCCCACACCTGTCCTGCATGACCGTAGCTTGTCGGCTTTTTCAGACATCCGTGCGTGTGAAAGTAATGCAAGTTGAATGCAGAGGATTCAACGGTAAACAGTGCGAAAACACACCAAAATGCATGGATTTTGCACAAAATTAGCGAAGTTAAGGTGTTTAGGATAAAACAAATGCACTGGCATGTAACTTTTGGTCAAATCTCGTAAGATTATACTCGTAGTTTACCGATCTGGTATGTCTATAAAAATCTACATTTTCAGCAATACAACGATTCAGACTTCGAATTAAGACACAACGAAACAGTTCCAATTCGTTTTTTCACCAACCATTTTCAAAGACGTTTTAGAACAATTGCAGTTATAAAAGAATCTCTTATCGAAAAATCTCACCTGTTTATGCCATTTTGTCCCTCCTCATTGTAAAATAAACATAGAACATGAAAATATTCCAAATACTTTGCTAAAATGACAGGATTCATGAAGAGAGCAGAACATTTTTTTTATTTCAGACTTATACATAGTGTGCATCATCTTGTTCATATGATATAATTACATATGATATTAACACGTAAATATTAACAGGTCATACAAACAATATGAAACTAGTAATAGACTTACAGAAGTCGAAAACGCGGATGAACATTATTATTCTTACCAGTTTGAACGGGAGTTCAAAATAACATTTCGTAAGAACAAAGCTTCTTCTATAAACACAGATACTTGTATCACAGATGATTTGTTTTGTAGAAGTTCTAAAACATTTAACATAGACGGTCTCGCATAAAAGTATTTCCTTATGTATTTTCTACGGAGTTCATTATAAAGTGGACATTTACATATAAGGGGGTACTCATTTTCAAGAACTAAAGTGACATATTGCTACAAATTTCATTTGACCTGGAGTGTTAACTGCTAGCAATAATCGTTTATATATGCAGTCTTGAAATTATTTACAAACATTTTTCACTTTGGATTTTTAAATTGATATAAACGTCACAAGGTGATGTTTCACTGTTTCAACGGAGTAAAAATATCAAAATCTTCAACCCAGATTGACATAAACAAGTGTACGAAGCATAACGAATAACTCTGACGTCGTTTAAATGATGTAACCTGCGTCATGCTTTCTGATGCTTTTTCCCATGGATTTCGAAATTTAATTAAAACAACTTTAAGTACAGCTTTAAACCTAAAATAAACAGGAACATTTTTGGTATCGATTTCACACTCTATATTTGAAATACAAGATATACAAGACATTTTGGCGGTAACGAGGCTCTAAACCCCAGCTACAGTGGCCTTAACATTAGGCTTTGGAGGTTATACAAATACCTGTGGCCTTGACTTTGAGCTACTTACCTTACATTCCAGTATGCATAAAGTTAACATAAATGCCCAAGATTTCTGCCAGTTTTGATGAATTTCCAACAAGAGATTTTAGAGGTAAAGCGCAGACATTATTTTTAGAATTTATCCTTACACAAACATAAATCAGAGAAAGCGGTGGTGTAGACGTTAAGGTGTCGGTTGCTTATCCCGGATGTTGCAGATTCGAGCCCTACTGGGATCACGACTGTACTTTCTCATATGACACCAGCAATATTTTTTCCAGGAAGCGGACTCGAGAGACTCGATAAGCTTTCTTCACAATCGAGCTAAAATAAAACACCGATTTCTGAACTAGCGCCAATGTTTTAATGCATTTTGTCGGGATTTTCCATCATCAACATCGTTCACTGTCCTTTTTTAACTTTTAACAATTGATAATATATAAAGAAAAGGTGTCATTACAGTACAGTTATAGTCCATGATTTTCTGTTTACTACTACTATAAGACAAAAGCGCTAGACGCCCTCTCAGATATTTTTATTTTCCGTTTACATTCGTTACATTGTATATAAATTTCTGGTTTTATTTTGTCGTCAATTGCTATCAATGGCGAGCAAACATATTGAGAAATCAAAGCGCTGTGAGCACTGAAGGCCTGGGGGCTATAGGTTAACTCCCCGAAAAACAACTTTTGACCTACGTGTTTTGCGCTGAACCTTACCTAAAGCGCGGGTCGAAATGTGCAGAGGACGAAATTCAATATATGACACAGAATGAATGATTCACAAATATATGGGTGGCAGGGAAGTTTGTTTTATTATAAAACGTACGTTAAATGAAAAATAATCACATAGTCAACATTATAAATTGTTTAAGCCAATTAAAATAATTCGATCTGCGCTTTGTACAACTTCAAGCGATATGATCTGATGATGTGGATCGAAAATCGTGGGTACCAAGAACAATACCTTAAAACAGAAATAAACAAAGCAATACCAGCAATGAAATGTAAATACAGGACTGTACAATGTGTATAACAGAGAAAACCAAAAATGATTCTGGGTTACATTGTAGTTGTTATCGGTGAAACCGTTCACTGGGCCTTGACATGCAGCGTCCTCGATAAATGGCGGGTGATTTTGATCACGTGAGTTCCTTCTCGGTAATGTACGTAAATTATATCATTTTTTTAGAAAAATTCATTTTTTTAGAAAAATTCATTTTTAGGTAAATATATATGTAATCGTTCGTAAATAACAAAGTTGTCAATGAAATAACATCGGAAATTTGAAAATCAAACTACAAACTCTTATATCGAGCTCCTAAGGTTTCCGTAAATTTCCGTAAATATCCGTACTTTTCCGTGATATGCATATGATTATCTTCCGTAATCAGCTAACAGCGCATTAATTTCTATAACAGAAAAAAATGTGTAATGCAGCCCGTAAGCTATATACCTTCCTGCAATCGTTTGAAGTTTTATGTACTGTTTTTTTTGTAATATATTCTTATCATATGCGACATTCAAACAGAAGATTGATCTGGTCTGTCTTGCACTACTTTCGCATAGCGCATGTGTAAAGTTGTTATTCGCACATAGCACAGTTAAATTTCTTGCAGTGTTTGAAATGTGGTATGCTAACTTAGGCCTAGGGGACTTTCAGTCCCCAGGCCAAAAACAAATCGGAACTGTTTAATAATTGCAAGTGTTCTAAAATGTCTATAAAAATGGTTAGTGAAAAACGAATTGAAACTGTTTCGTTGTATCTTAAATTGGAGTCTGAATCGTTGTATTGCTGAAAATGTAGATTTTTGCCTATAGACATACCAGATCGGTAAACTACGAGTATAATCTTACGAATTTTGACCAAAAGTTACATGCCAGTGCATTTGTTTATCCTAAACACCTTAACTTCGCTAATTTTGTGCAAAATCCATGTGTTTTGGTGTGTTTTAGCACTGTTTACCGTTGAATCCACAGCATTCAACTTGCATTACTTTCACACGCACGGATGTCTGAAAAAGCCGACAAGCTACGGTCATGCAGGACAGGTGTGGGCATTCCGTAAGAGTATTCATTTCATCAGAATTTGCGAATAACTATAAAAAAATACACGAATCTGTTATACTCGTGTGTGTTTTGTTTACGAAATCGGCCATGTTTTGTTATACGCTAGTTGGAGCAGCATCGTTAAATTGGAGCCGTTGCGTTTGGTCGATACAGTGTGTAGATAATTCATATCAAATCTACCCGTCAGTCGTGCATTTAGTGAGTAGAAAACAGACATGCATAGCCTATCTGAGCAGTCGACATAAAGGGTACTAGTTTACCCTATAGGTGTTCAAGCCAGTATTCCATATATTGTCTTTGAAATTAACTGTTTTTCTTTTCCTCACAGGTTTTTTGTAGTGACTGGTAGGTAGGGTCTCTTCAATGGGATTTCCTTGTCTGAAGAAGACGGAATTTATTGGTTGATTATTTTATTTCTTTATTTTGTCTTGATTAAGTTTTTCTTTTTTAGCTACCATATAATTTTCATTATTGCTTACAATAATTGTAATTTTTCTCACATTCAGGGGATTTATTAAAGAAAGTTATTGGAAAAGTTTATGTGACCTATTGTAGCACACGGCTTCAGTCTTGAAATAATTTGTTAACAAAAAGTATATATCTTAAAGTAACACTCCATACATCTAGCAGAATATATTCTCAAAACATAAATTATGTGTTCAATGAACGTAAAATGATAAATGAATAAAATTGCAAAGAAGAACCTATGGCGAAAATGCCTCATTTTACCACAATAAATCAATATAGAGGCTTTCTGTAATAAATCGCATCCACCCATTAATTGTACAACAACAACTCTACATAGAAAATTGAATGGTTTACGGTATTGCAGTATATTCTAAACCGCTGATTTTATCGATAATGGCTGGGAATGCATAGCCGAAACTTTTAGGTTATGTTTTAAAACTTTCAAAGATTCTTTTATTTATGTTTTGGAGGTTATTTAGTTGGGCATCAGTTATAGGGTATGTCCCTTTAATATGCAAAAAGAAGCTCTTTCTTTCGAGCTTTGTCTCCGTCCGCCATGTTGGTGTACCCCTCACATATTACAAAGAATCCGAGCTGTTGTCCGTATACGACAGAGGTCCATACTGGTACATAAAGATAAAACATTGATTTCCGCGTAGCGATATTAAAGTAAAATACAAATGTCCCGTTTGACGTTCAACCGCATAGATGTTTTTTTTACCTTGCCTACTAATATTTCGTAGAATCCTACCATCTTGTGCCACGGTGCCAATTCTACTATTAAGGTGAGTCATTACCTTTCGTCTGTAAAATTAAAAAGTTGTCACATTTGTTTGAAAGTTGGTACATGCGTATATCGTGCCCATCTGCGTTGCATGGTTACGTTCTTATTCATGTGACATCACATGACGTCATTTAGCAACGCCATCTTGCGACAGCTTACCGGAAGCATACCGTCATGTGGTTATTGTTATGTTATTTTGTCATTTGTGGACCGACTTTTAGTTTTCAATTTTTGATATAATACTTTAAAAAAATTCTATCAATCGATGTGCAAACTATTACTTTTTATTTAAGAAAATATTACATTTTCGTCGAAAACGTACAGAAAAAGGTCAGACATTTTTCTGCTCCATGAATTTTGGCATTTCAGATCATAACACAAAAAACTAGACAGTGAAAGTTTTTTAAATTTTGACAATTGACTATTTTTGACATTTGAAACTGAATAATTGAATAAAAATGGGATGTGTTCGACTTAGATTTTTCAGTAAGCGCTCTTGAATAATGCCACTATAACGTGAAAAGGTGATGCGCTTCTAGGCATGGGTATTACTGAGTAAAGTGATCGTTTACGTACACGCAGTGAAAATATCAAACAGTCACTGGACTCATTTTTCACTCCAATATTTTAAAGGATGGAACAAGTAAGTTCTCAATAACTCAGTTATTACCTATATATTTATGGCAACATACTCTACTAGCCTACTATTTCTTGAGTGTTGTCTCACAGATTGAAGCTGTTTTAAACGGTTTTCACAAGTTCTCGAAAATACAAGTCTTAAATGTTGCGAGTTAAAATTTATCCTGACAACTCAGCAGACCGAATGATAATAACCAACCAACCCAAGAATAAGAAGTGTCCTTTTCAAAGGACCATGTGTAATAGCAAAGGAAGATATGATGTTACCTATGCTTAACTTGCAAACATGAGTGCATCAAACCTGGCATTATAAAGAAGTAAAGGTACATTTCCATTTTTTTCCAAATAAAAGCCTTTACTTACAATTCAATGTTCGGTAGTTATCTCAAACACTTAAAATTCCTGAACGGCTCGTCGAATGTTGACAAGTTTCTGGGTAAATCTCACGGACATTTTTTGAAGAAATCCCCTTTGACAGTTGCACTTGTTGCAGAAAAGTAATGAGCATCAACAGATCATACATATGTGTTTGCAATTTTTTTAACGCTTCCTTAGACCTACATATATTATTGTTGTGGAAAAAATGCGGTAGCTCCCACAGACGCTCTCTCGTTAATAACTCTAGGGAGAAGAACAATCAGCCATTTATAGCGAAACGAGTATTTCAATACTCAATCCGGCGTTTACAGTTATAAAATAGAGAAAATGAAAAAAACACCTTTATCTGTGTAACATAAAATACAAAGTCTTCTTTGTAATTCGACTAGAACTTACTGCTAATTAAAACGTATAGAGTCTATGTATCAGTGCCAGATGAGGTTTTCTGGGGGTTTGCATTTTTTGATAGTGCATTGTTTCAAGAAGAAAAACTGCACTTTTTAAGTACATAATCCCTCTAGTTATAGCATAGCATTACTTTATAGCAAGCATGCCATCCCATTGACACAAACGTTTCATGTTTCATAAACTATTACTCTGTATCATCTATGTTAAGGGAAGAGCTACTCTGTGGATGCAGCGTCCCCTTTTCACTGTGTCTTGCAACGTTTAGGTGATATATGAAAGGACATTATATCGGAAAACATTTTCTTGCATATCGGATCAGCATTTCAGGTCATTTACCAATGCCGTAAAAATCGGTCTGGCACCCCTCCTATGCCAGACGACTCTCGTGAATTTCTTGTGACGTAACATTATAAACATTGTGACATCACTTTCCCAAACACAACGTCTGTATTTCGTTTTTTTTTATATGAAAATGCATCATTTCGGTAAGTTTGAATATAGAAATCTTCTTTAAAGTGCAAGACGCTTTGCAAGAAAAAATTTCATACAAAACAGTTACCCTCAGTGACGGATATTTCGTTCTGAACCTCGTGCTCATGACAGAAACTATTATTGTTCTGCAATGTGTCTTTACTAATATTAAACAGACACTGAGATCAATTTGTAAGTTATGCACTGATTTACCCGCCTAGCTTCGTCTTTCCGTAATTTTGAAGAACAAAAAAATTCTACAACAGATTAGTCATAAAGTTAATTTTGCCATTCGACCCTAACGACATTTCAAACATTGTTAAAACGAATTGACCCCAAAATTGATGGAATGGAAACAAAACTCAGGACTGCGTTCGACGAATCGCCAAAAGTATGTTCCATTTTGGACGCGTATGAAAATCGGGTTTAAGGTAACTTGCCCCGGAACAAAATGGCCACCAGTGAAAACATGATGATATCACTAAAATGTAGTCTGGTGGTCTTTTGACATAATACACAATCAAATTACTGTTATATAAGCTTTTAGAACCTGTATTAGTGTGTTTTGTTGCAAATATTGTTAAAACATGTCATTTCAGTTCTTGGGTTATTACATGAAAAATATCCAATTTTTGTGCAAGTTTCCTGACAAAGTCAAATGATGAAATTATTCAAACTGGCACTTGTTTATTAGTTCAATGTCTCCTTCAGATGCTCGACCATAGAAATAGTTGAGCTGTTCTTTCAATCTTACACATCAACAGTTTATAACACATCACTAAATTGTGAAGTCCACATGCTTGAGTTATGGTTTAAGGTAGAGCGCTATTGTCTTTAGTGGGTGGGTGCATGCTTTTTTTCAATTTTTATTTTTCCCTTTAATGTATACTGTGTTTGTTTTGGTCGGGATGTCATAATATTGTAGTATACTGACACTAATAATTCATGTAAAGAGAACTATAAATCAGTGAATTATTATAAAGAACGGATACATTTTGAAACATATTCTTGCTAGTTGACGAACAAAGACTCTGTGACAGATTCAGTGGAAATAAAGAAACTAAAACATAGTTTATACCATATAATCAACATACTGTTGTTGTAAAAAATTTTGTTTACCAGGCCATATAAAATACTGCAAGACGCTCTTATTGTCTTTACATATTTTTTCAAATTATGTATTTGATACAGAAATATTAAACAAAATTATGTTAATAATGGTGTTAACTATGTTTTAGTTTCTTTATTTCCACTGAATCTGTCACAGAGTCTTTGTTCGTCAACTAGCAAGAATATGTTTCAAAATGTATCCGTTCTTTATAATAATTCACTGATTTATAGTTCTCTTTACATGAATTATTAGTGTCAGTATACTACAATATTATGACATCCCGACCAAAACAAACACAGTATACATTAAAGGGAAAAATAAAACTTGAAAAAAGCATGCACCCACCCACTAAAGACAATAGCGCTCTACCTTAAACCATAACTCAAGCATGTGGACTTCACAATTTAGTGATGTGTTATAAACTGTTGATGTGTAAGATTGAAAGAACAGCTCAACTATTTCTATGGTCGAGCATCTGGAGGAGACATTGAACTAGTAAATAAGTGCCAGTTTGAATAATTTCATCATTTGACTTTGTCAGGAAACTTGCACAAAAATTGGATAGTTTTCATGTAAGTAACTCAAGAACTGAAATGACATGTTTTAACAATATTTGCAACAAAACACACTAATACAGGTTCTAAAAGCTTATATAACAGTAATTTGTTTGTGTATTATGTCAAAAGACCACCAGACTACATTTTAGTAATAGCATCATTTTTTCACTGGTCTCCATTTTGTTTGGGGCAAGTTACCTTAATACAGAATGCAAAAGTGGCCATAACGTATAATACGTATTTAAAGCATATACAGTTTTTCAGGATATAAACTACGAGTATCCTATTCCCTTTCAAACATTTTAACCATGACAAGTGAAGTTTTATTGTTGGCGCCGCCGATGACGGCGGCGGCCTATTATGGAATAGTTTTTCCGGAAGTACATGGTAGGAGCGGTTATTAGAATGCGAAGAAAAATGGTTTTAACTGTATGCTAAAATAATACGAAATAGACATTAAAATATTGATTATACACATTTCCTTCATTAAAACGTAATTGTTTAATTGTAATGTTCCTTTTCATATCTTTTAGAAAAATACGAAAACGTAAAACAACTTCGCCCTTATCGGTTTTGCAAACTTATAATATCAGCTTATTTTTGACCACGTGCTTTAAAGTCAGTCTCCGTGGTGTAGTGGGTACGCTGATGACCGCCTAATTTTACGAGTGGAGTTCAAACCCAATTGTTTAAAATAATTTTTCTTCCGTTTTTTTTTCAGCTTTAAAACCACCATGATTTTAAATGTTTTCTGCAAATATTCATGAAATTTTTCATTCAAATCAAACTAATAATGATTGCTTATCAAAAAGCTAATGTTAGCTAATTAACGCCACACATGTACATTACTTGAGAACGTATAAAAATTGAGAAGCATTAATTTTGATTAATTTTACAGATTAAACATGAGAATAAAAGTAATGCTACCTTCACACACACGGATTTGTCTTACGAATCCTTACGTATGGCACAAATTCGTAAAAGTACACGGATGAGTACGATTTGGTCATTTTTATGACTTATTACGATGTATTTACGGCAAAAATCTACGATTGCACGTTTTTGTCAGGCTACATTGCGATATGCAAAAACCGTATAACTAATAAATGTTGAAATAGAAACTATTTTCGGCGCCCTTTGATGCTTTGCATCAATGGTATTCTTGTAATACAATGGTTTACGATGCTTTTAAAAGATGACTTTCGTCGGGCCCTTAAGGGTGTTTCTCTTGGTGCTCTGCCTTCTGCAAAGGCATTGAGTACATACGTTTTTTGGTTCTCAAGGTTTGCTTTTTATATATTTATACACGAGCTTTTTTTGTGTTTTACATACCATGCCTTTTGTTTCCATTGCGTGTGTTAGAGATTCACCTAGCAGGGATTACTTTTATTTACACTGTCCTGTGACTTTGGAACATGGTGGGGGTAAGAGTGAGGTTGGGTGCGCACCATAAACCGGTTTAAGCTCCCCAGTGGTGTTTTTGCCACTGACCGTTCCAAGGCGGTGCCCCACTGTGTTCCTTTAATTGTTCGTTTTGTCCTCGTGTGTTTGCTTTGTATGCTAGTGTGTGTGTGTGTGTGTGTGTGTGTGTGTGTGTGTGTGCGTGCGTGCGTGCGTGCGTGTGTGTGTGTGCTGTGGGGCTCGTTTTGGGGAGGCTGCGTTTTTGGTACGTGGCATTCCCTGTTTGATATTATTTTTGTTGTTATATCAGATTCGAAGATCAGAATTTTAATTATGTTTGCATACAGATTGCCTCTGATCGCAATAAAAATCTCTTAAATTTCGGATGCTTTGTGCTCAAATAAGAACGTTCAGATAATGATGCTATTCTGGTCACAAATGGTGCAGCTATCAAATAATAAAATTCAATATATTTGATAAAGAATAATTTTTAAATTAAAGATGGTGCAAAAGATAATGTATACATTATTACATGAACGTGCATACTGCAGATTTTATAATAGCGCGCCGTTTCAGTGTTTGTTGCGTATCGATTGAATACAGGTAATGAATGACTAAAGCGTTTGTAGGCGGAGCTACATTTTACACATACGGAGAGCAATCAGATAAAGTGTCGATGTTTTCATAGTGAGAAAAAATATATATCGGTCAGATTGTTTACGGCATTCAATAGTGTTTAGTCGGTGGTTACGTATTGTGCGACAATATTTAACTGGCACTCATTAAGCTTCGCCAATATATTCGGTTATGTTCGGGTGTATTTTCGTTTTTTCAATTGATTACCATATCGAACAAATACATTTCACTGACTGAAGTTGACACCGCAGAGACAGTGGCGTATTGGTAAGATGCCTTATTTGTATACAAGTTTGTTTGGGTTCGAATCCTGCACACATAAACAATTTTTTTAAGAGAATGGCTAATTCTATTTAATTTGTGACACTCTCTTATGCACCTTTTTTGCTTTTATATATTTTGTGATTGTTGGTATATCTTCGATGTATTAGCCGAGGCTATCTTATCTTCAGATCTCATCTGTTTTTCAAGATGATTTGCTCGTCGGCATTTTCAGTTCTAAATACAAATGTATGCAGGACGACGGACAAAGAATGCTAAAATAGTCATCAAAAAATCTTGAAACCCCGTGTCGAACAAAGACAATAGTGAATACATTTAATGCAATGAAGCGATTAAAAAAAGGTTATACAAAATATTCAAGCAAGACTCGAACCTGCATACGCTGGATTGGTAGTCAAATGCCTTATCCACTACACCATTGCGGAATGCGACACTTGGTACAATACCAAATTGATATTTTATATCAATCGCTGGTTATATTTTTATCCGAAGATTACCGACCACATACCGACTACATACGAAATATTCATGAGTGCCAGTTCAATATTGGTGCATAATGTAACCGTTTTCGATGTCGTATTATTCGATCCCACCGCTGCCACCAGTGTAACCGTTTTCGGGGTTCATGTTGAATTGGGCAATGTATAATCCAAGATTGTTCTGTATAAACTGAACTTATCAAGTTTTGGCAAAAACACTGCCCTGTTTTGCTGCCACCATCCAAGTTAGCTTGGAACCTTTTCGTGAAGGAACAATGAAGTTCAAGTTCTTCTACTACAATTTATTTCTCATTCATTCGTCACATCTATTCAAATATATTCTAAATAATTCATAAAGTGCTTGTATGTTCTTCAGAAAATTGTCACGAGTAAGTTACTGCAAATTACTGTTAATCACTTTGATTACTTCCAATGACTATAAATTACTTCCAATGACTATAAATTACTTCCAATGAGATATACTGGCAACTTCTAATAACATAGAAAACCAACTCTCGAAGACCCCTCTCACAACCTAGCGCCGCCTTTTATACCAGCCACCATGAGCCCCCTTATTTGGAACTCTCTTTGTCTTGCAGTTTTGTGTGTAAAAATAGAGTAACTAAAAATACCTTAATACTTCACAGTTGTGTCTATTCTTAGATTCTTAACTCAGTCTAAAAATATAGCAGTATACAGTTCCTAAAAATAGGCAGCCACCCTAGTTACTAAAATGTGCAGAATGTTAGTTACTAAAAATATAATCAAGGAAGGTGCTTTCCCACAATCTAAAAATACTTGTGATACTAAAAATATCAGCCAATTTATTCTTAGAGATTGGAGCAATGCTAAGATGATTGGCCTAGTGCCAGTCTTTAAAATAATCTTCCATAAGTCCAGCATTCACTAATTATAGAACTCAGGTTGTCTATTTTTGGAACAGGTCAAGGTGTTAGCTCAACCACTCACACTGTGGAAAATTACTCACAGAGAAACATGAGGTCTTTGGTTGTCTGCCAAAGACACTAATACTTCTAGTAATTCGTATTATTCATATCAAAAATACCATAACTAATGATCAGTAAAAGAACAACCTGAACATCCCACAATAATAATGTAAGGTCCGTTCTCTATTAGAAAAAAGTATTACTTTTCTTTTTTTGTATTTAAATAGTTCGATAAATTTTAGCGATATTTTTGTTCAAGTTCTTTGACAGTTTAACAACTTATCTGCATTTCCAGTTACGAAAATTCCCATGAGTGAATGAAAATAAAAACAGAAACTAGAAAATCATTTAAAATCTTTTTATTTGCATATATCATTACAAGGATGAATAAAACAAATAACATAATTAACATAATGTGTATATAGGTCCGTGACAGAGGTAAGATCATTTTATGTTGTAAAAAGGGTTCGCTGATGTTAACCACGCACATTTTATAATAGAAACCTGCCCCAGTGCCCATCTCCCAGCCAGCTTCAAAACATGCGCGGCGTCTTTGAGCCTTGCATCAAAGTCGTCTTGTCTATTTGTGGAACAGGTCAAGGTGTTAGCTCAACCACTCACACTGTGGAAAATTACTCACAGAGAAACATGAGGTCTTTGGTTGTCTGCCAAAGACACTAATACTTCTAGCAATTCGTATTATTCATATCAAAAATACCATAACTAATGATCAGTAAAAGAACAACCTGAACATCCCACAATAAATGAAAATTGCAACAATAATACATATTGCTCGTGTGCTAGAGTCCAATCAAAGAAGGGGATATACACATACAACATGTACGTGTAAATCCGGTACAAGTGTCATTTCACTTACATAAATTTAGTGTATATATATGTCGCCGTAAAATGAACAAGAAAAACTGTGATACTACGTATCATAGCGGGCCTAAAAACAAACCTTTCATGTAAATATTTTGAAATGGGAGATGCAAATAAACTTTACAGACTTTATAACAGAGACATAATAAATGTATATTCTAGGTTCGTGTAAAGCAAATACTTGACTGGTTTGTGCATTTACAAATTAGTAGCTCGTTCTCATTTTCAGTGTATCATTTATGATTTAAAAAGAAACAAAATCATATTCATGAAAAGGCTTTAAAAATTCTTTACGCTCTTTCTGTTTTTTTTCTCATTAGATTGTATAAACGAGCTCTATTTTCATTCAGCGTTAATGAAAACAAAGTTAACGCAGCAATATTAAAATATGTTCTACGCTATGTTCCATTAAGGTGATTCTAAAATATACAATACTATTCCTGCCTCTATCCTCACAAAATCGTTTTCAGTCAAAATGTGTGTAAGCAAAACAACGCATATTTTTACGATTACTAAAAGTATCGTTCCGACCAATTAGTTAACTTTGGCTACCTGTCAGTTAAATGCTGGAAAAAGCAGTCTAATAACACGAAATGTAAACCAGTCTGATACAAGACGAATTTTGATGCAAGGCATCAAAGACGCCGCGCATGTTTTTGAAGCATGGCTGGGAGATGGGCACTGGGGCAGGTTTCTATATAAAATGTGCGCGGTAAACATCAGCTAACCCTTTTTTACTACATAAAATGATCATTACCTCTGTCACGGACCTATATACACATTATGTTAATTATGTTATATGTTTTTATTCATCCTTGTAATGATATATGCAAATAAAAAGATTTTAAATGATTTTCTAGTTTCTGTTTTTTATTTTCATTCACTCATGGGAATTTTCGTAACTGGAAATGCAGATAAGTTGTTTAACTGTCAAAGAACTTGAACAAAAAATAACGCTAAAATTTATCGAACTATTTAAGTACAAAAAAAGAAAAGTAATACTTTTTTCTAATAAAGATCTTTCATTTCAACACGGACCTACGTGAACGTGTTATACACATGTGTATATAGGTCCGTGATTGCTTTTTAATACCGTCAAAGGGAGGTAATCGTTAACATAAAGTACACACTAAGTTACATCGAGCGATTAATTTTTATCATTTAGAATAAAAAGTGTATTTAACATAAAAACTATTGAATTAAGACTTGTTTCCGGTAATCTCATTTGTTTTTGGTTGTTTCCGGTAAAAAAGTTGTTTTCGGAAATCAGTAATACCGGTCCGTGCCTCTGTGTATTTAGCTGTCCAGTATACTGTCCTTTTTGTTTATGAAACTGATTTATAAAAATTAAGTTTTTATTAGTAATTAGCATAATACTAAACCCTTATGTAACTTCCATATTGTTTGTCTATTGTGATAATTAAATACCTCTTTTCTCACAACATTAATTATTTTCGGATGCTTATTTTACACTGGCTATTTTTAGATACCAAGGAACTGATACACAAAACTATTCATAACCATGGATCCTCCCACAATTTCACTGACTACAGGTCGGTTAATAGGAAGCAGAGGCAAAAACCTGTGCACATATAATTTACACCGGGTCTAAATATTGTGGAAAAGAACTATCTGTAAAACAGATATACCTGCCCCTCCCTCCCTGTAGCTAGTAATGTGGATTTTTCTTTCTTTCTATTCCCGAAGCATATATACGGCGGAAAGAGACGATATCCACATGATTAATTATGCTGTGACGTATACATTTTACAGAACTTCCATTGGCTGATTATTGTTTTTGTTTACAAATGATGGAATGGAATTCCGTTAGGGCCCTACGTATTGCATAGTTGGGTGAACGGTTTTTCTTTACAGTTTCAATATTATAGTCTAATATGTAGTAATTAAAATGGGTTTTCATTGATTTTTCACGTAGGTGCCATGTATTCTATTATCTGAGTGTCTTAAGATAGCAAAACATCTTCCGAATCTTTTTTTCTGAGCTTTGATGAATCGGATCGTAAGGTCCGTAAACAAAGCTATAAAAAACCTGTGGTCTACGAGTTTGTGGAAAAGTTATTAAATACTCATTAAATGTGTCCAAAGTTTTGTAATAAGGGAAGGAGACATGTGTATTTTGTATTGTATTGTTTTTTTAATGACTTAATACAATTTAATGATTCATAAAAGTCATTTTTCATACATAGAACATAGTTTAGATTTACAATAATAATATTGGCTGCTCCCTATTCGATTATGCAACCCCATGGTACAAATTTGAAACCTATTCAATACTGACGCCGCCGTTGAACGGCGGCGTCAAAAAATAGAAAGTGCATCCCGACCAGTTAGTAAACTTTGGCTACCTTTCACTTTATTGCACATGACATGTCTGATTTAAATAGACCGTCAGTGACTATACAATGATACTTCCATTCAAAAACAAATGAAGTGTGATTGTAAATTTTAAACTATAAAAATCGAGTCATAGTAACGTAATGGACCCATTTTATCCGATACCGGAAGACACCGGCATGTTTGACCGATATCGGTTTTTATACTGGCCGAACAATAAAAACTTTTCACTACTTATTAGACGTTACATAAGCCAATAAAATAATTTGACGTTTTACATGGATAAAAGATACAGATATCAATTTCTTGACAATTTTAAAGCTACACAATGAACAGTTGTTTAAACCATTCTTTATCGTAACTTCCTAGGCGATTTTAATAACATTTTGTTCAAAGAACTATACACTACTTCACCTACATGTTACATTTGCCAACCACCTATTAAATATAGCGGGCCGCTATAAAAATATTGTAAATATACATTCTATTTCGCTCGTCTATAAATGATCCGATCGCAAGACTTGCATATTATGACTATACTGATGTCTTGTTACAACCGTGCATGCTTTGCACGTGCTGTATTTGACTTACAAGAATGCTAAAATGTTTCTGTCGATGCTCTGAAATCTGTAAAATGATAATCTGTGTAGCAAGAAATGTAACAAAGACTGTTAAATTTTGTTTATAATTTATCTGAAGACAGGATTTATATCTACCATGTACATTTTTGACTATTAGATTATTTCTACAATTCCTGCTGAAGACATCTGGCGCACATGTCATCAGAGTGTTACGTAAAATTTGAGAAATCAGGCTTTCACAAAAAATGTAGAGCGTTTACCGCTACCGGTAGTCCAACTATTTAGACATAATGCTTGTTTCTAGATGATTTCTATTTTTTTTTTTTTTTGGTGTTTATATTTTTACACCTTTGTTAGCATGACTTTCCTCAATGAATATAAAAAGTAAAATATCATAAATTTTAAAGTGAAAACTAAAGATAATAAATGCGAGGTATTTTTTCTAGGACTACCAGTACATCACATTGTCAACAAGTTGACCTATCGCCAGTACAAATGAAATTTACTTTGTTTTATAAGTAGTTTTGTTTACTTCATTGGTGACGATTACATGTACAATCTAGCAAAGTTTTGATGTTTTCAGTTTGTGTTTATTTCATCGACATGCGATTTGACTTTTCGCAAGTTTGTACAGCAATACATTTACCTGATTCTGAGATGGTACACGGAAGTTTGCTGTGCAGAAATATTTAGATGCAGAGCGCATGTATAATGTATATCATTTACCATAAGTTTAAGAGTGGTCTCTCAATGATCTCGACATTCTTTTATAAATTTTACGAAGGTGAATTTCTGTTTTCTCGTAAAATACAATCGACGATGATGCAACAAAACAACAATTATAAATAGTATACATTTCTAACCACGCTTTAGAAAGAATATACAGGAAAGATGATTAAGGGTGCTATATTCTCTGCAGGTTCAACAGTGACTCACGAATCTAAAATGTCTTAAAACAGTTCATTCTAAACATCCTGCAAGAAATGTTCTTGGAATCGTGTTTGTAAAACGTTCCGGTCGTATAAGTCAGACTCTTTGAAGAAAGGATTCTTCGGATAAATCTCGGACGACTTCTAAGTGAACCGCTCGTGTGGATGCACATGTAAATAAGCAGATGTATGCCTTCTCTTCAGTTCCATTCTTACTTCTGACGTACAGTGCGCCTGTGAAGTCGACACCTGTTACTGTGAACGGTACTGTATCTTCTACTCTACACCTGGGTAAGGGAGGTGGATCAGGTGATGCATATGATTTCCCAGCTACCTTTCTGCACGTGACACATTTCCGAATGATTGTCTTTACACATTGACGAATGGCTGGGATCCAGAACCTCTGGCGAATATAAGTGATAGTAGAATCAACGCCCGCATGTAGCAATCTCTGGTGGCAATCAAGAACAATCAAACGGGTCAATGGATGCTTTGATGGTAACAGGTAAGGAAATCTCGAACTCTCGACAAGTGGCGCATTGTGAATTCTACCTCCACAACGGACTCCACCATCGGTGTCGATGAATAATCTAAGTTGCTTGACAAGTTGTGAGCGTGATTTACCGGATCTCATGTTGAGGATTTCTTCCTGGTAAGTAGTGGTTTGACAGTCTATCAGCCATATTCTCTCGACATGTGCAAGTTCACTAGAGGACAGGGGTTCGAGTCGTCTGCTAGAATGTCTGCAGTTATGTATAAATCTCATTGTGTATGCTGTAACACGTAATAGCTTCTGGTATGTACTGAATCTGTTGATATCAATAACTTGATGAATGCCTAGGGTAAATGCCGGTTCCGTAGGTATAGTCGTAGGATTAGCACCGGAAGTGTCGTCTAAAGTTGTAAGTACCGAAGTTTCATGTGTACTCCATATAGGCCAACTTGATGGGTCGTTGATCCATGGTGGTCCATGCAGCCAACTATCGTTTTCTTCATATTGCTTAGCTGTAATTCCTCGGGTAAGTAGATCTGCTGGGTTTGAGTGGGTGGGGCAATATTTCCATTTGCGGTTCTTTGTAAGTTCTTTCACTTCATTAACTCTGTTTTGGACAAATCGTGGTAAGAGTTTAGCTGTATCCAACCAGTGTAGAACGATTTGGCTATCTGACCAGAAGTAAACATCTGTGTGCGTCAGTGTCTTTTGTATATGGTTCGCTAATCGAGCACCAACTGTAGCTGCCATTATTTCTAGTCGTGGTAACGTAAGTTTCTTAAGTGGTGCTACACGATTCTTCGCCATGATGAGTGATGATTGCTGTCCATTGCAGAGGTATGCTGCAGCTCCATATGAAGACTGACTTGCGTCTACGAACACATGTAGAGTGAGGGGTAAATTGTCGTCTGCGGCGGAATGTTCAAAGTAACATCGTCTGTATTTGGTTATGGATATGGTATTCAAGTCATTCACAAGGTTTTCCCATCTGTTTTGTATGTCAGCTGGTAACAGAGTATCCCAGTCTAATTTATCTTGCCAAATGTGTTGTAACATAATTTTAGCACGTACCGTAACCGGACTAAGCAGACCTAGCGGATCATACAATCTTGACGTTTGTCGTAAGATTTCACGTTTTGTTGAAATGGCTCTTATTGGTATATATGTTGGTTGAAACATCAGCATATCTGTTTCTACATTCCATCGCATGCCAAGAATCTTTGTGATATTATCTGTATCTTGAACATCGTTGGTTGAGGCTAAGTTTCGTAGTCGGTGGCTGTTAGAATTCCACGAGCGTAGATTGAAGTTTGCAGACGACAATAGAACGCGCGAATCCCGGAAGTAAGCAAGCGTCTGGTTTTCATCTTCAAAACTTGAAAGAATGTTGTCTACATACAAGTCTTGTTTCAAAATGTTGCTGACCCATACATCACTGTGGCTCTCTAGATGTTTCAAGAGTGTCGCATTTAGAATGAATGGAGAACATGTTGCGCCGAAAAGAACTGCCTTGAACCTATACGTGATCAAAGTACTGTCGGGATCTTGGGGGTCGCTCAACCATAAAAATCTCGTGACATCTCGGTCTTCTTCTGCTAGTTGTATCTGGAGAAAAGCTTTTTCTATGTCGGAAGATACGGCGTACTTGTGTAACCGGAAACGAATCAAGATGTGGGTAAGGTCATTGAGCTCAGGTGGCGTCGATTTTAGACAGTCATTAAGACTGGGCAGGCCATGTGACTGATGACAACTACAGTCATATACTATACGTATCGGTGTAGTAGCAGAATCTTTTTCAACTCCGTGGTGCGGGATGTAGTGTATCTGGTGTTGTTGTACGATAGTTTCATCAACCTTCTCAATAAAACCTCTCGTCTCCTGCTCTTTGATAATATCTCCATATTTCTTTAACATGTGTGGGTCTTGACGTAGACGCTTGATGACGTTTTCAGTACGTTTCCTCGTTATATCAAAATTAGTGGGTAAAGTCTCATGATCATCTTTCCATGGTAGTTTTGCTGTATACCGTCCATTGCTATAGGTTATAGAATCACGCTGGTAATTCTCTAGATAAGTAGATGTAGACTTTTTCTCTTCCTTTTCTGTTATTCCTAGAGACTCAAGCCTCCAGAATCTCTCAAGACCACAGGGGTCTGTTGGTGACGTAAGAACGTTAAGCATATGGTGCGTGGGTCTTCGTTGTGCGGAAACCGGAAGTTGGTGGTATGTGGATACCGGAAGTGGACCTGACAGAAGATATCCGATTCTTGACTGTACAGCAGTTGGACCGTTCCCTCGGAACACTCTGTCTTGAACTATTTTCCAATAAGAATCTGCACCAATCAGCAACGATATCTCAAATTCTTTGTCATTTGTAACTGGATGAGCAAGTTTCAAACCGCGTAAGTATGGTAGAGATGAAATGTTCTGATTCACATTGCGTAATGGAACAGCGATTTTTGGCACAATCAACACTTCAATGTCTATATTTTCTTTTTCGTCTGTAACAAGATAAATAGTTCCCTTTGTCATGTTTCGAACTCGCTGGTTGGTATCACCGAAAGACGCTAAATGTACAACCTCACTTCCAGTCTGGGTAAGATGTAACTTTTCTGCCAACACTTCAGTAATAAAAGAACGCTGAGCTCCCTCATCAAAAAGAATGTTTGTTACTAAGGAAACATTGGCAGAACATACCTGGGCAACAGCGGTCTTAAGTAGTACATCCGGTCTGGACTGAGTTGTTGAGTGTAAAATTGCTGTATCTGGTTGGGAAACGACATCGGGCGTAGCTGGTACTGTGAAACTTGCGGCGTTGGGATTTAATGAAGATTGTTTGAAATGTTTTTCACATATACTTGAATGATGTTTGCGCTGACAGTGACGACATCTATTTGTGGAACGGCACGACGATACTTGATGTTTCCGTAAACAGTTAAAACACAGATGTTCTTTTTTCACAATAGCAATGCGCGACTCGTATGACGTGACCTTTGTGCACTCGTTTGGAAAATGTTCATCTTTACAGAAGGGACACACTTTCTTGTCATTTTTCTTGTAGTAATCATTTCTATGTCTGTTGCTGAGTTGTTTCGGCTTAGATCTGGTTCCAGCAAAGAATAACGCTGTAGGCTTGTGTGCTTCGGACGCTTCAGTTGTTTCACCAGCTTCCAGAAAAGAAATTTCTTTGGATAAAGCTAATCTTTAGTCTTGTAATTTCCAATTCTGACTGCCATATTTACGTGCCATGTTTCGCTTAATCTCACCAGGTATTTTTTCCAACACTATTGGTACAAATAAACTACCGTAAGATTCTTGTGATTGCCCGAGGGATTCCAAACCTCTAATAAAAGTTTCCATTTTATCATAAAAACATTGTAAACTCACCACGCTGTTGTCAGGTCTTGCAAGTTCCAACAAAGACTGCATGTACGTATGAATAATCTTCTGAGGCTGACCGAAACGCTCTCTGAGTAGACACACTGCCTTGGAATAGTTAGCATTCGTCAAAGGAAATCCGTCTATACATCGTGCAGCTGTAGAATGAACCAAAGATTTCAGATAGTTGAACTTTTGAACGTCCGATAACGAAGCATTCAGATGAACCGATGACTCAAAAGAGTCCCAGAAAGTTTGCCAGTTTGTTAGATCTCCATCAAAGGTAGGTAAAGTCAGTTTCGGAAGCTTGTGTTGAAAAAACGTACTCGAACTTGCATGTCGGTGTAACGCTGGGTCTTCTTCATGTTCCATGGAACTATTGTTTGTGACGTCTTGAGTAGAACTATGCTTGCGAGAAGTGTCACGTAACTTCTGAATTCTGAGATCTAAGTCATATGAATACTCTTCACTTTCTACGATTTCAGTTTCAATGTCTGCGACATCACACTGGTTTACTATCTTCTCATTCAGTCCTTTGATTATCTCAGCTTTCTCTTTCAAATAGTCTATCAGCGACGAAAATTCAAGTGGCGACAACTCATCAGTTATGCCATCTAATTTTCTCTGTACAACTCTGCGCTGACCTTCTCGTGTTGAAATTAATTTCTGAAGATTCATAGTTATGCACAAAAGCTGGTCACGGCACCAAAATGTAAGTTAGATCCAGGTCAGGAATAATAAAATGCGTTGTGTAAGTTCGTATCTGTATTGTGACTCTATCGATAACATACATAACAATGACAACATAACATAACGTCGGAAGTGACGTTGACGTCATTAACGCGGTAAGACGTAACGTGCATACTAGCGTAATTCTACAGTACTATCTAACTCGCGGACAACAACCGTGTCTTCTTAGCTCAGCAAACGTTTCAGATACTTAGCCGAGGACACATTTTCTTCCATCAACATTTTATTATATGGACTATATTACAGAAAAGTATAAAATCTTTGTTTCGTGTTGATTAAAGAACACGCAGTACAGTTCGGTTTCGTTTGTAAAAATTGAATATAAGTTGTTTTATGAAATTAACTTTAGAGGTTTAAAATAAACCAATTTTATCCAAAAAGAATATGAGTAGGAAGTTGGCAGTAGCAGTAGCTGGCAGTAACAGTAGCAAAACGTGAAGTTGGCAGTAGCAGTAGCTGGCAGTAGCAGTAGCAAAAACGTGAAGTTGGCAGTAGCAGTAGTTAGCAGTAGCAGTAGCAAAACGTGAAGTTGACAGTAGCAGTAGCTGGCAGTAGCAGTAGCAAAAACGTGAAGTTGGCAGTAGCAATAGTTAGCAGTAGCAGTAGCAAAACGTGAAGTTGGCAGTAGCAGTAGCTGGCAGTAGCAGTTGCAATAACGTGAAGTTGGCAGTAGCAGTAGTTAGCAGTAGCAAAACGTGAAGTTGGCAGTAGCAGTAGCTGGCAGTAGCAGTAGAAAAAACGTGAAGTTGCAGTAGCAGTTATTAGCAGTAGCAGTAGCAGTTATTAGCAGTAGCAGTAGCAAAACGTGAAGTTGGCAGTAGCAGTAGCTGGCAGTAGCAGTAGCAAAAACGTGAAGTTGGCAGTAGCAGTAGTTAGCAGTAGCAAAACGTGAAGTTTGCAGTAGCAGTAGCTGGCAGTAACAGTAGCAAAATCGTGAAGTTGGCAGTAGCAGTAGTTAGCAGTAGCAGTAGCAAAACGTGAAGTTGGCAGTAGCAGCAGTAGCAGTAGGAAAAACGTGAAGTTGGCAGTAGCAGTTATTAGCAGTTGCAGTAGCAAAACGTGAAGTTGGCAGTAGCAAAAACGTGAAGTTGGCAGTAGCAGTAGTTAGCAGTAACAGTAGCAAAACGTGAAGTTGGCAGTAGCAAAAACGTGAAGTTGGCAGTAGCAGTAGTTAGCAGTAGCAGTAGCAAAACGTGAAGTTGGCAGTAGCAGTAGCTGGCAGTAGCAGTAGCAAAATCGTGAAGTTGGCAGTAGCAGTAGTTAGCAGTAGCAGTAGCAAAACGTGAAGTTGTCAGTAGCAGTAGCTGGCAGTAGCAGTGTCAAAAAACGTGCAGTTGGCAGTAGCAGTAGTTAGCAGTAGCAGTAGCAAGAACGTGAAGTTGGCAGTAGCAGTAGCTGGCAGTAGCAGTGTCAAAAAACGTGAAGTTGGCAGTAGCAGTAGTTAGCAGTAGCAGTAGCAAGAACGTGAAGTTGGCAGTAGCAGTAGCTGGCAATAGCAGTAGAAAAAATACCCATTTAAAAATACAACGATTCAGGCTCCAATTGACGATACAACGAAAATGCTCCAATTCGTGTTTCACGGATCATTTTCACAGACGTTTTTTAACAATGTGTCACGTAGGCAATTTTGAAAACGACTCAGCGGAGGGGCTTATACGTTTGACGCTGGCCGGAGTAAGCCGGGGTACGCCGGTATATCCAAACCTCATTGCTTAAAAGGCGCCGATTTCATTCTAGCTTTTTGAAACGAATAGAATGGCGTACGCCTGATGCGTCAAACGTATAGCCCCTGACAGTTTGAACAGCCATAGGTTTCTCCTTTCGCCTGCAAAGTAGATCGACTTTAGCTGAAATGCGTGTGGATCGTGTTTGTGATCTCGACTTAAAAATAAACTAAAACCCGTTTCCGTTGCGTAATACACGTGTTAATGCTTTAAGTCATTGTAACACTAATGTAGGCAAAATTCAGAGTATTTGAATTACTACACCATCAGGCAGATTCAGGATCAAGTCTTGTTTTGGCATCCCGCATGTATACATGTATTATGGAAATTAAACGTAATCGAGAGGAGTATTTGGATCCGACATTTCATACAATGTGAACATCCTTATTTCCATTAGTAAAATTACATGCGTGCTTAAAACGGAAATGGATAATAAAAGTGGGTTTTTGTTAAAGGGGGAGATATTATAAACATAAACGATGAAGTAAATGAATGATACAATGTATTCGGTTTAATTGTCGGATTTCATCAAATGATTTTAAATCCATTCGGACTCGAAAAGCTGCATTGAATGACCACAAAACTGCGACCGATAGTGGTGACCCTTAACTTAGCGACCGATAGACGTTATTGAGATATGCTGAGTTACTCCGCTTGAGTTAACGGTGTAACCGGTGAAGAGGTTTAATAATTTCTGTTACCTCCAGAGAGTTACAACGTGTTTACTGTTCGTTTTATAAACAATAGAAAATGATCCTAGACGAGAAAGAATGGCCTTCTTTGGTTGTGTGAATTACATAATTGAAATCACTTAAATATTAACTTATCATATTTGCAGTCTCACGTAATTAAAAGCTTGTTTTTTTAATATTTGAAGAAATGGATTGCTTTGCATTTACTAGGCAATTTCCCCAGACTTTTTCCAACTTTACCGGTTAGTTTGTCTAGATCATCTTGTAACATAGTGCAACCTGTAAATATTTTGAATGCTCGGATTTAATTATGTCTCCCCCACCTCGGGGGGAGACATATTGTTTTTGCCCTGTCCGTCAGTCCGTCCGTCCGTCAGTCCGTCAGTCCGTCCGTCCATTCTTCGTTTCCGGACGATAACTAGAGTTCCTTTTGACCTACAGCTCTCAAACTTCATAGGATGAATGGTCTTATTGAGCAGATGATCCCTATTGTTTTTGGGGTCAGTAGTTCAAAGGTCAAGGTCACAGTGACCGTTGGTCAATTTCTCGTTTCCGGATGATAACTAGAGTTCCTTTTGACCTACAGCCCTCAAACTTCATAGGATGATTGGTCTTATAGAGCTGATGATCCCTATTGTTTTTGGGGTCAGTAGGTCAAAGGTCAAGGTCACACTGACCGTTGGTCAATTTCTCGTTTCCGGATGATAACTAGAGTTCCTTTAGACCTACAGACCTCAAACTTCATAGGATGATTGGTCTTATAGAGCAGATGATCCCTATTGTTTTTGGGGTCAGTAGGTCAAAGGTCAAGGTCACAGTGACCGTTGGTCAATTTCTCATTTCCGGATGATAACTAGAGTTCCTTTTGACCTACAACCCTCAAACTGGGGGAGTCCGTCAGTCCGTCCGTCCATTCTTCGTTTCCGGACGATAACTAGAGTTCCTTTTGACCTACAGCTCTCAAACTTCATAGGATGAATGGTCTTATTGAGCAGATGATCCCTATTGTTTTTGGGGTCAGTAGTTCAAAGGTCAAGGTCACAGTGACCGTTGGTCAATTTCTCGTTTCCGGATGATAACTAGAGTTCCTTTTGACCTACAGCCCTCAAACTTCATAGGATGATTGGTCTTATAGAGCTGATGATCCCTATTGTTTTTGGGGTCAGTAGGTCAAAGGTCAAGGTCATACTGACCGTTTGTCAATTTCTCGTTTCCGGATGATAACTAGAGTTCCTTTAGACCTACAGACCTCAAACTTCATAGGATGATTGGTCTTATTGAGCAGATGATCCCTATTGTTTTTGGGGTCAGTAGTTCAAAGGTCAAGGTCACAGTGACCGTTGGTCAATTTCTCGTTATAATTTGGGGTCACTAACTCAAAGGTCAAGGTCATAAGGGGGAGACAAGTTTTTTTGTGAAAAACAATCTCTAGTTGAATATAGGTAGGAAGTGTCTCCTTGTCTGGTCCCTGGAATTTTATTGAGTGAACCAGACTTGGAGACTGTGCTTGTTTGGTTCAACTGGACAGAGACAAATGGGGGATATGTCTCAACGTCCAGCTCTATATCTCTTAACCGACAACCTATACTGTAAAATTATTTGTAACATATTAAAAAACTTTATTACTTTAAATTTGAAATATTTGCTTGACCTGAGTGAGAGGAAAGCAGTGTCTTTATTTATGCTAAATTTACTAGTAGTACATTTTTCTACTATTGCATAACTTTGCAGTTAATGGGAGTGTGTCTTTAAATTCAATTGTTCACACATTTGTACAACACACATCCAATGTCAACATAAACAATATCGGATTTATTCAAAGATATAAATGTTCTTGTTATTACTGAAGCATAATATATTTCATTTATAGTATTGCTAGTGCTCACCATGTACATACTTCATTAATAGTGTTACTATTTAAGTGCTCACCATGTATACATTTCATTTAAACTGTTACTATGTTAATGCTCAAATACTTGCAATTTGTCTGTGTCCCATCATAGCAAGGCAAATTGTGGCTTTAAAAAAGGACCCCTTGTCGTCTATCTGATGTCCATTAACTTCTTTCTTTAACAACATTTCTGAACTCACAGCATTAAACTTTAACAATCTTTTTATGAACCAGAAGGCCAAGGCCAACCCCTTGATCAATATTATCCCTATCAAGGACTCGCTTGGGTATAATGCCTAAAATACAAACATTTTAAATTCTTATTGTCTGAAACCAGAGTAACAGGTGGCTATTTAAACACTCTTGTTTTAACAAAATTGTTGCCATTTTCAACTTGGCGAGTTTTCAATTATAAATTGTAATATCTTCAGTATCAATGATCCCACTGTTCTGAACTCCACCTTCAAAATCTACAATGACAAATGTTTCATATAAATGCTCATTGTCCTTTTGTATTTAGCAGATAGCTCTACATCCCAATGATAACATGATTGCATCTATCATACATTCATGGTACTTTGAAATTGTAAGTGAAACTTGTCACACCCAATGTATAAATCACTATTGATGGTTAAAGTGACATTATGCGCATCTTACTGCACATAGTGTATTTTTGGTGACAGTTTTATAAAAGCAATTTTTGGTTGCTGTGCATTTAAATGTGTTGAATTAATGATTATGCCGCATTAGTATTTGAAGTTGGTGCTTTAGATATAAAAAAATCGGACTGATAAAATGATAGTTGATTGTGTCGTAATTTATGTTGGTAGAGATTTCGGCAGTGGAAGGGAATCAACTCCTGCATGCAGTTGTTCTTTTCTTAAATTGACTCTCCCAGTCAAATAAGAAAAATCAATATATGGAAACTTATTATTTCATACTGGTAGCGTGAAGAGTTTGGTATATTGGGTTAAAAGCTATTATTTCCGCTACATTTTTGTTCACACACCATATTCAGCTGGATTTTTACTTGAAAAAAAATGCGCATAATGTCACTTTAATACACTTACAGTATTCTACTATTAAATCATAGCTTTGTGAAAGACCATCTTCCGCATATACACTTGTGATGCATTTTCAATCTGATACATAAAACTGCATGTTATGATTTAAGCTCAAATGGACCAATAGTGCTATTAAGATCGCATTATGTCTATCATCCATCCATCCACAATTTCCTTTAACAACACCAAGTTGTCTGAAACCATTATCTCATTGTTAAAACTTTCCAGGGATGTTTCTTACATGAAGCTCTATCAATGTTGTTCAAAATATTGCATTCCATGCAGAACTCTAATTGCTATGGCAACAAATAGAAAACACTTAAATACTCTTCTTCTCTAAAACCACAAGGCCTAGGGGTTAGATAGTTAGCATGTGGCATTGTCTGCTGGATCTCTACCAAGATTACTCAAATTATGACCCCCATGTCAAAACTGAACCCAACCGAGGTGTCACTTGGTTTTACATAGGCTTATATGGGAAAAACTTCTAAAATCTTTCACTCTAAATTCACAAGACCTAAATATTAGATATTTGGCATATAGAAATGCCTAGTTCACCTTTACCAAGATTGTTCAAATTATGACCCCCAGGTCATGTGTTGAGGGTGCTGATAATGATTTTTGTGTGACTCAATGTAAAAGGTAATCAGAAATTTTTAACATATTTGGAATGCAACAGAAATGCGTTAAATACAGTCAAAGTTTGTGTAATGTCATATGTAAATGCAATGCAAGCTAGTATAATCATGAATATGGTTAAAAAAAACATTTATCCCATCAGCAACACAATTTCATAGATAGTATGTAATATGATCTCCAATTTTTTATCTCGTTCATTTGTTATTTGTTCGCTTTTTTGTACGTATGTTTTGTTACAATAGTTTATTTTATTTAACTATATTTTATATATTTAAAATATCATCTTAATATCTTGCACCTATTGATATTCCAATGCCACAAGTTTTTCAAAATCCAATGCCTCAGTCTGTCCCAACTGTCATATAAAGGCTGTAACTCTCCTACATGGATTGATTGGGATTGCATTCCGTCCGTCTGTCCGTCAGTCCACCATTTCCTTCAAATGACATCTCTGAAACCACTGGTCCAATGTTGTAAAACTTTGCAGGGATGTTTCTTGCATGAAACTCTATCAAAATGTTCAATGATTTCCATTCCATGCAAAACTTTGGTTGCTATGGCATAAAATACGAAACAATGAATTAAAAAATATTCTCTAAAACCGCATGGTCAAGAACATAGATACTGTTAGCGAGGTATCACTCATTTTGCAAAGGACACATTGTTGTCAGCACTTTCAGTGCTTTGATTAACAATTACAAACATAAGAGAATCTCTTATCGAACAAAATGTTGAGTTTTATGTCACCTTAATTGTACCCACTCTCTTTAAAAAAATAATTTAAATTCTACCTCGACTAATTGGACAAATATTCTACTTTTGAATGGTTTTATGCAATTTTTAATTATGGCTTAAAGTCTACATTACTATTTCAGTAGATATCAAGTGCCAGTACCTTTGCTATTTTGTATTTGACCAGAATAAACTCAACACGAATTGGCTGGGTGAGAATTCCAGAAAGTTTATCGCAATAAGCACACTGAGGCAAAAAAGCTCAGATAGATTATATTGAGGTCGTGTACAAGTTCACAGAAAGTTGATAAAGCATGAATAGCGAATGCAAAATTATATACTTTTTCAACCGTCGCTTTCCAAATTTTCATTAGATGACAATTTCGATTTTAGTCTAACCTGCATGTGATTATTGATAGCGGTCAAAACGCTAGGTCAAATAAAACCTTAAAGCTGTTCGCTCTCAGCTTTTCGTAAAAAAATAATTTCTTCAAACTGTATGTAAATAACGTATTTTAGAACATATGGTGATATAAGAGGCTCCAGTATAAACTCATGTTACGTACATCTCTAAATTTGGAAAAATACGCTACTAAATTCAAAAGCGTTGCAAACACTTTTGAAATTTCAATATAACATATAGTGTAGTGGTGCCGTGTAACCGACCTTTTCAATCGATATTCTGCGAATTCGTACCTAGATTTTTGCTTTCTTTAATTCTAGCCTTTAGTTTTATACTGATGAATAAGAATGTCAATGTTTTTGCGAGAGCGAGCAACTTTAAACACTGTGTCCATGAATCCTGCCATTTTGGAAAGTATTTTGAATATTTAAACGTTCTGAGTTGAATATTCAATTTTTCACTAAGAAAACACATAAATTTGTCCGATAAGAGTTACTGTTATAATATTATTTGTAATTGTTAAAAAACGTCTTTGAAAATGATCCGCGAAACACGAATTGGAGCATTTTCGTTGTATCGCCAATTGGAGCCTGAATCGTTGCATTTTTAAATGGGTAAGTTTTGCCTATAAAAATAGCATATCGGTATAGTGTTGGTACATGCTTACGACATTTGACCCAAAGTTACATGCCAGTGCAAATCTTTTATGCTAAACACCTTAACTTCGATAATTTTGAGCAAAATCCATGCATTTTGGGTGTGTTTTGCACTTTTTTTCCGTTGAATCCTCTGCATTCAACTTGCATTACTTTCACACGCATCGATGTCTGAAACAGCCGACTAGCTACGGCCATGCAGGAAAGAAATGAGCATTCCGTAAGAGTATTCGTTTCTTCAGAAGTTGCGATTTACCATATAAAACACACGAATCTGTTATACCGACTTGGGTTTTGTTTACTAAATCAGCCATTTTTTATTGGAGCCGGTTCGTTACGTTAGTCGGAGCATTATCGTTAAATTGGAGCCAGTGCGTTTTGCCGATACAGTGTGATAGACAGTCATCAGTACGAATATAACTGTTTTGTGCAAAATTTGTGAGGAAAATATCTGACAAATCATCTGCATCATCTTTAATTCAAAAACTATTTGTGGGCAGAGTGTCGACCGAAAGTTAAATTTGATTAAGTGTATTGTTGGATATTTGTCGAGAAGTTAAACTTTAAGGTAAGAAATACGGCTGTGTTATTTCCCAACTGAAGTCAGAAATGAAAACAAAAGAACTACTCAAGTTAATATTTTTTAATTACTAAACGTTTTAATTAAGTTTGGCATATTTTTTCCGTCATGACTGGAATAAAAATATTTTTCCGATTCAGCTGAAGTTTTGCTCCGACGTCGGTCTCAAAACTTGGACGTTATGTTAAATTTACGCTGTACGGATACTCAGACATGTGTTCATTTGTGATCATAGTTACTGTAGTACTTATTTCATAAGCACCGACTTCGGTTACTCAAATTGTCTCTTAATATATATCCTTTCTCCATTTTCCGTTTATCAACCAGTGCGTAACTGTATTTATATTCCCGCCATGACGAAGAACGGATGTTTCTAGCTTCCTGAAAATAGAAATAAAACGAAAAGCAAGGGCAGGTTGGGAGGGAAATATTTTTTATAAAATTTAAGAATACAAAATCAATTTTCTACCTTCTAGTTCAAGCTCTGAGTTAGAAAGGATTTGAAAACAGCATGGCACCGAGTATATATAGTGGTCTAAAAATAGCTCGCAGACTTTCATTACGTCATGATAAAGCAAAAACGGAATTGATACTGCCGAATAAGGAAAATGCAGATGCCTTCTGTGTAAAATAAAGAGGTCTAATTTCTAGCAATTAAACTCTGTATTATTTCCCAATTGAAGTCAAAAATGAAAACAAAAGAACTACTCAAGTTAATATTTTTTAATTACTAAACTTTTTAATTAAGTTTGGCATATTTTTTCCGTCATGACTGGAATAAAAATATTTTTCCGATTCAGCTGAAGTTTTGCTCCGACGTCGGTCGCAAAACTTGGACGTTATGTTAAATTTACGCCAAAAAGGGGCTCGAATTTTCAAAGAGAGGACCTTCCGCCACTCGCGGTTTAACGTAACGTACGAACCCAGTCATGACGTTAGAAAAAACAGGCTTACCGTTAGTGCAAAATGCATAGATTGCTGCTGAGATGTTATTTAACATGATATCATATCCAATTTTAGACAAGTTTGTGTCATCATGGCTAATGAATCTGGAATCGCCATTTAAATCAGGGTATAACAAGAAAAACTGTGATACAAAGTATCACAGCGGGCCAACAAACAATAATCCCATGTAAATATTTTGGAAATTGGTGATGGTTGATATTGAGGCATGGCCCCAAAAGAACTCGAAGAAACCAATTCTGGGTGAACAAGCAAACCTGACACGACACCAAATCTACTGACTGACTAGTAGTATCGAAACTTTACTGTTATCAAATGATATGTATACAGTATGTGCAGGAATGCTCTATAGACCGTTCCTGGTATGTCTCATTTTTTTCATTACCATTATCCTTATTAGTTTGACATGAATGAAGAGTTTTATGATTATTTGCCGTAAACTATTCTAAAATGGTTAAAAAGCTAAAAATGATGATTAAAACAGCAGGAAAAAAAATGGGTATTGATGGGATTCGAACTCGTGGATTCGTAAAAGTACACTAACAAAAAAGTGTAATATCTAACGTCTTACCCCGTTAAAGCACGGAGACAGACATAAGATAAGCTAAGATAATATTATATATATTTAAAAAGGCCATCGAAGAAAACTCAGTCGACTTCACTTCGTTTCTATAATGTCAAAGCTGTGTAAGTGGAAAAAGCAATCATATATTCATTTTTCTCATCGTAGATTGCGCCTAAAACGTGAAAACGCTTTTTTCCCCATTTTTATCAGTGTAGATTGCGCCCTCTATATGAAACGAACGACAACTCAATTACAAACGACAAATCTTGCTTTTCCAAAAACATAGACTGTGTCTACAGTTTTCATCCCAGAAGTACCTCAATTTTATAATGAAGAGAGACGCATATGTTCGATCTAGTGCTTAAGTCTCCATGCATCTTTTACTGACCACTTATTAAATATAGTCATCTTTGGAATTATAAAGTCTTTTAAAAAAAACTAAACTTAGATCTATGTATTCGCATTTCGCAGTGAGCATATTTATAATAGTCACTGTATTTGAACATAAACTGATCTAGGAGGAACGATTAGGGGATGACGGACATTGATGTGGGTACCTAAAGAAAATATCCATTATTATAATAAAATCATGCTGTTTAGATCCAATTAATTAGAACCAAAGCTAGAGACGAAATCGCGTTTATGTATAGAGATCCGACGACGGTCTCTCTATACGCGTGACAGCAAAATTACTATTTATAAGCCAAAAACGGACCGCCGGCCTAAACACTTTATAGGCAAAGGGCAGGTCCTATACCTCATCTTTATAATTTTGAAAAATCAAGTAATTGCCATCACTGTTTGAGTAAACTGTACCCAATATCAGAATCATTATAAACTTTATCAGGGTAAACTGCACCCAATATCAAAATCATTATAAACTTTATCAGGGTAAACTGCACCCATTATCAATAACATTATACATTTTATCAGGGTAAACATCACCCAATACATGTATCAATAAAATTATAACTTTTACCAGGGTAAACTGAGCCCAGTATCAATTTCATTATAATCTTTATCATTATACTAGTAAAGAATGCTTCTGTAAGAATAGTTTCATACATTGTGTATTGTTTGGGTAAATACCACAAACTAATATGACTAACATATGCTATCTGATTACCTAATAGTTTCAACAAGACATCCATCTCTATACATTCCTGAAGCTCGACCGATTCGAAACGAATAAGATGTTATGTTGCCTTTTTCAAGGCCGATAAATTTCAAAGCTTTTTTAAGAACAGCGTTAAACTGAAATAACGTCAAGGGAGTTCCGTCAAAATGTCTGAAAAGCGGCCCGTCTTCGTAGAACTGAGACTGATATTTAAGATATGTCTGAATATGTTCATAGCACAACTTGTGCTTATCTTCAACTTCAATATCAACGAAATTGCCAAATGCCCTTTGATCAGTCTTAGAACGCTTACATGTAAAATACAAACGGATTTTACTCTCGCCCATGATGATGTCATCCTTTGAGAGCAAACAATCATCAGACTTTTTATTTGCGGAAGTGAAATCGCTTATCCGCAGTTATGCTATATAAGTCACAGAAAAAGCAGCCGAGAACAGCATACAGTCATACTGGGAACGGTAAACGCTTTTTAACGCTGAGATGAGTTTTTGCAATATGACAGTTATTGGCTGCCTTAAATTATAGAATTATTATGAATTTATTGTCTTAAATGCACATTGTTGTAGAGACATGTACGCTATACACTCAGTGATTTGTTGTACGGTCGGGGGCACACGAGTGGAATATTCAGTAGTAAACAGAATTCTGTAAATGATTTGATAGTAACACTGTAATTTTTCTGTGTGTTGGAAGAAAGGGAGGAATTAATAAGCATATCTACTTCCGGTTGAAGATGTGAAGAAAGGCTGCCGGGACGATGCATGGTTGCCTTGCTGCGCAGTGCGGCGATTCCCGAGATAGTCTCGAGCACTGGAAACGACTAATAGAATCAGCAATGGTATTTAATTTAGTACCTATATGTTTGCCTTTGACCTGCATATTGTTTCTTGATATAATAAGCATATGAGGTGCCTGACCAGACCCATAACACGTTTATTTTTCGAAGATTTTTTGTTGAGAATTTGAACTAAAGACTCGTTATCTAACATTTCCGGTGGGGATAGCCTTTGCTGTAAAGTTGAGTAAACCGACAATAGACTGAAGTTCGGACAAACGTATCTTTTTTTAAAGACAATAGGCGTGAAATTTCGATTTTGGCTTAATCGATCTTTTCGTCGGGTACTCGAATTGTTTGATTTTCTGCATCAATGTCAAGACATAAATATGTTATAACTTTTACTGGTCCTATAATTTTTTCGGGACACATTGGTACACCTAATTTAAAGCACTCGCTCTGAAATATCAGTGAAAAGTCTTGGCAATTATCAAAGGGCCTGCCGTGAAAACGTCATCTAAAAGATGTGTGATATTTTGTGTACCCGACTTCGTTTTATCAACCATTCTAAAAAGGTGGCAAATTTCTCAAATAAAAAGCATGCACTAGCTGAACCTTGAGGTAACATCTTTTGTACCCAGTAACCTTCCTCTGACTTAATGCCGAGTAAATCAAAATCCGCAGGTCTAATAGGACATAAATTGAAAGCAGACTTGATATCAGCTTTACAGCAGAATGCGGGTTTTCCCACGGTGGGGAATCACATGGTCAAAATAATCTCTAAACAAAAGTGAATATATGAAAAATGTTATAAAATAATGAAAGCTGTTCAGCTGTGATTATAAAAAGTAGACTATCTTATGACAACATTAACGTATTCTAGAACTACTCAAGTCTTAATAACAATCATCTTCTGATTGTGCTGAACACTTCAAAACTAAATTAGTTCAGTGTACTGAAGTGTTTATTACAATCGGAAGGAGACTATGATTGAGACCTATGTAGTTCTAGAAAACATTTACGTCGCCCTAAGATAGGCTACATTCCATATTTAAAGCTAAACAACTTTCATTATTTTTTAACATTTTCATAGATTTACTTTTGTTTAGAGATTATTTTGATCACGTGATTCCCCACCGTGGGAAAACCCGCATTCTGCTGTAAAGCTGATATCCAATTTGAACATTAGTTATGGCTTGTTCGAACATAGCGTATTTCACATGTCGAAACTCTGGCTCAATGAATTCGTTAACACTATGTCCCGCCGGAAAAGACAAATTTGTTACAAGTCTCAAGCCGCCTGACCGTTTAGGAACGAAACCGACGGGATTTATATCTAAGTTCGAAATAGATGGCCTTTCAAATGGGCCCGCAATACAGCCTAGTGCTTTATCGTCCATTAACTATGCATTTAAAACCAAAAATAATATCAAACAGGGAATGCCACGTACCAAAAACGCAGCCTCCTAAATAATCGGTATTCTTGGTCCGGGATAATTTAGACAGAGGCCATGCTTTAAACCGGACAAAATAAATGAAGCGTCTTGTTGATCATACACCCTTAACTCTTTTCCTAAAATATAAATGTAAATTGGTGTTGAAATTAGGTCCCAAAAATCGTATGGGTTGGGACGGCCTTGGTATGGCTGTTTGAACGTGCGGAGGAGTGTGCCTGAAACGAGTACCGTTAGCTTTGTTGTTAAAGGAATAACATCTTTTTGATGGTATTACCGATGTGACCGAAGTACCGACTACCTATTCGAAGTATCGGTTCTATGTACATAGTCCAGAGCTGGGGATCTTAGAATTTTCATTCATAAACATATTGCAAAATATTGCTTATTTCGGTAGGATATTTTTCGATGAAAACGGAGATGAAAATATAAAAAGCATCAGTCCATCTAACGATATTTTCCAGAATTTTAGCAGACACAGTAGATACAACCAATTCTCCATTAACATTCTGAATTTTTTGTAGGCTTATGTTGTCGGTCTGAGGTTTTGGGAGAAGCTGGTGTAATTCTATAAAAATGTTAGACCATATAAAAAAAATCATTTTCTCAAAGTTGTGTAGAAACATGTACCGTTAAAATGTTTGAATAGTGTAAAGACTAACCGCCTGTTTCATTTCTGGTTTTCGATTGGTCCCTGGGTGACGTATCATCCTTGTCTGCGGTATAGCTCTTGTCCTCTTAGCTGACACCATATCGGCCAAACTCTCACTGTCCGGCGTTTGGTTTCGGCGTTTATGCATCTCAGTAAGCATGACATTTTAAGTAAATGTGTTCAAATAGGCAGAATTTGAGAGTGTATATATCATAGATATAGTTCGAAATGAGGGATCGATAATCTGAAACAAGGGAACATCAAAATAATCGATCGGAAGAGTAAACGACTTACGCAGTGATCTCCCTTAAACTTAAACTGAACGGTAGCTGCTAGGCAGGAAAGCTCTTTATCAACATTCTCGTTGCCATAATAATCATTATCCTAATTTCATTTTTCACTAGTCAATGAATTACTCATATTTTAGCACCAGAAAACAACGGACGTGACGTCATCTTAAAAGGCTATTTTATTCCATTCTTTTAAAAAATAAAAATTAAAAAATATTGAAGTCATATAGGAGCTATGATCTACAGCACAGTGTTAATAGAGAACAATATAAGAATTTTATAAATTTAAATAGATCTAGTTACGAGAGACTACGACACGGTAAGTCCTAAATAGCAACCACGTGGTGATTGATTACTGACTGATTTGACTAATTTTCCTAGATTCTATTACACTATAGATTCTACTAAAATATAAATTTTTATTGAGTTACCAGTAAACAAAATAAGTTATGATATTTGTAAAATTCGGAAATATTTTTTATAAAATTTAAGAATACAAAATCAATTTTCTACCTTCTAGTTCAAGCTCTGAGTTATAGTCAAGGCTGTTGAGCCTCAAAATAGGCTGAACCCGGACAAAATTCATACGGAAATAAGACTTATGTTTTCTGAAAGTTCAATATCTGTAGTATCCATAAACACAAAGTTCCCAAAAGTTCCCGCCTGGGAAACTCTACAATCCAAGATGGCCGCCAAGATGGCCGCCGAACTTTTGAAAAATACCCTATCACATGCAAGTGCTTACAAGTATCGCATATTCTATCAATGTTGCTTACTATCAGTACTATGTCAAAATTTATGGGCATAACTCTTGTTCTGATATAGTTTCCATTTCTGTAAAATTATCAGGAATTTGTACTAAAAATACCTATTTTTTACTCTTTTGCAAAATACTTATATTTTTTTTCCATTCTTTAAAATATTTATAGAAAAATGCCTGGGAAAGGATATCATTTGTTTAACCAATTCTATATGTCTAAATTTTGATATGTTTCGGAAAGTTCTGAAACTACTAAAACAACAGTGACTTGTACAAGAAGGTATACTGCGCAAGGTGGATGGGGACATGTTAGATAGATAGATAGATAGATAGATAGATAGATAGATTTATTTTAGTATATCACAGATGTACAAACATGGTTAAAACAAACATGATGCATACATATACAGATAATTAGATGTATACACAAGTTTATAAACCATGATATGCACATCAATACCAAGGATAACACAAAAAAGGGAAAAGTGATTCTCCCTTATTTCCATTGTGGTCCTTGATATTGATGGCACACCACGGAAAGGCACGATTATTTACTTCAAATGAATCAATGGTATCACATTTGTATAATATCACAGACCTAGGTTATTATAACATCAATTTATGGATGAGATCAAAGTACTGTATAACAAAAAAAATCAGTTATATGATCATCAATCGGTATTATGACACTAAAAGCACAGACTAGATTAAAAAGTAATATACCAAATATACCTATTCAAGCATTAAACTTAAAAATGCAAAGAGATCGTTATGAATGATAAGACACTAAAACAAAAATACAAAGAGATCGTTAAGACATAATGTTAAAATTAGGACAAAAAATAAAGTTTGACGGCTTCCTTAAAATGCTTAAAAACTGTAATATTACGTATCAACTGTGGCAAGTTATTCCAAAGGACACACCAAATCCCTTCACCTTGGGGATACAAAAACAACCACTGTCATTAAAATTTAACCTAGATGGATCATCAGGATTGGGACACGAGGTTACTCTAAACCTTGTACAATGAGTGTGTAATGAGTGTACAGGGTTAAAATGTTCACCCAGGTAATCTGGAGCTAAACATGACCCAAAATAATTTGGATTACCCGTTTTTCAACTGGTAACCACTTTAAATACCTAAACTGGCCTGGACCAACATGAGACATAGAATCCATATTCAAGACGAATCTCACTAATTTGTTTTGGGTCGTTTGAAGTCTATTTTTCAACAACTGTGTCAAACTTTGGTACCAGAAAGAACAGGCATAATCAAAGTGGCACTGGATGAGGGATGTAACCAATAGCTTTCTTGTATGTTGTGTTAGAAAATCACGCTTTCTATATAGGAACTTTAACCTAGCGTTGGCTTTACTAATTACTGACCTTGTCATAGGCTCACCAGACAGGCTTTGGTCCAAAGTGGCGCCAAGATATTTAACTGAATGGACAGCATCAATAATCTTGCCATTACATGATATTTCCATACCGGAATGAGACCTTATTTTAGGTTTTGAGCCAAACAAAATGGACTCTGTTTTGCCTAGATGCAAAGATAACTTGTTACAAATAAGCCATTCACTGACTGTTTCTAGTTCACTGGTTAACAATGGAATAAACAACAACACACCAGTAAATAAAGAACACCCAAGCGTTACAAAAATTTCAATCAACCACAAAGATACAACTCATTTCAACTTCAAGTGCATAACGGACAAAGAGGTTAAATCATACTTCAAATCCCTGGATCCCAAAAAAGCTACAGGGGTTGATGCATTACCACCTAAATTACTCAAAGCAGCATCTAATGAAATTTCACAACCAATAGCAAACATAGCAAACTGCATGATATCAAACAGTAAATTTCCAAATGAACTTAAAAAAGCACAAGTAACACCCATTTATAAAAAAGAAGATCCTTTTACAAAGAAAAACTATACACCAGTCAGCATATTAACATCCATGTCAAAAATCTTTGAAAAAGTTATTAATGAACAGCTATCCACACACTTTGAAAATATTTTTAACAATTTTCTTGCAGCATTTAGACCCAAATATGGCTGTCAGACCACTCTTCTACGTCTATGTGAAGACTGGAAGCAGGCATTAGACAGAAATGATCATGTTGTCGCAATTTTAATGGATCTGTCCAAGGCATTCGATTGCCTGCCCCATAACCTCATAATTGAGAAACTTGCTGCTTATGGGCTATCAGACAATGCATGCTCACTCATCAATAACTACCTTTCCGAGCGACAACAGCGAGTAAGACTAGGTCAATGTCACAGCCCCTGGCTTGAAACTAAAAAGGGGGTACCTCAAGGCTCAATCCTAGGACCCCTAATATTCAATATTTTCATGAACGATATCTTTTACTTTGTTGACCAATCTACCCTTTACAACTATGCAGATGATAATACCCTTTCCTTTTCACACAAAAATATCAACACTCTTAAATCAGTACTCGAATCAGAAAGCACCCAATTAATAGAATGGTTTAACTTCAATCAAATGCAGGCAAATCCTGACAAATTTCAAGCAATATCAATAGGTAAAAAATCTCATGAACTTTTAACTGAATTCACCATAAATAATGATAATATAAAATGTGATGATGTAGTAAAACTCTTAGGCATTGATATAGACTTTATGTTAAATTTTGATCAACAAATCACAAACATGTGCAAAAAAGCAGCAAGACAGTTAAATGTATTACTCAGACTAAGCAAATTCCTCACACCTGACAATAAAATATTAATATATAAGACCTTTATCAGATCTAATTTCAACTTTTGTCCCCTTGTTTGGCACTTCTGTTCAAAAACAAATACTGAAAAATTAGAGAAGCTACAACATAGAGCCCTAAGAATCACTTTCAATGACTTTACTTCAAACTATAAAACCCTACTAGATAAAGCAAATATGCCAACTTTACACTTAAGCAGAATACGAGCAATAGCTATTGAATCTTTTAAAAGCATATATAAACCATCACCCCCATACCTACATGACCTTGTTACACTTAAACATTCATCATATTCTTTCAGGTACCATAAAACTGCTGTAGTGCCATTAATAAGATCAGAACCATACGGTAGGAAAAGCTTTAGTTTCGAGAGCGCCCAGGTAAGGAACAGTCTCTCAAACTCTATTCGTAACGTAGAGAACTACAAAGAGTTTGTGCGACTGATCAGGGCCTGGTGCGGTCCAACTTGCAAATGTTCTATGTGTAGTTAATTGCTTCTTCTGTAATATACCCATCGTTTCGCATGACAACATTATTATTATTATTATTTTGTTTGCATGATTCCCTATTTTGTTGCTTTTGCCTATTTGTCAGTCAGTTTGCTTTGTTAGAATGTTCTCTGCTGTAGCATGAACCCACTGTCAGCCAGTTCACCACATACCTGGTATGAGGTGATAGGAGTCTTAGCTCTTTTTTTTAAATTTAAATTTTGTCGGCTTTTGCTCTATGTTAATTATCACTTTTTATCTCTTTTTTCTATAGCAGTTTTAAACAGTTTACCTTGTACTGTTGGCTTTTTCTCCAAAATCTGTACAATTTTGTTCTGTAAGACTGACAGTGAGCTCATATCTTTTTATGTTGTAAATTTGCATGTGTGTTTTGTAGTTACTTCCAATTAAGTATGTCTGTAAATGTAATATTCTATATGCATACAGGTCTCTTGTTGATTTTATGTTTAAATTATGCATTAATTTCTTAACTATCAGTGACATTTAGTGTGCAATATTTAAACTTTATATCATAAATTTAACACACTATGTACATGTAATGTATTTTTATCCATACAGGTGTTTGTTCTTATCTTTGTTATGACTTTGTTTTTGTCGGAAAATAGCTTATAGCTAATGTTCTTTGTTTAACTTAAACCGACTATAAATAAAGTTTCTTGTATCTTGTATCTAACACAGTTTCAATCTGGTTTTTACTTTTACCTGTAACCAATATGCCAGAATCATCAGCATATAAAAGTAATTTATTTTTGGATCGATTGAATTTATTCAATCGTATCCAAAGTTAACAGAGTATTTCAGACCCTTACGGCCGAACTCTTAACACAAATTTTTTCGAATACGACCGAAAAGTAGTTCTATATTACTGTCCTCTGTTTTAAAAATTATATAGTAACAGATCTAAATAATATCAAAACATTACAGAATAGCATATTATATTGTTGTTTTTCTTACAATTTGTAACTTAAATCAGCGAGGTATCTGTTCTGTATAGAACTATTTTCCTACGCAGTTTTTATCGTCAGACCGATGTGACATGAGAAACGTAAGACCCGTGAAATACGTATCGCTACACCGGATACACTAAATTCAGTGTTTCCGCGAGAGCGCTTTTTCTGCGGTTTTGACGCACTCAATTTGTCAATGACACAACAGAAATAGCAAAGAGCGTTTTCTATGACGCAATTAAATTGTGTATGATCAAATTACTACAAAAACAACATTTCAAAACCTCTCAAAACGCTTCGAAATGCAAGATAAATTGTTGATAAAATACGCTTCCGGTATGGGATATGTCTAATTTTGACCCTATTGCGTCGTCGTTGTCGTCTGATTTCGGATTGACCCGCATTTTGTACCATTGCGTTTTTGTGTGTGTTGATTCCTATGATACCGTCATCATAGATCGTAGACGCACAACAAGAGATGGTCGACGAACCTTAATAGGGGAAACAAAAACGTCTTTCTGAGTGATTTTAATGATCATTTTGTAGTCATTTCGATCAGACTGTCACTATTGAAAGGGGTTTCAGTGTGCCAAATAATATCCAAGTTTAATGTCTATGGTTGAAGTATGAAAAATTCGATTTGTGGACAAATTTGACTTTTGAGATGCAGTGACAAAATGGAAAGCATCCAAGAAGAAACACCCGTTGTCTTGCCAACCCTTTGATTACCCACCATTTTGTGATGGATCACATGCAGTTTTACAGAAGTAAACTGAATAAAACTTCTTTAACACATAGTCATGCCTTTTGTTTTTTTACAATAAAGGGTATGACCCTCGGAGTTTCTAAATGACCCCCAAATTATGATACAGGGAATTGGCACCCAGGGTCTTCCTCCTCCATGAAAGCCGGAAGTTGCAATATGACCTTAGCTGTTGGGTGCGACGTTAAATCCGAATTAATTCGCACAATACAATCAACCTTATGGGCATATCCCATAACTTTTGAATGACATTTAAAGTTGTTCAAACCATAAATTTTCAGTTCAGTTTTGTCAAAATCCATTTCTCAGTTACGATTCACAGCTTTATACTTCATAGGGTAGTTGAACAATGTAAGCACATGGGTTCCTATCTCAAAAGTAAAGTTTACACAAATGGTGAAAGGTCAAAATTTGTGGACAGTTGTGTCTCTAGTTTATAACTTTACTCGTGCAAGGGGTTGTCCTGATATTCACACATGTTTGTGTACAGTCTATGTTGTCCTGATATTTACACATGTATATGCGCAGACTTTGTTGTTCAGAGACAATCGATCCTCCAGCACTTTCAGTCCTTTGATTTACCACTGCTGACATGTCATTGACGTAGATTAAAAATAAAAGAGGACCAAGTATGCCCCCTTGGGGGACACCACATGTGATACTAGAGAGAGAAGATGATGTACCAGATACAGCAACCAGTTGATGTCTATCACATAAGTATGACCTAAACCATCTGACGGCATCTTCACTTAGACCAACGGCTCCAAGTTTCATCAATAGAATACTGTGATCAACAGTGTCAAAGGCCTTCTGGAGATCAAGCAGTACCATCCCTACCGTATGACCCTTATCCATTTGGAATCTTATATAGTCAGATAAGAGTACAAGACATGTATCTGTCGAAAACCCGCGACTGAAAACTATATAATATTTTTTTTTCGACCAGATACTTTTCAAGTTGATCATATACAATTTTTTCAAATATTTTTGATACAATACTAAGAATTGACACCGGTCGATAATTACCAACCATGTTACAGGCAGTTCAACAATTCAAATGTATTTAATCCCAACACATAACTTTTAATCGCATTGTCCCTAAACGTGTGTATAATTAATACTAAACTATTGAATTATGATTTACTTAATATATGGAAAGTAGGAAATTTCCAATGTCAATGCATAGACTGTCTAGATCATCGTAAATATCCAGAGTGGTTCTCTATGTATAAACAACCATTTGAAGATGTAAATAGAACTTCAGCAAATAATTATTGTAAAATTCACTTAAAATAGTTTGATTGCTTTTAGTTTGCATCGGATTGTGCATAAGTCTTAGATATGAAACTGAATTATTGAAAGAGTGACTGCCCTTTGTTACAAAGGGCTCGACCCGTTATGTATATAAATGTGCCTGAAATTTTAATTTCCAATATATGGTGAAAAAATGTTAATAGACACCTTACAACATTTACCGTGCCGTCAGAACGTCAAAAACGTCGACAATGTACAGTGTAACGTCATGCGTGAAAACGTCAAGGAAATAGACAAAAAATCGTCATTTCAGCCGAAAATTTGAAGGTATTTTTCTACGTCGCCTACGCGTCATTTTCTTCAGTTATGCTTTCAATTTAAAAACAAAACAAAACAAAAACAGATACCATCTGCAGAAAAATGCTCGTAGTGTCACTCTAAAACACGGGAAATGATAGAATGCGTACAGCCATTTTTTACGTCGAATCGGCGCGTACAAAGCATATAAATTTCATTCGTGTGTTTAGATATTCTAAATGTCTCATATCGTAATTATTTTGACAGCAAGAACATTTGGTCTTCAGCATGCATGCAGGTCTTTCTCCATCGTAACAAAATCTCGACACTAGATATCAGCGTCTTGTTGGAAAACTGTTTGAGTTTTAATATTCCCTCAGGCTACCCTTCTTTCAAAATATATTTTCGTCAGCCGTCGGGTCTACGAAGAATTAAATTAAAATGTTGCGTTACAATGGTGTCCTAGCTGTATTCATGCCTCTTTCTTCTGGAAAAAAAGAACTTTAATTTTCTAAGTGTTTTCTTGATCAAAATTTAATGTACATTTGCTTACGGGATATATTATAGTCTCTACGAATATGTTATAGGTGTTCTACGCATTTTCTTTAACATACGTTATATAAAAATGCGTGTAAACAGTTTAAACGTGCATAAGCATTTACAATTTCAGTTTGAGGCTTAATAGACTTTCTGTGGTCCGCTTTCGAACACAGGTGAGTGTAGCGTACCAGGGACCCATACAGTGATTTTTAGTTCAAAATAGCCTAGTTACTATATATCAATAAGAAGGTAAACAACACCGTTTACACATCGACCCACTTTCAGCCTTAATTACTTCATCTAGAATAAAGCATATTTGTTAAAACCTATTGCATATATAGCATAAGTGTTTATCATTTCTGTAAAAGTTTACGTCAAGGCCCAAAAGTAAACCATTTGGAAATAGCGACTGATAATTTCCGATTTTTTTTTACATTTTTCGTCAACCCGAATAAATCTCACACATTTCTAACACTGAATTCTTCCCTTTTAACAAGCTTTTAAACAATTTTGCCTTGTGTCATCCAAATATTACACATCCGACGCTCGTAGAAATTGATTTAATAAATATTTCCACAAGCTTTCCCGTTTTAATACGATCCGTTAATACAGTATTCATTTTATTTCGTTGATATATTTTGTAAACATATACATGCAGCCATACTGATAATGGGAAAAACTAGTTTCCAAACCGTATCGATCGGTCAGGTCTTACCAAGTCTAGGTTACACATCACTAATACATGTCTATTGAATACTGAGCTCAAGTAGCAGTGTTGTGCCGTTCTTGTGTATGTCCACAGTGACGGTTGTGCATTGGAAAATAAACGTACCCGAAATGTGTGAGATTTATTCGAGTTGACGAAAAATGGTAAAAATTTCGGGAACTATCAGTCGCTGTTACAAAACGGTTTGCATTTGGACCTTGAAGTAAACGTTTACGGAAAATATAATTACGTAGGCTCTATATGCAATAGGTTTTGATAAATATGCATTATTCTGTATGAAGTAATTGAAGCTGAAACTGGGTCGATGTGCGAACTGTGTTGTTTACCTTCTTATTGATAGTATAGTCATTAGGCTATTTTTATCTAACATTCACTGTTTGGGTCCCTTGTACGCTACACTCACCTGTGCTTTCGAACTAATTTTCCATGTTATGTATTAACAGGGAGTTACGCTTTATTATGAAATGAACTGATTATATACGTATACTTGGCAATATTCATTAAAACCTAGTTTTTGGACTTGGCATTCAAGGCGTGATGATACTTTATTAATTCTCTATAACTTGAAATAACACTTTATTTTTTGTCGTTTTTTGTAAAATATGTAATTTTTAGCCATTTTTTGTTTTTGTCAAATGTTTTGATAAATTCCCGGGCAGAGATGAAATGTGCAGACTGAAGTAAATAGTAACACACTCTATTTTAGGACGGTGATGTATGCGAAAGTACGCCGTTTGCAAATTTCAAATATTATTGCATTTATTTCGTGCATATCCCAATTAATAATGATAACCACATTCGTCTTCAATGTGGCAAATGTTTTTACTTGCAAATGCATGAGATATCCTGGTGCGCAAATTTGAATTTTATTGGCTCGGATAATTTCTATTAGTGTAAAGTTCTCCCCAACTAAATTGGCAAGTTACAAAATAATTCTTTTTTCGCATGTCATTGCCAACATCGTTATGTAAATTCATAGTCTGCACTTCCGCTCAAGCTTATTCGCTTGATTATTTTAAGTCTTATGATTCATTACAAACACGTTGAAAACATAAGTGAAACACGCTTGTATGTTATGGTTTGTGAAATACACAGTGAACATAATACTTGCATGATTCACCGAGTTTTTGATTAGGTTGAATCACAGTCGCCGAGTGCATGAAGAAGGCGTAGATTGCGCTATCGTAAACGGTCTGCGCTGGCGTAACTAATCCTGTCGTACAACGGGATTTTAAGCCGAGTGCATAAAGCGAGCGTATAGTCCTTATATGATAACTTGATAGCGCGTCATAGGATTAGGTTCAACTTGACAGGTAAATCAGGTATAACGGTTATCTTGTTATGGGGAATATTACATAAATAGTTAACAAATCGCGGAAAAATAATAATTGCCTGAATAGCTCAATTGGTTAGTGCGTAGACAATTTGATCGTATAGTTTTGACGGTTCAGGTTCGAATCCAAGTGAATTTAATTTTTCATGAATCTTTTTTCTTTCTTTTCTTCTTTTTTTGGATACTTTATTTTTCATTTATATCATGTCTAATATGTAAACCTTTCGTCAATACAGATTTTGCCAGATTTTGTATGTAGATATTTCATACCCTATATGAATTAATTTTAATGCATTGCTCGCATTCCTATTTAGAACTTTACGAGAACAGATGTTAATATTTCCATGAAATGGGTTAACTCTTGAATATCAAAGAATTTAAACGGGATTTAGAAAAAAAGACAAAAAAAGAAACCCTAACATTCTGGGAAACGAACCAACGACCTTGTCATAAAAAGATGTAATTTCATGGCCGTTACCACTAAGCCAATGACTAGTTTTACATTAACTATGTGAAAAACAAATACTTATTGTATTGACAAAAAGCTGTCTTACCTGTTTTGGTGTTTTCATAATACCAGCAAACGTAAACATCATGTGACGCAACTTTCAAGTTATCATATACGTCCGTCGAAGATACGCCCGGGTTACGACAGTCTTAATAATTGTACCACATATTTCTCTTGCATAATCATTGTATTTCTTGTTTCAATACATGATATTTGATATGCATGTGTTAAGATAATCTGTTCTGAATAATGGGAACATGTCTAGAAATATAACACTTTTTTACAAAAAGTATTTATAAAATTTGAAATTGCCTTTTTCATATAAATACGAGAATAGCAACATGTCTAGGAACTTAACATTTTCTTTAAATTTAAAATGAACTCCTTTAAAATAGTTGCAACATGTAACTAAAATCATTAGCTCTTCTTAAAATCATTCACAGTTCGAATTGAAATAATTATTTAAATAGTCGTATAAAGAAATAATCTGCTTAATGTTACAACGTTTCATAGCTGAACTATAACAGATAATAGATTGCGTCTCGCTAAGAAGGATTACATAAGCGAAGTTGACAAAAGAAGGCCCCTACACTGACTTCGCTTTTATTTTACTTTAAGAGGGTGTGTTGGAGAGGGTATTTAGAAATCACAGTTTCAGCAGTTGTTTGGTTTGGCAGTCTGTTTCACAATATTGTGTAAACTGTACTTGAGACTCGAACTTCTTCAAACATTTTCTTTAGATCAAACCAGTTACATGTAAGTACATGAAATCAGTACGAACTATAGTTGTTAAAGGTCTGAGTATACGCTTTCCTTTCACAGATTGATTTATATGTCTCTAGAATTAGCCGTTGTACCCGGTGTCCATAACCCTGAACTAATCTATATATGTCTGGACATCGTCTCGATCAGGTGAAGTTTTTGCATTACCATTTAAGGCTTTCATGAAAGACAGAACGGAAATAGCCGAATGTTGCCTTCCCCTCGAATCGAGCCCGATGAAACAGGAGTTCCGTATATCGGCTTGATATCTTGAAATTTTATTCAAGAACCGAGTAGTTCAAGAGATATCACTGGAAACGCTATATTACAGACAGACGGGCAACCAGATGGACACCCATGACAAAACCATATGTCTCCAACAGACTATTACACCAAATATTTTGCCTTTACTGATATTTGACATGACAATGTATAAAAATTCAAATACGCTATAGTTACGCCTACTCAATAGCAGTCGTGACTTTCGTGCTAGATTTACTACTTGACTTACGCTACGTCTCGTTTATGCACTCGGATTAAATTTGGCGACCGTTATCTACGCTCTAGATAAGCTGGACGTAGGCCTACGACCGCTTCATGCACTCGGCCACAGGTGTGGTGTTTGCTTAATTTTATAAGAAATATTTTAGTTAAAAAAACCAACAACTGGTGATACCGAAAAGAAAACTTAAACAGATATATACATCTAAAAAACATAAGCGAGGATACAGACTTTTTATTGAGAACTATAATTGTAGTCACTATCAAAACCAGTGAAGCGACGAACCGTTGCATTTAAAGGGTAAAAAGTAGTGTCATTTATATAATAAAAATGTCGTCTGCAAGTGAGCCGATAAAATCAGTTTAAAAACTGTGACATACACGGCACACTCAACTTGTTTTTTTTTATACAAATTATTGAATTGTAGGCACTGAACTTATGTACTCTTTACAGATAATACAAATAGATAGGCAAAAGGTATAAATCAGCTTTTTGACAACATGATGTTTAAACACGTAATGTAATAGTTGAAACATATTATGACTCTTTTTATGAAAACTATAGATGCGCAACAATACTTCTCCTAAAAGAATACAGGATATTTGTTATTCCTTGTGTTTCGTTTTTCTAACAAGGATCCAAATACCTATTATATATAAATCTCAAAATTATATCCGTCCAGCGTAGGTCCTTCACCTTTTCGTTTTGAAGGGTCTAAATAGGATAGAACATATAAAAAGTAAAGTAATTACGTTTTAATATACCTTATTTCTATACGCGTTTTTCATTCAATTACGTGCATCATCTTAATTTGGTAAATGCATTGCAATATCATTTCTTTCGAAAAGGGAATTATATACTTATTTTAGCGACATTGTATTTACGCAATGCATTGGCCTCTCTGTATTCATTGAAATACACTTTGAAAATTAGAACAACCTGTTTGGTATTTTATATTTACCATCTTATTGTTAGGTATGTATAAGTATATACTCTTAAATTTCTATTGTATTAAGCAATAACATGCCCTTTTCTGCCATTGACAAGGTCCCCTGTATTCTTGTAGTTGTTTAGTCTGTTTACGAAAGTAACACATACAACATGCTTTTCGTTTTATATACGTAATATGTCTTTGTTCATATACTTGTATATTTAGTTACATGTTTGTCTGTTGTTAACAAATAGTTTAACAGGTTCTGTTTATATTATGCACTACTGATTTTGAACATTTGTACTTTTTTATACCAAATTATAACAAATTTACCCTATAACGTTCACTTATATGCAATCTTAGCTCAGTGATCTGCACATCATTCTAAAACATACATTGACATATCGTGATAATTTGAAAGTTTATTTGCTCTGATATAACTTTGTTGGCACCAACATAGACACACAACCAAAATCCTACATTTATGACTTCATGCCTTTTTCTTCCGAGTTTTTCTCTACTTTGTACTTTTGTGAGCTTACTCTACTGCATTAATCTATCCGATAAAGTAAGAAGCCCAATGGAAGCATATGTAACAGTGTATTTCAAGCTTTGTATCTATTTTTCATACAAACCTTAATTATGAGTATAAACGTATATACATTTAATGTCAGAGGATTGTCAGCTAGAGAAAAAAGGTTAAAGATTTTTGAATATCTGAAGCACAAGCAATACGATGTATGTTTCTTACAAGAAATACACTGTAAACAAATTGTTGATAATGACGTATGGCAGAAAGAATGGAATCATGATATATTTATTAGTGGAGACAATAGTAGTAGCAGAGGTGTAAGCATCCTTTTAAATAAAAACATAACTTATAATATTTTGGAATATAAAGAAATCGTTAGAGGTCGGATTCAACTTCTCAAAATAGAAATAAATGAAGACACATACGTTCTACTAAATATATATGGTCCACATAAAGAAGATAAAGACTTTTTTGAAAAATTAGAGAAAACAATTACAGATAATAATAATGATACATTAATAGTTGCTGGAGATTTTAATGTTGTCCTGAATTTTGAAATTGATAAACTAAACGGGAAATTAAACACAAATAAATAAAATTCAGAGAGATTAAATAAAATTATTGAAACAATGAGCTTAAAGATATTTGGCGAATTACAAACCCAAATAAAAGAAGTTACACCTGGCACTCAAGCACTGTCCCACCAATTTTTTGTAGACTACTTTCTCGTGTCGCAAAATCTGCTTAATATAATCTCTAAAAGCACAATTACACCTAGCTATAGATCAGATCATTCAATCGTCAATATGAAAATAGATCTAGTGAAACAAGATAGAGGACCAGGCTATTTTAAACTGAATAACAGCATTATCATGGACCCAGAATATCAAGATATTATACGAAAAACAATACACGAAACGGCTGAAATAAATAAAGAAGCCAATCCAAACACCCTGTGGGAAATACTGAAAGGCAACATAAGAAATGAATCAATACGTTTTTCAGTAAAGACGAAGAAACAAAATAATGAAGAACAAAAAAAAATTGAAGATAACATCAAAAGAATAGAAAATGAAATTTATCAAAATCCAGGAAATCAAACCTTAGTACATGAACTTAACATCAAGAAAGATAGCCTGAACCATTATCTTAATGAAAAAATTAAGGGTATTATACTAAGAACAAAAGCTGAATGGGTTGAAGGTGCAGAAAAAAATACCAAATATTTTTCTACACTTGAGAAAAAACGAGCAAAAGAAAAAGTAATAAATAAACTAGAACAAAATGGAGCAGCTACAACAAACAGAAAAGAAATCACTACTTTAATACATAATTTTTACAAAAAGTTGTATAAGAAAGATGAGTTTTTGATAGATGATTCAGAATTTTTTCCATACTTACACAAAAAATTGAACCTCGAACAAAAACAATCATGTGAAGGGTCTTTGACAGAATACGAATGTGGCATAGCTCTTAAAGAAATGAAAAACATGAAAAGTCCAGGGTCTGATGGTTTAACGACAGAATTTTACAAAATATTTTGGAACGACTTACGAAAATACTTGGTAAACTCATTAAATTACTCAAACGAAAACAAAAATCTGACTGAGTTACAAAAACAAAGTATTATTTCACTCTTACCAAAAAAAGATAAAACACTCACAAATATTAGCAACTGGCGACCAATTTCTCTTTTAAATGTTGATTACAAAGTATCATCTAAATCAATAGCTAATAGATTAAAAAGGGTCCTAGACGAAATAATCAATAAAGATCAAACTGGTTTTATAAAGGGAAGATACATTGGTGAAAATGTAAGAATTTTATATGATATAATTGAAAACATAAATAGAGACGATGAAGACGGCTTGATCTTCTTCTCCGATTTCGAAAAAGCATTCGACAGTATTGATCACAACTTTGTCTTTAAATGTTTAGAATATTTCAACTTTGGGGATTCATTAATAAGCTGGATAAAACTTTTCTATAGTGACGCAAAAAGTTGCATTACTAACAACGGACATTTTTCAGACTTCTTTAAAATAGAAAAGGGTGTGAGACAAGGTTGTCCACTTTCGCCTTACCTTTTTATCATAGGAATCGAAATACTATCTCAATACATTATTAATAACAAAAACATAATCGGTCTGAAGCTTTTAGATCATGAAATAAAGCAAACACTCTTTGCAGACGATGCAAGCTTTTTCCTAGATGGCACAGAAAGTTCGTTTCAAAACCTTATTTCAACACTTGAAAAATTTAGTTAAACATCAGGTCTAAAATTAAATTATTCAAAATGTACGGTTCTGAGAATAGGATCTTTACGCTATACAAACATAACATACTGTAAAGGAAAACAATTTAATTGGACATCCAGCAAAGCTACAACACTAGGAATACATTTTACAAACGATACGTCGAACGTACTTGGCCTTAATCTAGACCCCAAAATAGACGCATTTCAACATACTTTATACAAATGGAGACGATGGAAACTGTCCTTAATCGGGAAAATTACTGTTTTAAAATCTTTTGCATTCCCAAAACTGGTTTACCCTCTTACAGTATTAAATACGCCTACAGCAGATAGAATTAAAAGAATTAAAAATATCATGTTCGATTTTTTGTGGGACTCTAAGCCTGACAAAATAGCGAGAAATACAATTATTCAGTCATATGATCAAGGTGGTTTAAAAATGATTGATGTAGATAGTTTTATTAATGCTATAAAAGCTAGTTGGGTAAAACGAATCATAAATGAAAATCGGGTCAAGTGGAATATAGTTTACCATGAAGAACTGAAAAAGTATGGAGGTACCGAATTATTTAAATGTAATATAAATAGAACGGATGCAAATAACCTCATTTTTAGGTTCTCTTTTCTCAAGGATATAGTTACATCTTGGTCCGCGATCAATTACAGACACAAAATAGAAAAAATCTCAAAAGAAATACTTTGGAACAACTCAAATATAAAAATGAAAAATGAAAATATGCTATTTTACAAATCGTGGCTAGAAAGGGGTATTTTAGAACACATTTTTGATTTTAGGACCAAGGATTTTTTAACCTTTACTCAATTGCAAAATATGTATGATGTTTCAACTGGTGATTTCTTAAAATATATCTCTTTGACAAAAGCAATAAGTAGTACATGGAAAAGAAAGCTAAAAACAGAAGAAATAAATTCTGCAATATCAACAGATTACTTGATAAACAAAGTGAGAAAGAATACTAGCACCAACAAATTATTGTATGAAAATCAGATAATAGCAATGAACAATAACATCAACAAAATCAAAGAGAAATGGGAATCAGAACTGCTCGCAGATAATGAAGTAAATATAAAATGGAAAACTGTGTTTACGACGCCATTGAAATGTACAATTGACACAAAACTAAGAGAATATCAATACAAATATCTAATGAAATTGGTTCCCAGCAACAGCTTTCTCTATAAATGTAAATTGGTAAGCTCTGAACTTTGTGACTTCTGTTCGATGGCACCAGAAACAGTCAAACACCTTTTCTGGGAATGTCAACCAATTCAAACATTTTGGGTCGATTTGCAACTGTATCTTGGAAACAAAAACATGTTCATAAATGATTTAAGTTATCGATCAATATCGCTAGGTACACAAACAGAAAAGGACACAAAAAATGAAAACATTATTAATTTCATCATTATATTGGCAAAGTACTTCATATCGAAATGCAAATATACATCCACAGTACCAAATATTCATTCATTTATACCATTTTTGCAAAAGAAAATCGAGATTGCAAAAGTTATAGCCACAATGAAAAACAAACTTAATACGTTTTATACAAAATGGCAAGGATTTGATACAGCTTGAGAGACACTGTTGCACCGCTTCATATCGCTTTCAAACAGTAGGTAATCAGCATTGAAAGCTCACTTTTCATTTCATTTTTTAAATGTTTTTTCTTCTTCTTTTTTCTACCTATTTAACCTGTTTTATCCTTTTTTCTTCACTTTCCTAAACTTTCAAAAACCCTTTAAGTGCATATGAAAATAAACAATACCATGATTTGCAATATACATGAACTATAATATGTTACTTATATATTATTATGAATTATATGTGCTTAATTGAAATAAAAACTGAAAAAAAAAAAAAAAAATTTAGTTTGATTACGAAGATATCATCCGTGGCTAAATGAGTAGCTTTTGAACAGTCAGTCAAATCAAGGTAAACATTCAATTCTATTCATTTATTTAAAGTCGACTCAAAGTGGCGACTTGAAGAGAGACACGTGTAAGAATGTTTTTGTTATCAACTTAGGGCCCCTGAGCATACATCAATGGTAAGCAACCTCCAAGCACTATAGAAACATCAGTGTCAATTCCTTTTCCTCACTCTTTTCACGATTATATAAAATAACATTCAGTATCCGATGATATTTATGCAGTTTCCGATCACAATTCGTGCTGTTCACTAAACGTATAGCTATTTAATTCTATAAGCGGTTTGTATTCATGTCAAAATACATTTTGTTCACTATTCGTTTTTCACGTACATGTAAACAAATAAAAAGCATTCCTGCTAGACGTAGACGTTTTTCTTATCGCAAGCCATTTTAATATTTATTCCGAAAAAAGATATCTATCTAATTTCAAAGAGCTATCTTTCGTTTTAATAGTGATATCTTTTTCACGTTGAGAGGTGTCTTTGTATCACAGACATATATCTCCTGTACAGAGACAGAGATATCTCTGTAAGTAGAAGAGATATCACTTCTTGGAAGATATCTTGTAATAGAGATATCTCTGGAACTGAAACAGATATCTCTTAACAGACAAGATATATAGATCAAAAACTATTTGTGAGAGATATCTTTCAAAGGAACAAACACATAACTGATCCCCGTACTTTATTTCGTACTCGAAATTGTTCGTCTAGGGTCAGTGCATAGCCAGGCTGGTAACATTGCCCGATCTGGCTCCCAAAGTCGTCTTCTTAAAAACTTAAAGCAGTTGTATTTATTGTCATACAGATTGTGTTATATTACATAGACAAACAAATCCTTTACTATTGTTAAGTGATGAGAAGTCAAAAGTACGATAAATCGCGAATGTGAATGGCTTGGTATTTTCACAGAAAGTTATGAAAGGTCTTAGAGATATAAATAATGAAAATAAAGTGTGAATAGACTTATTTCACAAAAAAAAATACATAGCCACAGTCACCTGAAGTTTGGATCCCCACCCCCATGATCCATCCCAGTAAATACAAGCAGTGAATGTAAACAAATAAAAGAAACTACAACGGGTAACTGAAGATGTAGAAGAGGCTACTTTACAGGCTCACATCATATAGACAGTCAGATGGAAGATATGTATTACCATTACTTAACAAACATGGCAGTCCAGTTTTGATGGACAAAGAAAATGTGAAATACTTAATGACACATTCTTTGGAGGAGCGCACATAGCAAATGAAAGATGATGAATTCATGGTAGAAATGTTCTCGTTTTTGACCTTTGACCTCTTCATTTGACATTGACCTTTGATTTAACTACCAGATTCATGTGCGTATGCGTTCATCAAATAACGATGGACATACCTGCAAAATAATTTGAAAATCGATGGAATGGTTACAGAGTTATGTGGGTATTCCAGAAATTTTCAATGAAATCATCAAAAAATGCAGAAAATGCCCCAAAAATCATTTTCCCAACCTGAAATCTTCGGGAACTTTATGATTCGTGCTTAAGCAAGCCATTTCCAGCCAGCATGCAAAAAATAATTTCTGTATGAATTTTGTCCGGGTCAAACGTTCAACAACCTGGACTATTAGAAAGGATTTGAAAACGGCATGGCACCGAATATATATATAGTGGTCTAAAAATAGCTCGCAGACTTTCATTACGTCATGATAAAGCAAAAACGGAATTGATACTGCCGAATAAGGAAAATGCAGATGCCTTCTGTGTAAAATAAAGAGGTTTAATCTCTAGCGATTAAACTCTGTATTATACGAAGAACTGAATACGTTTTTTTCCAGAGAAAAGCAATCATTACCATGCAAATATTACACACTAGTCTGTCTAGTAAACCTTATTTCCTAAACGAGGCTAGACCGGTATAATACTTAAGATTGTGAGAAGCTGTTTGTTTTTCAAACGGGAGGAATATGTTTAGAAATGAAGTATAACAAGAAAGGATAAACAAGTGGGAATAAATGCAAGTAGCGCCCGGGGACAGTTAATGATATGCTGTCTAGTAAAGTGACATTCCAAAATGATTTCTTCGAGTATTCCGTACTTCTCAATATTGCTTTTAAATGTTGCTGTATTTCGTAGAATCCTACCATCCACGGTGCCAATTCTACTATTAATTTAATTTTATACTTTGTTCCGACGTATAGTTATTCTCACGTCTATAGTAAATCTAAAGTCTTGCTTGATGTTTTAAATTAGAAAGTGTCTCTATTAGTACACCTCCGTTTGAATCACAGTAGAAATTCTTCTGACGACAAGCCCTGAATAAGCTCATGATGAACAATTAAGGGTGTAAAAACTGGGTTGGTTGTTTTATTTCAGCACCTTTCCAACATGCTTTAACAACTTCGAATTACTCATCAAGTTGGATGTCGCATTATTCGGTGACTGAAGATTTCCGTAAGTTTGGCTGTGCCTGCAGTTATAAACGGTTTCATGCTCGCAGATTTCTTTCAACTTGAATATAGACAACCCGAGAGTGGACTGTTTATTAGAAGTGTTTAATCTACGTTGAACTGAAACAACACGAATACATTCATAAGTGAACAATACATCACACCGTAAAACTTCGATAACTCGAAGTTAAATGCTCGAGAAGTTCTCGAGTTATCCGAATTCCGGACATTTTACAATTACTACTGGTCTTATTAACAAAGTGCATTGACTTCTTTACCTGTTACAGCCAATAATGTTGTCGTTAATCTTGAATTTAAATCAATGTATTAATGACGTATCAACTGTATGAATTAATTATTATTTCAATGGTACCGGTGACTCGTATTAAGGTGGGTCATTACCTTTAGTCGGTAAAATTAAAAGTTGTCACATTTATTTAAGAATTGGTACATGCGTATATCGTGTCTATCTGCGTTGCATGGATACGTTTTTATTTTTGTGACGTCACATGACAACATTTAACAACGCCCTGTAGTGGCAGCGTACCGGAACCATCCCGTCATGAAGTTATTCTCATATAGCTTTATTGATACGTAACATATTTTCTTTCTGTAAATTCTAACAAAGTCATCAGAAAATGTATTATACATCTATTAAAGTAAAAAACATTTTCCTTCTCTTTCGCAAGGCATGTCATGATTCCGCTTAAAGCAATTGAAATAACGTTTGAAACGTTATCGTTTTTCAACGCTTTTTTGCCGTTTTTACAAAACATTTCAAAATCGGGACGGCAAAAGTTTATGTAAATTTGACAGTGTTTATTTAATTATATTTGAACACAATTAATGAAATAAAAACAGGACGTCTTCGTCCTAGATTTTTCACAAATAACGCGTGAATGATACCACTTGAACGTCAAAAGAACGACGTTTGAGAGATGACGTTCAGTTCATGACAACATGTCACTGATAATTTCTATTCTCTGTATTTTTTTAACACGGAAGTGCCACACTCCCCGTTGCTATGTAAATATGATCAAATAATTGATGTTCTCCAGGTATATATAACCAAGGATTCATCTTGTTTTACCGAGAAACGTAGTAAGCCTCTGTATAGTCCCGAAAAACGTCAACAAGTTATGACATTACACAACAAAACTGAAAGAAATGACCATCTAAACTTTGAATAATATTCGATACATTTGATCTACATGTATCTTCTTAATTTAGCATTATTTGTTTTATTATTTCACAGTGCTATTCATATAAATAAGTTTACAGCCGTTGTAAGATGAGCTAGAGTATACATGTATATACAAAATAATACAACGGCCTAAACGGAAGACATGATTATATCGATGCTGGTTGGCACAGTTGGTAACGCAGCCGAACATCATTCAAAATGTTTTTCATGGTATATAACTATCGAAATAACATTTAAAAAAAACTTCAAACTTTAAGATCATCTTTTTAGAAAACTTTGACATTATCGTCACAGCTATTTCGCCATCTCGTGGTAGAAATATGCCACTATAGTATTACACAAATCGGGTGCCCTTCCCTTTTTAAAGCTTAATTATTGTGCAACCCTTTTGGGAAATCATTTTAAGGTTAGATGAAAAATATTCCAAAACGTAAAATATCTGCTTTCCAATCAAGGCACGGAAATGTCCTGCTAATTTGAGATCAGCGGCCGGGATATCGAAAAGATCGTAAGTCGTTACTTACAAATGCGTTTAAGAGGATGCTACGTACGACACTATTTCACTAACTCTAAGGTTCCCGTTACGTCTTATGCTCTCGTAAATTATATAAAGTGTATCGTTGGTTTCCACGAGTTAGCACTGAATTATTTCGTATAAATTGACTTTCTCCTGTATTTTTAGTTCACCCTGAGCACGCAGTGACCTCTCCCACCACTCGTCATCCATCGTGCGTCTGTCATCCGTCCGTCTGTCAAATAGTTCGTCCCACTTCCGCGGCATCTCCTATTAACTAAAAATAATAATAATAATAATAATAATAATAATAATAATAATAATGATAATAATAATATTTATCTCTTTATTTTCAGAAGGTAACTCATTAAGACAAATATTCAGTGCAGTACATTAATAGGTGATAAATCTTATATACAATGAGGCCTTCTCAAACAATTTAAATGATAAATATTATTCAACTTTACAGTGATGTTTTGGGTGGTTTTATTTAATATTTGCAATGAGAATGCATTCCATCATTGCAGTTATTTTGTTGTTGCGGCAATAAAAGGAAAACATTATAATCATCTTTTCCGAAAGTCGAATACTTTGACAGTTTTTTTAACTGCACAAACTTGAAAGTATTTTACTTTGTAAATATTTGATGACAGATAAAAATGTTATGAACAGAGATAATCCCTGAAACTTCAAACAGTTCCTAAAATCCAGGATCATCCTACTTGCAGGTGACTTTAATTTTTTAATTCCTCAATTTTGAATTACATGTACAGTTACGACTCAAAATGTTACGAAATTTTGCTTGCTGAAACTGGTCAAAATAGCTCTCTTTTGTGGAAAGAATGAAAGTCGGACTTGGCTTTTATTTCAGCAAAATTAACTCCAATTTTATATTAGTTCTGGATTATAACATAACATAATATATATTTTATTCGGCATTATATTGTAACATACATATTTATAGCAGCAGGATATAGTGTTTTAGTATACATGTACATGCATGGAAAAGTCGACTGTCTCAGTGGTTAAGTTTTTAATCAAGTAGATTGCCAAGCTGCTGTAATCTCCGAGACAATGTTTTAAGGCGAAGTGTTTGGATCCCAGGTAAGAACGGGCAATATGAAAAAGTTGCCAAAGACTTAATGTGATGTAACTAAAGCAATATTCAAAGTTTATTACGTTCGATTTTGTATATCAAATGAGTGTGGAGAGGAAAACTTCAATACCCACTTAATCGTCATATGTATCAAACCCGGATCTAATTATGCATGTTTGAGGTAAAGAATACAATACAGAATCCGGGACGGCTAACTTGTGTAGGTGTTTATATAATGATATATACAAAAGTATGGAACGCCTTTACTGTCTTATTATGTTGTATTGTATTATACGCAGTGCATTTTTATGTATACGAGGTACAAATTTCATTTGACATGGTACATGCATATTTAGATGGGGTCAGTATTTGTGATATGCAGTGCTTTTTCTTTTATATGTGGTGGTTATTTAATAATATACAGTGCAAAAGTGTGTGTATGAGGTAGAATAACCATTATATGTTGTACAAACAACGTTATATGCAGTACATACAACAATATATGCAGTCAGTTTTTCTATACATGAGTGTGGTATTTTGATTATTTGCAGTAGTTGTACCTTTATACATTGTATGTTGATTAATATATGTGGCAGATGTTTAAATGTATGAAGATTTCGTTTCATTGTATAAGTGGTGAAATATTACTTATACTACGGTAATAAACCAATATGTGCAGTGCATATGTCAATATATATGGTATCAACAACTTTGTATGTAGTAAATTCCTTTTAATTATGTTTGGTCCAAACATCTGTATAAAATGTACATACGGCATTATATGCGGTGCTTTTCCAATTATGATGATGATACTTAAAGACAGTCTCTGAAAAAACTCTCGGAAAATAGCGAGTGAGCTAAGACAAATTTGCCATGACACCGTACATTCAACATCGAATAGCACTTGCATGTACCTTAAAGATTGTTTGTCTGCATGGTCACATAACACATGGATATTTCTAAAGTACTGCACAACACACTAAGTGCTCATTGCAAATTACTATATTTAAAAAAGAGCCCGACCAGCACAAAAAGCCATCCCAACGCGAGCTCTTCGAACGTTCTTACTATACATCAAGTTGTTACTGAGATATGGACATTTATTATATACTTTCATATTGCCCTGTTCACTTTGCCTTAGAGAGTTCGTTCAGTATTTTACGTTATTATATACTTTCATATTGCCCCGTTCACTTTGCCTTAGAGAGTTCGTTCAGTATTTTACGGTACTGCACGTTGGTAAGGAATGATACTGAACGTTGGCAAGGGAGGGCGGTCCTAGCGATCAGCTGTACGGACTACTTTATTTGTTTGCAAACATCGTTTTTATGAGGTTTCTATGTCAAAGTTCGACAGTTTTTTACAATTAAATAAGCTACGGTCTGAAAATAAAAACGAAACTTTAATCATTTTCAAGTAGACGTAAAAGAGTTTCGTTTTTAAAAAGGTTCGAATTTTTTAGGGCACGCAATACCAGTTCTGGTTACGAAAGTTACTGGTACGTAGTTCAGCCAAGTATTGATAAACAAAAGGAATGATGTTTTGCATGTAGTCATAAGAAAGAAAAAACATTTTTAGGAACGTACATCAAGTTGATGTATTCACATTTCAAAGTACAAACCTGCATCCGTAGGAAAAGTCTTGCGTTTTTCAAAACAAGATGGCGGACGGCAACTGAAATTTCTTACCGTACAATTGGCGTCAACGTTTCTCCTAATAAATGACGTCACGTATAAACAACATATTGAATCGAGTCTATTCATACGCAATAAAGAAAATGTACATGGTAAAATAGTACGCTAGTTGTCTGAGAAATTTCAAGATTCATTTATTGTTTTTTGCTAACAGAATGTCATTTTTGTTCATATTCAATATGAAAGTATATAATAAAAAGGTTATTGAACTTGTATGGCGAAATATTACTTGAAACTCGTTGATTTGGCGGGAACAACTCGCAAGCTCGTTGTTCCCGCCAAATCAACTCGTTCCAAGTAATATTTCACCATACAAGTTCAATAACCTATAGTATTGCACGTTGGCAAGGAATGATACTGAACGTTGGCAAGGGGGGGCGGTCTTAGCGATTAACTGTACGGACTATTTTATTTGTTTGCAAACATCGTTTTCAGGAGGTTTATATGTGGAAATTTGACATTTTTTTTACAATTGAATTAACCATGGTCTTAAAATAAAATAATAAATTGCCTCATTTTCAAGTAGATGTAAAAGAGTTTCATTTTTAAAATGGTTCGAATCTTTTAGGGCACGCAATACCAGTTCTAGTTACGAAAGTTACTGGTACGCATATCAGTCAAGTATTGGTAAAGAAAAAAATGGTGTTTTGCATGTAGTCATAAGAAAGAGGAAACATTTTTAGGAACGTACATCAAGTTGATTTATTCACATTTCAAAGTACAAACCTGCATCCGTAGGAAAAGTCTTGCGTTTTTCAAAACAAGATGGCGGACGGCAACTGAAATTTCTTCCGTAAAATTGACGTCAGCGTTTCTCCTAATAAATGACGTCACGTATAAACAACAATATTGAATCGAGTCTATTAATACGCAATAAAGAAAATGTACATGGTGAAATAGTACGCTAGTTGTCTGAGAAATTTCAAGATTCATTTATTGCTTTTTGCTAACAGAATGTCATTTTTGTTCATATTCAATATGAAAGTATATAATAAAAAGGTTATTGAACTTGTATGGCGAACTATTACTTGGAACTCGTTGATTTGGCGGGAACAACTCGCAAGCTCGTTGTTCCCGCCAAATCAACTCGTTCCAAGTAATATTTCACCATACAAGTTCAATAACCTATAAAACGTATTTGCACGCAAAACTTTAACCAGAATGTCTATGTCGAAAAATAAAGGGCCATAAGATAGAGCTATATAACTTGATTATTTACGTAGGTGTGATGGCTAGGAAAGCCTTGTATCAAGTTTAAATACAATACATCACGTAGTTATTGAGATATGGACTTTAAACATATTTCCCTGTTAAAATCTGCATTGAATAAAAAAGAAAAAAACACTTCGAATCAATATTATACAAGAAACAACAGTGTAATCAAAGAGCTGTTTCAAATCAATTCTTTAAAACGTTAAACTTCAATTTTACCTATTCAAATTTCAATGTAAATGTTAAGATTTACTTTGGAATTGAAGATACCACCATTAATAGTGCTCTCCTTGGCCATATAGTAAACACTCGGCATATCATATAACGCAAGGTAAAAACAGGATGGGGATGAAAAAATGAAATCAACTTTTTCTCGAATTTTACTTCTAAACTGCTATAGATTGATAGAAAATGATCTAACTAAGAAAATGAATACCAACAACGCTATGTTTATTTCAAAAATAAAAAAAATTACAGTCATTTTTCGATTTTTATGTGATGTGATGTGCTGGCTGCTTATAGATCTAATTTACGTAAAATGAGAGTAAATAACCGATAAATGAGCGGAAATATGTATCTCATTGGAGAGAAAGAGTTAAGTCATTTAAATAGGTGTGATGGTTTGGAAGCCTTGTTTAAAATTTGTTTGTAATTACATTCAATAGTTATTGAGATTTCGGTAGCACGTCTATGCTTGATGACGTGACCGCTATTTATATCTATCTGCTTACTCGGTATTTTCCGGCTAAGTAATTCCGGAGAATGCCGGAAAGTATGATCATCGTAATGAAAAATGTACCGCATATAATGCTGTATGCACCGTGTATATAGTAGAATGGACCGAACATAATAAAAAAGAAAATGTCGTTTCCGCCATGTATATTGCCAAATGCATTGCGTACAATGTTTTTTATGAACAAATAAATAATAATTCACCACGTATAGAATTAATCGCAAGCACTTCATATATTTAAACATCTACCACACATATTGAACAACATACAACGTATAAAGGGAAAACTACTGCATATAATCAAAATACCACCACATGTATCGAAACATTGACTGCATATAATGTCATTTGTACTGCATATAATGTAACTTGTACTGCACATAATGTTGTTTGTATTGCATATGACGTTGTTTGCACATCATATAATGGTTATTCTACTGTATCTACACATTTTTGCACTGCATATGATTAAATAACCACCATATATAACGGAAAAGGCACTGCATATCATGAAAAATGTACCATGTCAAATTAAATATGTACCTCATATGCATGCAAATGTACTGCGTATAATACAATATAACATGATAAGACAGTAAAGGCGTTCCATACAAAAGGATATGGATTTTATGGTATAAACACCTGCACCATCTTCTATAAAATAAATTATATTTTATTAAATATTTTGAAGTATGATACGGTATTAAATGTCATATATTATTTGATAATTGCACCATTTGTAGGCAGAAAAACATCATTATGAAAGCACAAAGCATCCTGCAGTCTGTATGCTCGTTTTTTAGGCATGACGGGAGACATGCCTGGGTCTCATCCAGATATTAAGCTAACATAAGTGCTCTTTTGGACGGACCTTGATAAAATTCTCATCAATCAAATCGAATCAGTCTGTATGCAATCATCATTACAATTCTGATCTTCGTAAGTACACCATTGAAATACAATAAAACTACACTTAGCATGGTTAAAATTCGTTTTGAATGCGTTTGAAAAGAAAACAGGATACGTATCACGTTTTATAAATTACTTGATGAAATAACACACAAACGGAAAACCGTTTTAATTGCACGCCACATTTTCAAAAGTTTAATGATTACATGTTATGAAAGTAATTTGACAGTACCTTGTAAAATTGAAGGCTCATTTTATTCTTTGATTTATGTACCGGTTGTCACTGTTTAGTTTCACGTCTTTGGTACGACGTGGTTTGAACACGCTACTTCTCTCATTAGAAGCAGGCGTTCTTCCACCAGGATATCTAGGATTTCTGACACTGATATGTGTTATCATTGAATTCTTTATTATAACATAAAACTTATGAATGGTTTTACATACTCAAGAAGAAAGTATTATGTAAATGTTTTTTAAGATGTTTAAAGAGCAAATATTTTAGCAACGTCAATTCGTTTAATTAGTCACAGTACTGATTTATTAGTATCTGCTATTGTTGACCGAGCAATATAGGGCCATCTTGGCCCTCTTGTTTTTTTGTTTCATCGGATATGGCACCTGTCAAGACACAAAGTGAATAAAGTTAAACTGTTACAAGATTAAATGACTACCTGTGACATGATGGAGTAAATGTAAATAATTGTAAGAACAGTTGATGGAAGTATACTTAAGTCTTTTCAAATTGTTTGTCAATGTGTTAAAGTATTAGGTAAGCTCATGAGAAGTGAATAAAAAGTAAGATAAGATATTACATGTACTCGTATTTACTAGTATTTAGAGCGGACAAAACTGCTTTTGATTCAACTGTGCTACTAAAATGTCGAGTTGCCTTTTTCCTGGAGCAATAATTCGTCCCAGCTTTTTCTTTGTAAAAAAAATCAAATTGAAATTTTATCATCATGCACAAATAAATGTCGTGATAGATTTTAAACTTTCATCAATTTAAAGTTTAGTCAGGTTTCTTTCACATTAGCGTATGGCGGCTTCTTCATATTAAATACAGTAATTTAATCCTGATGTTTGTTTGAGGTTTTTTCTGCATGCAGATTAATATCTTAAACCATCCCTCATTGTGCAGACTACATAACAGATAACATACTAAATGAATATATTAAAGCAACAAAAGATATATTTACCCCTTTCTATGTAAAATTATTCAGCTGTATTCTAGACACAGGTTTTATCCCAAATTCTTGGCTTGAAGGCATGATAATGCCTATCTACAAAAATAAAGGAGACCCAAAAGATGTTAAAAATTACAGACCAATCATATTCTGAGCTGCCTGGGTAAATTATTTACAGCAATACTGAACCAAAGGTTAACAAATTATATAGAAGACAACAATATCCTAGAAGAAAATCAAGTCGGTTTTAGAAAAAATTATTCTTGCATGGACCACATATTTACCATTCATTCACTTATTGAAATTATAAAGAAAAAGGAACTTAAACTTTACTGTGGCTTTATTGACTTTTCGCAAGCTTTCGATAAAGTGTGGAGGGTTGGTCTATGGAATAAACTTTTACAGAACAACAGAACAGGAAAGTTCTTCAATATCATAAATAACATGTATAATGGTATCAAATCATATATCTCTTTTAAGGGTGAAGTTTCTTCCCCTTTCATATCTGAAATAGGTGTTCGTCAAGGTGAAAATCTTTCGCCTGCTCTTTTTTCCCTATTCTTAAATGACCTTCAGACATATATGCATTTTAATGGTTCAGTAGGTGTAGAGCTGAGAGATCCATTAGACTTTCCTTTGTGGCTTAAACTCCTGATCTTGCTCTACGCTGACGATACTATCATAATGTCTGATTCACCTTCAGACTTTCAAAATAGCTTAAATGTGTTTGATAATTACTGTAACAAATGGCACCTCAAAATTAATACAAGCAAAACTAAAATTGTGATCTTTGGAGCCAGACAATTAAGAAATTATAACTTTAAAATAGGGGATAACTCAATTGAAATCAAAGATAATTATCATTATCTAGGACTCACCTTATCTAGCAATGGCTCTTTCTTAAAAGCACGAAAACACATTGCTGAACAAGCATCAAAAGCCATGCATATCCTTTTTACTAGAGCTAATAATGCAGATTTACCAATAGATCTATTGTTAAAACTTTTTGACCATACAGTCCTCCCAATTTTGACATATGGATCTGAAATATTTGGATATGAAAACATAGACATGTTAGAAAAAATTCACAATAGCTTTTTAAGGAAAATTACAAAAGCTAGAAAATCTAAACCAATGTCCTTCATATATGGAGAACTTGGAAGGTACCCTATCTCAATAATTATAAAAAGCCGAATGATTTCATTTTGGAATCGCCTACTTGTAGGAAAAGATCAAAAATATTCCCTCCAAATCTATAAATATATGATGCACCTCCCAGACAATAACTTCAAATGGCCCAATAAAATTAAAGAAATATTACAGTCTGTAGGGCAACCAGACCTGTGGACTAACCAATTTCAAATAAACCAAAAAAATATTCACAGACTAGTGAAACAAACACTTATTGACCAATTCAAACAAGGGTGGCACGAACAACTAAGGACAACAAATAAAGGCCAAATATATTCCTCATTCAAAGAAAATCATGAGTTTGAAAGCTACTTAAAATCCCTGAATAAAACAGAATATATAACACTTTTCAAATTCAGAACCGCCAATCACCATCTCCCTGTTGAAAAAGGACGCTATGACGGTACACCTTTTGAAAACAGAACATGCCCATTATGTGATGATGGACAAGTTGGCTCTGAACGACACTATAATATTATAGTTGAATGTCAGTTCTTTCAAAATGAAAGAGACCAGTATCTGATTAACACAAAAACACTACAATATACCTTATCGTTATATTCCGCCTTATCCTCTTCGTCCGTTTCAAACTTAAGAGAAGCAATTAAATTTATAAAAAGAATTATGAACCAATTTACAACGTAATCTTTTTTACTCATTATACCGATGCCTCTTGATACCAATGCTTTTTAATAAAAAAAAAAAATTCTAAAACTATTTTTATTATTACCAGTTATTTAGAAATATTCCTCTTCCAAGCCTGTATATCAGTCCTAAGGAAATACTGTAACCTATAATTTATTGATAGATCTATTTACAATTAACAAACCTTAACTGTTAACTTTACACTATGTTTTCATTAGATATGTTGACCTTATTAAACTGAAATGATCATTAGACATTACATTTTGTGTAGTACCATTGTTAATCCTCAAACATTTCTCATTTTTCATAAATAATTTTTCTAGCAGTAGATGTAATAGATCTAGTATAGACTAAACAGTGTTGACCCTGCCCAGAGTACACTCTGTAGATCTATGCCAAGAATTAAGTGTTATTTATTAACACACAACTTTTTACTCATGTAAACGGTAAAGCATAATTAATTCCCTTTGTATGCAACATGTGTACAACTATAATTAGTAAACAAATTTACCTACCGGTATATAACTGTGCTTTCCTGGCCCATGACACACTTTCTATAATCGTAAATCAAATTTACCAACAGTCCAGATGCACGCTTTTTTGCTCAAATGGTTAAAACACCTAAAAAGCGAAACTTTTTCAATTCACTACCTATACTGTATCATTTATACTTTACAGTAAAAGTGTGACAAAAACCATGCTTGAAACCATACAACACGAATACCAACACGATAAAAGCTCGAAGTCTCTAACCCTGGCTACATTGTATGACGTAAACATGATTCAATTGTATGGGTCACCGCAAAAATATTTACACTTTTTGATTGATTTATTTTTATTGTATTTTTACCGGAAGTCACATATATCTGTGTTTGTTAATCTACCGTGTTATATTGTCCTCTTTGTGTAGTTCATGCACTTTGACGAAATAAAAGATATGTTCTGTTCTGTTCTGTTCTGTTCTATTAGATTACAATTTAATGTCTGCAAAACCGACTACAAGCACAAAGGTTCATAAAGCATACATTTATTGTCGGCAATTGTCAAACTGTGCACGAATAACAAAAAAAACATAACATTTATGACAGGTGAGATCTACCCGGAAGAACGGACTTTGAAAACAAATTCTTTGTATAAATTAAGCGTCACAATTTGAAAGTGACATACGCATGTGTGTTTGTGTGACATTACCCCAGTCTTAATTTAAAATGTACGACAATTTCCCGTGAAAATGTGTCAAAATTATGTACAAATTCTTTTCACAGGTGTTACATCTGCTTGTTTACGTTGAGTTAAAACAAGTGTCAAAATAAATCAATTTGCTACAATACAGATCTAACTTTAACCAAATGCAGTCCTTTTAATTTACTCATTCAATTTACACATTTCATGGATAAAGGGTACCGAGACTCGTTAAAGTCGGTACAATCATCGTTCACTTTTTTCCTCTTTATATTATTTCCGCGAAAACTACGAACGCACCCGATCTGTATTACGATTACATTTTTAAGTGACTGTGCTTATTAAAATATTTTATTCATTTTTACACCAATTTGTAGTTGATATAATTCCCTTGCCGATATCACTGAAGCAAAAACCATCTTTTAAATGATGTTCTTTATATGGGTCAAATTATTGAGACAAATGACCCAACAAATTGACTAAAAGTCATGCAAGCTTTAACATTTCTTACGGAAAATGCGGTGGTACTTCTTTGAATTAAAAAAGGTAGGCGAAAGACCAAATTAATCTTTTAAACTTTACACCATTATCAAGAGAAAAAATAATATTTATTTGTCTGACCGAAGCAAAAACGATTAATGAAACAGTTTTGATTTATAAGGATTAAACCAATATTTCCCTTCTTTGTTTCATGTGTAAAAACCGCGTCTAATCGATTATCGGGAAAAAATGAAAGTTCCATATGTTTCCATAAATATATAGGTAATAAATGAAATGTTGAGAAATTGCTTTAAATTCCTTTAAAATATTGGAGTTTTCGGAAGTTACGTATGAAAAAATGAGTCCAGTGACTGTTTGACATTTTCACTCCGTGTACGTAAACGATCACTTTATTTACCTATTCCTAGAAGCTTTGTCACTTTTTCGCGTTGCAGTGACATTATTCAAGAGCGCTTTCTGAAAAATCTAAGCCGAACACATCCCATTTTTATTCAATTATTCAGTTTCAGATATCAAAAATAGTAAATTTCAAAATCTTTCACCGTCTACTTTTTTGGTTATTCTCCGAAATGCCAAAATTCATGGAGCAGAAAAATGTTGTTTCTGACGATTTCTGTACGTTTTCGACGGAAATGTAATGCTTTTTAAACTAAAGTGTAATAGTTTGCACACCGATTGATAGAATATTTTGCAAGTATTATAGCAAACTTTGAAGAATAAAAGTAGGTCCACAAATGACAAAATAAAATAACATTAACCATATGACGGTATGCTTCCGGTACGCTGTCGCCATATGGCGTTGTTAAATGACGTCACGTGACGTCATGTGAATAAAAACGTTACGCAGATGGGCACAATATACACATGTACCAAATTTCAAACAAATGTGACAACTTTTAATTTTACTGAGGAAAGGTACTGACCTACCTTAATATACACTCGTGACGTTTTCAAGTGAAACGTTTTGTGATTCACGATGTAAAACAAAAGTATTTTGAATTCCATTTCAGTTCTTTTACAAATGCACACAAAACATAAAACTCGCAGACTGATTATTAGCTCACTTGGCACAAAGTGCCAGAGTAAATTATTAGGGTCGCATTCCGTCCGGCGTCCGTTCGTCCGTCCGTTCGTCCGTCCACCATTTACCTCAAATGACATCTCCTCTAAAACCACTGGGCAAATGTTGATGACACTTTGCAGGGATGTTCCTCGCATGAAGCTCTATCAAAGAATTCCATTCCATGCAGAACTCTGGTTGCTATGGCAACAAAGAGGTTAAACTTTAGAAATCTTCTTCTCTGAAACCACAAGGCCTAGAGCTTAGATAATAAGCATGTGGCATTGTCTAGTGGACCTCTACGAAGATTGTTCAAATAATGACCCAAGGGTCAAAATTGACCCGCTCGTGGGGTCACTTGGTTTTACATTAGCTTATATGGGAAAAACTTTAAAAATCTTCTTCTCTGAAACCACAAGACGTAGAGATTAGATATTTGGCATGAAGCAATGCCTAGTGGACCTCTACCGAGATTGTTCAAATTATGAACCCCGGGTCAAAATTGACACCTCCAAGGGGTCACTTGATTTTACATAGGCTTATGCAGGAAAAACTTTAAAAATCTTCTCTGAAACCACACGGCCTAAAACTTAGATACTTAGCATGTAGCATTGCCTAGTAGACTTCTCTAAAGTTTGTTCAAATTATACCCCAGGGGTCAATCTTGGCCCTGCCCAGGAGATCACTTATTTTACAAAGACATATATAGGAAAACCTATTTGGCATGTAACATTGTCTTGTGGTCTTCCACCTACTTTGGTCAAATCATGCCTCTTGGGTCAAAATCGACCACACCCATCAGACTAGTGGACTTGTATTCAGGTGAGCGATATAGGGTCATTATGGCCCTCTTGTTTTTATTTTCGTCTTTATTGAATCAAAATAATAAGTGACTTTAGTTGGAGACAATTAAAATGTGCGAATAATATTTTTTACAGTTGAGTCACTATACGGACAATTGATCGACAATAAACAAACATTCAATGAAAATTAACATTAGATGTTTTTCTCGCGACGTATCAAAAATATAGATTTGCCTGCTTAGCACGTTTCGCACAGTATTCCACCACTTGTAAATATACTCGACGAAATCTGATATTCAATTACATGGTCATTTTTTTACTGGACGTTAATCTGAGTGTTGTTGCATCAACCCATAACTATCTGAAATGTCTTTCTTTACCAAGTTAAATCAAAGGACTGAAAGTGCTGGAGGATCGATTGTCTCTGAACAACACAGACTGTACACAAACATGTGTAAATATCAGGGCAACCCATGCATGAGTAAAGTTATCAACAAACTGGAGACACAAATGTCCACAGAGTTTGACCTTTAACCATATGTGTAAACTTTACTTTTGATAGGAACCCATGTGCTTACCTTTTGCATTCAGTGACTACATGTATGTTCAACTACCCTATAAAGTATCATAGCTGTGAATGGTAACTGAGAAGTGGAATTTTACAAACCTGAACTGAAAATTCAAAGTTTGCACAACTTTTAATGTCATTCAAAAGTTATGGGATTTGCCCATAGGGTTTAGTGTATTGTGTCAATAATACAAAATAAATTCCTGTCCTAAACTGTAGGCAAAAACTGAACAATGAGCAAGATCAAAGAAGACACAGAGTAAATTAATAACTGAACAAGAAAAACAGTGATACAAAGTATCACAGCGGGCCCACAAACAAAACTGACATGTAAATATTCTAGAAATTGGTGATGATTGATGTTGAGGCATGGCCCCAAAAGAACCCAAGGAAACCAATTCTGGTTGTAAAAGCAAAACCTGACACGACTACTGACTGAACTTTACTGTTATCGAATAATATGTGTACAGTATGTTTTATTAACATTATCCTTATAATTTTGACATGAATGAAGTTTTCTATGATTATTTGCTGTAAAACATTTAAAATGGTTTAAAGTCTTAAAATTATAAGTAAAACAGAAAAAAAATGTGAAAAAAAAACTGTATTAGATGGGTTTCGCACTCGCGTCCGCCGCAGTAAGTCAGCGCATTTCAATTTCCAGCATCTCTACCAACTGCTCTATTCCGCCGACAATAGAGTTAAAGGTAAAAAACGAGTTCTTATAAATTTGTATGTCCAAGTCGTATTGTATTAATAGTATTTACGATTAATTACACATTTCAAGAATAACAACGAAATAATATTATTCTATTCTGAAATGTTTTTAAATTATTTAGATTTATTACTATATAATTTTGAAAACAGAAATCGCTATAATGCCTAACAACTGTTTATATGGAAGTACTTGTTTGTATGTTGTGCGTTCGGCCGTAAGGCCGATATACTCTGTTAACTTTGGCTCGATTTTAACAATCGACCCAAAAATGAATTATACACCTGTTCACAGTTGTTACAGCCGAGTGGAACCTTAACTGGATTTGATGGATCAACTTAAAGACTTTCATGGGAGATGGCAGCTGGTTTTTCGACTGTTCTTTTTGGTGCACTTATAATTTTGCTCAGCATCATTCCTTTGTACATCTAGTAGTTACACTATTTGCAGGTCTGCATGAGCAGGATACTATTTAGGGCGTGCATGGGATTTTGTCACAGTTTTGCAAATTGGGAACACAATTGTCCAACTAAATAACCTTCAAAACATAAATAATAGAATCTTTGGAAGTATTATAACTTGTTTATCATCTTACGTTCATTGAACACATAATCTACGTTTCGAGAATATAATCTGCTAGATGTAGGGAGTGCCCCTTTAAATAATCAAGTAAGATAACTATATCTTGTATATAATGCAAAGTATGACCCTTTTTTTTTCGACTAAGAAAGTCTGGTTAAAGTTTTGCTTGCAACTACATTAAAGCTGCTCGCTCACAGTTGTCGTGGAAAAAAAAAATTCAACAATGATATACTAATATATAGTACAGTAAATTAACGGCTAGAATGAACAACACAAGCACGTTATCTGTGATTACTGTCTCACAGAAATGAAATGTGATAATTACTTTAAATTAAATTATTATTTTTGTTATAAGATTCAAGTAAAATATGAGATAAATATAAATGTTAAAGCAATTTGTCATATTTAAATTATGTGATATTCTGTGATACTGATTACTGTACATCGATTCATTGCCTCTCTCTGTCATGCCACCAACACAAAGGGACCACAATGGAAATAAGAGTTTACTCTTTTTTTGTGTTATCCCTGGTGTCGGTGTGCATGCCATGGTTATTATGTTCATGTTGTGATATTGTTTTATTGCATTCATGTTTGTTTTAGCCATGTATGTACTCCATACCAAAATAAATCTTATCTTAAGCAATATTTTAGGCGGGAATTTGCAAAAATCAATTGAATATGTTGGTTTTACGGCAACTTTACACTACAGTAAACTCCGCATATAACGACTCTTGATATAGCGAAACTTCGGATATAAGGAACAAATTTTCTCAACCCGAATTTTTTTCTTTCGTTATTTTATATTGTTTTATGTATATAACAAACACCGGATATAACGAACACATTTAAATCGTCCCAGTGAGTTCTATAAACGGAGTTTAGTGTATTTGCTTATTGTAGAATTTCAAAAGCGTGAAATGCTTTCCAATTTTGGAATCGTATTATTTAAAATCTACAGATATGCATTACAGGAATTTATATGGGAACCTTTTATATGACTATTCTTCTAAAATATGTTATTTTCAGACAGTTTGAAGAACTTTATTTTTGCACCAAAATCTGAGAGCAGCTTTAAAGCTGCTCGCTCTCAGATTTTGGCAAAAATAATGTTCTTCAAACTGTATGTAAATAACGTATTTTAGAACATTATTATTATACGGGTTTTTGCCGTGTACATCTGGATATGTACCCTTTTTGTATTGTATGTCGCCCGAGCCGTAAGGGGGGGAATACAACAAACAGGGTATGTCAGATGTAGGCCCCTACGATTATATAATACCCATTTAAATTTTGCGTTATTTCACAGAATATGTATTTTCAAATTTAAAATGGGCCGTATCGATCAAATATGTACACGGATCGATTAACCAATCGGAAAGCGAGCATTTTGGTAGCGGTATTATATACAGTCATATACAGAAAAGCTCCAGTACAAATTCCTGTCACGTATATCTCTAAATTTCAAATAATACGCTACCAAATTCAAAAGCGTTGCAAACGCTTTTAATATTCCAATATAAACAGTCATATAGTGTAGCGATGCCATGTAACCGACATTTCAATCTATTTCTGCAAATTCCTACCTAGATTTTTGTTTATATTTTGGTTCTAGCCTTTAATTTTATATTAATGTATAAGAATGTCAATTTTTTAAAGAAAATATTCTTTTCAACGGTAACTGAGAGCGAGCAGCTTTAAAGTCCATATCTCAATTAATACTTGCTGTATTGCATTTAAACTTTATACAAGGTTTCCCAGTCATCACACCTACGTAAATAATCAAGTTAGATAACTATATCTTGCATATAATGCAAATTATGGCTCTTTATTTTTCGACTTAGACATACGTTTAAGTCCATATCTCAGTAACTACTTGATGTCTAGTAAGAACATTTGAAGAGCTCGCTTTACGATTTCTTTTTGTGCCGGTCTGTCCAAGGTCAAGGTCATCATTACTGAAGATAGAAAATCGGTTTATGCTCAATATCTTAACTATACATAATGGTTCGACTTCAAACTTGGTGTATAGTAAGAACATGTAAAGATCTCGCACGGGATGGTTTTGGGGTCGTCTTTCGGCCATCTTTCCTAAAAATAGAGTTGATGTGGATAGTGTTTATATTTTTACCTTAATTCTTACACAATTACAAAATGCACACAATTACTTATTCTTGGACAAAAAACATATTACTGACAAACCGTCGAATAGTCGAGCGCGCTGTTATGACACAGCTTTTGTTTTAAGAGTAATGCCTCTTATTAACTGTTTGTTTGAAGTTCACTTTTTTCAATAATTATTCAACAGAGTGCAAATAAATAATAATAATAATAATAATCTTTATTTAACGAAGGTAACTCAATAAGCGAACAGGCTTATCTTACTTGAGGCCTTCAAACATTATACATATTCAAACATGCAAAATCAAAGACATGTTAAACAAACAGCACAATATATATCATAAAGAAACATGAGCAAGTTTACCCGAGTTAAATATTAACTGTATAATAATATGAAATGTGTTATTTGTTGCTGAGTAGATAGTTTCTGTATTTTGTACGGAAGATATTTAAGCTCTTAGCATTTCGAATTTCAACAGGTATTGAGTTCCAAATAATCATTCCAGAATATTGAAATGTGTTTTTTGTGTACTTAGTTTTTACTAAAAGATGAGATATATTTTTGTTATGTTTAGATCGTAGGCTGTAATCAGCATCATATATATAATAGATGTCTCATATAGTGTGGGACTAAACCATTTAAACTTTTATATACTAAAACAGCCCTATTGTACTTACATCTTTCCATAAATGGTAACCAATTAAGATCTTTGAAAAGTGGATCAGATGACTGATCAAATTTTTTATCTCAAATCTTGCTGATCTCTTCTGCGTGTTTATAATTTTGTTTAGTGTATTCTAGTGTATGCAGTTTATTATAGTTATGCCTTTTCACTTGCTAAAGAGACAAGCGTCTGACAGACAGACACCCGCTGGTCGTGACCTAGTTTAGATCTAGTAATTTGCAATAAGCAATTGGTAATTAGTGTGTTGTGACTTAAATTCCCAGTTGGTGCAGTACTTTAGAAATATCAATGTTTTATGTGACCATGCAGACAAACAATCTTTGAGGTACATGCAAGCGCTACTCGATGTTGACTGTACAGTGTCATAGCAAATTGTTCTTAAATCTCTCGGTAATTTCTGCCGAGAGTAATTTTAGAGACTGTCTTCAAGTATCATCATCATAATCGGAAAAGCACCGAATATTATGCCGTATGTACAGCTAATAAAGTTGTTTGCAACAAACATAATTAAAAAGTATTTACTACATACAAAGTTGTTGCACCATGTATATTGACATATTCACCACACATATTGATTTATTATCTTAGTATAAGTAATAATTCACCACGTATACAATGAAACGAGCGCACTTCTTACATTTAAACATCTACCACATCTATTAATCATCATACAACGTATAAAGGTACAACTATTGCATATAATCAAATACCACCTCATGAATAGAAAAACTGGCTGCATATAACGTTGTTTGTACAACATATAATGGTTATTCTACTGTATATCCATACTTTTGCACTGCATATTTTGGAAGTAGATTTCACATTTGAGTGATATACCGGTTAGTATATCACTGAGTGTAGTATAGATGCGTAGTAATCTAATCACGAAGGCCGAAGGCCTGAGTGATTAATTACGAAGCATCTAAACGACACACAGTGATATACTAACTGGTATATCACTCAAAAGTAAAATTTACTTCCATTCTTACACGTTAATTTAAACAAAAAAAAAATGTTGGAAGGGATACTATTTGATGCACTTACACGAAGTCGCTCGCTGCCTTGAACTTGTAGAGTGTAGAAAATTCTACTACGATTTGTTTTACGTCACGTGAATTCATTCACAACAATACAAATCCAAGTGTATTAGCGCATGCATATGGAAGGGAATCACCGCCATAAGTCTATGGGTCTAGATGACATTCTTATTTATGAACACTACATGCTCATTTGTCTTCTTTCTTACATCTTACATGCATGTGACATCTCATGTGTCATTCTTACGAGTGTATGTTGTATGATGCTAATTTCATGTTTCTTTCTTCCACATGCATGTAATATACTTGTTATTTAGTAGTGTATGTTTGTGTTGATTACTTCTATGTTGACATTATGATTTCATTAATGTTAATTCTTTACCCTCAATATTATATTCATGAATGTTGCATCCTCATTTGTCTTATTTACCGAAACCTTGCATGTAATTATTTTCCCATGTGTCTTTTTTTTTTTTTTATTAAAATGCTACATTCTTCTTGTTTATGCATATTCTGCTGATAAATAAGGGCTTTCGTGATAATATTAAGTGAAACTATGGTAGAAAGCATTAATGGCCAAAAATTAAAACGAACCAAGTATGCACTAACAAGAATGGCATTAACACGAATACGGTAGGTCATATTATGATACCAGATGGCGCTTTAATAGAGCTTGGTCTAAAAGCCGAAAAGAGCTCTTTTCGAAAAAAGAGAATTTCCAATACGAAAAGAGATTATTATTCTGTTACTGGTGAATAAAATGGATAAATAAACACATATTAACGTGTGTGTCACAATTTTCGAATTGTAACAGATACTTTTGACCCATTTGAAATAGAATTATGTTGTATAAGGAAAAATGACGAAAGTCAGTCAGCCAGTCACCGTCCGTCCGTCTGCCAGCCAGTCAGCCAATTTTAAACACTTTATTGCTAAAGATATAAATATTTTCAATACTGGTATAGTACTATCCATCTGCATCTAGGCCACACCACTGGGAGGCGCTCTGATCATGTCCCGCTCTAGTCCCCTAACTAAAAGAAAATTTGATCAGTTAAATACACAGATTTATTGAGTCGGTGTGCTGAACACCCGGCGAAGTCCAAAATCCTCCCTTTCCGACCGAAATTTAAAATGATATGCGAGGAAATATAAAGTTACTATAATCACAGATGGCATAAATTGAATAAAAAATCTTGTATTTTTGTGTCTTTTTTAAGAACAGAAGAAAAGCTGTTACTTCACCAAATGTCAACATTATAGAAATAATTGTATGTTACAAATATTAGCAAATAAAACAGGTGTGTGATTCAGGAAATCTGTTCGATCATTGTTTTTTCCATACTTAGAAACAGATATCTTATATAAAGTATACTGATGAAAATATTTTATAAACCAACTATTTTGAAATATTACCTGAATCATGACTGCTTTAGCAAAATAGTTTTTTAATCTATGTAAAAAGGTCACATTGGGTGGCTGACGTAATTGTTTGACTGGCGTTGAATTATCCCCTTTGTCAACGACACAAGTAGACACGGCATTGAATAAACAATCCCCATCACCCGTACTATACAGTGCGACTTTCTTGGTGCTGAAGTACTCTCTTAGTATTGCATTTGACACTGGACACTGCTCAAAAGCATCAACGCGAATGTTCTTCACAAACATCAACTCTCAGCGCACACCTTTTTTGTAATGCTAATAACAAAGGGCATTGTTTGACTGGCGTTGAATTATCCCCTTTGTCAACGACACAAGTAGACACGGCATTGAATAAACAATCCCCATCACCCGTACTATACAGAGCGACTTTCTTGGTGCTGAAGTACTCTCTTAGTATTGCATTTGACACTGGACACTGCTCAAAAGCATCAACGCGAATGTTCTTCACAAACATCAACTCTCAGCGCACACCTTTTTTGTAATGCTAATAACAAAGGGCATTGTCGCGAAATGGCAAACAGATCATGATCTGCACTAGTCACAAAGGCAGAATATTGAAGTCCACATTGTCATTTTTTCCTATAAAAACACATAGATATATATTAAGTTGTTCAATTTGTTCATTGCGCCTGACCACAGCTGAAATTTCATTCTACAAAATCACCCTTCACATTTTATACAGTTTAAAATTATATAATTTTTTAAATTACCACCTAATACTTAGCGACGACATACAATCAATGTTTGTATTTTCTGTTTGTTGCAGGAACTGAATAATACGGACGGACAGACAAAATATTTCGCGTAACAGTCACTCAAATACCGCGTTATCATGCAGGTCAGTGAAGTTAGCTAGAAGATGGGATTGGTTATTGGGTATTCAATACAAGCTAGATTTGAATATCCAGCTAGCCATTAGTTGCGTTTTTGCATAAGTTAAGGGCATCACCCAGTAAGCTTCGAATAAGCAGCTAACTGGGAGTTGGGTATTCGCAAAGAGTAAAGCCAATATCCAGCTAGATTCGAATACCCAGCCAGCTGGTAGTTGGGTATTCGCAAAAAGTAAAAGTATTCGCTACACGTAAGGTGAATACCCAGCTTATTTCGAATTCCCAGCCAGCTGGGAGTTGGGTATTCGAAAATCGAAAAACGAATACCCAGATAGCTTCGAATAAAAAGCCAGCTGGGAGTTGGGTATTCCTGGGAAGATCCTCTTTTCGTACCAGCTAAAACTTGCTCCCGGTTGAATGACATACATTTGAGGTCATACAAACTTCCACTTCAAGGTCATGCGTTTAAAGATTGTCGTCATCGTAGGTTATACTAACCTACAACTTAAATGGTTTATCAATTAACACATACATGTAATTAAATCAAAAAGTCCTCTTTTCGTGTGTGAAATTCTCTCTTTGCGAAAAGAGCTCTTTTCGGATTTCAGCTATGGGATATTTTTCGTTCGTACGCGGTTATCTCCCTGGAATAAGAATTTAATTACTAAAATGACAAGTTTGTTATTTTATACCACGTATATCTGCTACTTTTTCATGTCGGAGACTTCCAAGAATAGAATAGTCAGTAGTACAAATGAAACATGTATTTGGAAGAAAGTAATATGCTTTTAGCAACATACAGCAAGCACTTGGAAGAACGAGACATGCGATGACGCATAATGGAGTAATCAGAAGTACAAATGCATCATTACAAAGTAATGAGCACAATCACAATAGAAAATAGCAATTATATAACAGGCATGTGCAATAAAGATACATGCAAGTGGAAGAAGAAACATGAAACATGAAATTAGCATCATACAACATACACTCGTAAGAATGACACATGAGATGTCACATGCATGTAAGATGTAAGAAAGAAGACAAATGAGCATGTAGTGTTCATAAATAAGAATGTCATCTAGACCTATAGACTTATGGCGGTGATTCCCTTCCATACATGCACACTCATAGATGTTGTGTGAATATTACGCGGGAGATAATTTCAGCAGTTAAAAATAGTTCCGGATGCCTAGCGTGATATACTTGGTAGGTATATCACGCTCAAATCCGTCTTTGCCTATATAGGAGTAATTTTCAATAGTGTATGAATATTAAATAACCACCATATATAAAAGAACAGGCACTGCATATCACGAAAAAGTTATCCCGTATCATGTCAAATGAAATATGTACTGCGTATAATACAACACAACATAATAAGACAATAAAGGCATTCCATAGATTTACTTGAAGTGGAAAAAAACTGCGATACAACTGTATTAAAACGTAAAAACGAAGAAAGAACATTCGATAGTATTTAACACAAAACATTCAAATAAACTCGAGCAGGATGCCTTTTCGGTCCAAATACGACAGAAATTTACCATATTAAAGTTTGACCACTACCGAGTAATACATGTATGTCTCTTCAATAATTGTTTTTCCAAACTGTGACTCAAAACAGATGCATCCATTCAGGAATGACATACGGCTAATGAATGGACGTGTTATCAATCCGAACGAATGACAAATAAGTATTTACTAACAAACAAGCTCGTCCTTGAAATTAAAATTCCGATTGAAAACCAAAACATGAATTACGCCAGACCCTCTGTGGGGTATTGATTGAATATTTCAATTTTTTTAGGCCCCCTTGCGGGGTGACCCCGTTTATTAACCCCGTCATTGGCTTGAAAGGGTCCGGGGAACATCCCCTATTAGCCTTACGGTAATCATTTTATGTACATAACATAACAGATAAAGTGCATTAACAAAGTTACTAATAATGCTAATAATGAAAATGAAATTCTATCTATAATTTAAGAGTTTAACATAGTAGTGACACAATGATTCGCTTTTTACTGCAATGTGTATGTTCTACACTTGCATGAATACGAAATGCTAAGAACAACATTGCTTAAAAACATATAATATATATATTTATTATATTTCAACACACCGTTTTCAATCCTCACCGAAACGAAAAGTGAACATTTAAAAAGAAAAGGGTGCAGAATTTTTTTTAAATATCAAGTATATATTGATTACATAAACTATTGATTTCCATTCATCAGACTAGTAAAGCATTTAACTGAGTTAAAATCCTCCCGTTTTATATTGTGAAACATACAATTTTCATTTATTTTATACATACATTGTTTATAACAAACTTCTGGTGATTTTGTTGAGAAAGAATATTTATAATCATTTCTGTATTTCCATATGTGCCATTTAAATTCAAAAAGGATGGTATTTAAATAATGTACTCCTTCAGTAGACTCTGTAAAACCAAATACTATGTGGTGAAAGCCTAAGTCAATTTGTTTTTGGTTAAGCAAAAAAGGTTGACCAAAAGCCTTATCCAGTAAGTGTAGATAATGCTTCCCTATAACATTCCAGTTCTGTGTATCAGAGTTAATTATTTTGTATATCATCATTACATTTAGAGCCAGTCTGAAATCATTTACATTAAAATAGTTAAACCCGCCCTGCATTTTATCACGTTTTAAAGATAGTCTGGAAACTGTTGGTTTTTTACCTTTCCATATAAAATTCTCGATTAACAGCTCTAGCTCTCGTTCGTAATTTTCAGATATCCCCCTTGTCTCCATTTCAGAAATGATAGATGAAAAGATAAATGTTTTCACTATTAAAATTTTTCCTTGTTTTATAAGGTCTCTTGATTTGCATTCTTCTAAGCACGATCTTATTTTTTTAAGTTTTCCCTCCAAATATCATCATTACTGATATTGTATCCGTGATAAACGCCTAGTGTTTTAACATTCGAGATCGTCCATCTTATTTCATCAAATTTTGGGCCTTTGAGCTTTCCAATGAGCAGACCGATAGTTTTTTCCTTATTTAACTTTGCCCCAGATGCTTTTTCGTACGTGTTAAAAATTTTAAAAATATGTGGAAGGGAATTATGATTGTTTGCGAAAAGCTGTGTGTCGTCGACGTACTGACTATTTTTGGCATCAACACTTGTACAGTTTGATGACGGTAGTGTAATTCCACCTCGAATGCTACAAGCCATCGGTTCAGCTTGGATGATATACAAAATCGGCGCAATCGGACAGCCATGCTTTATTGAACGAGATATAGAAAAAAAGTCGGAAACAAAACCGTTCGTTTGGATTGCAGTTTTTGAATGCTTTAACAACATATTGACCAAATCCAAGTTTTATTAAGACATAAATTAATCCACTGCCACTCACATCTGTCGAACGCTTTAGTCTGGTCTAAAAAATAATAATACCTTCATTTAGTTCTTTATCTGTATACTCAATTATGTCTTGAATGAACCTATTTGCCTCATTTATGTTTCTCCCATCTATATATCCTTTTTGATCTTGGTGAATGAAAGAAGGTAGAAGTGGTTTTAGTCTGTTGGAAATACTTTTTGCTATGATTTTATAGTCGACATTCAGAATAGTAATGGGACGCCAGTTTTTTAAATTTTCGCGTTCGCCGTTTTTGAAAATTAGTGACAGAAGTCCTTTATATTGAGACTGACATAGAGTGTTTTCATTCTGTATTTCTTTTACTAGTTAAAACAAAATCGTGTTTTATTAGATACCAGTAATGCTGGCACCATTCCGATGGTATCCCATCCTCATCCAAGGATTTTGATCTTTTAAATTTATAAACTGAGGATTCAATTTCTTGTATTGTAAGGTCTGATTCTAATTCCAGCATTTGGTGTTCGCTTAAACGTTAAATATTTCAATTTCAGTTAAATTATAAATGCCTTTAATCCCAAGATCAGTTTGAATTACAATATCACCAGATATACTTTCTGTCACAGATGTATACTGCCAAGCTGTTGATACTTCTGGCACTTTCAGTAAGTGCTGTGGCCCAGACTGGAAATGACACCAAGAATCTTCTCACAAAACTTTTTGAAACCGACGGGTACGATAAGAGAGTTAGACCGATTACAAACCAAACACATTCCATTATCATGTGGATTGGTTTCGAGTTAATGTGTAAGTGCTTTCTAATACTATATATTTTCTGATTTGTTTTTTGTATAATATAACACTTTTAAAGTTCCACACAAAAAATCCCGGACATTGTCTACCCATTGTTTTGCCCAAATATGGACCTTTCGTCAAAACTTGGCCCACTATAGAATTCACATTTATGTTGTCTGTTTGGGTGGAAACTTCAAAGTTCCGCATTTATTTCAGGGAATTATTTAAGAAACATTGATTTGAAAAAGTAATGGCCGTCAGTGGAAATGGCTGATTTTAGTTTATGTCTATATATTAACTTCAGAAAATACGCAACACAGGTAACAGTGTTCCAATTTTAAATATATTTCAGAGGAATGTTAACGTCCGAAAGAAATGTCTGTGATGTAAGTCTACCGATGACGATTTGAAGGCTTTACACGAACATTTTCAAACTATACTTGCAGTTATTTATTTAAGCATATAGTAACTAAACCTAAGTTCTCAATTTAACAACAGCTATAATCGACTTTGACGAACAAGAGGAAACTTTGAGGACGTCTGGATTCCTAGAAGCGTTTTGGGTTGATGAGTATTTGCGATGGAACCCAGCTGACTACAACAACATCAAAAAATTATACATTGTAAGTATATCGGTTGCTTTAACTTAAAAAACAGATTTCGATTTAAAATACCTGATTGAACACAAAAACAAAAATTGATGATAACGACTGAAGAAAGTAACTTTTTTATAGGAAATTCATAGGCAACATTACTCTATTGAATACAAATTGCACACAATGTTTGTGCAAAACTTATAAATGACCACCTGTTGGAGATTTATAGAACAGAACAGAACATAAATTTTATTGGATATAAACAAAAAGTTTCTCATCCATGACATGTGTATAAATCAGTATTAAGTCAAAAATCAAAACATACATACATGCAAATATACGAAGTACAAATCAAAATACAACAAAATAATGTTATTTACGGAGAGTAAATTTACCACTCAGTTCACGGTATTTCTATTACTCAAGACATCATCTCTAATTTTCAGGGCACAACGCATTAATAAAGCAAGGTTATTAAGAGTTATATACTCTTTAGATATTAACAATTCTAACAACTTCATCATCATTGGTCTCACTACAAAGCGACTGGGAATGTATCTCTTTCTCAAAATTTTATTTTGATCACATATTAACAAATAATGAAGCTCAGCTTCAATATCCCCATTTTTAAAAAATTTGACAAAGTATTTCGTGCCTTTCTATGCGATTTCTTCCATAGCGTCCAGTTTCGATTCTCAATTTATGTGCTGATAATCTCAACTTAGTTAGCACATACCTGTTTGTCTTATTATATAATAAGTCTAGGTATTTTTCATACTCGAACGAGTTTTTCAAATAAATAAACAGTACACTGTTATTATGCAGGTTACTTTTCCAGTCTTGTATAATACAATTCAAAATACGTTGCCTAAAGGTTATTACAAATACGTTATGGTCAACAATTAGTGGGTTTTCCCAAACATCACCAAATCCATTTATATATAATATATTTTTCATTTTTGATGCCCAAATTGTTTTCCCGTTTGAACATCCCTTAACAAACAATTATATACTGTTGTCATGATACAATTACTACTGTTTATTACTTTAAACCAATACTTGATAATTCGTGTGTATCTGGTACCTGGCTAGTTCACCATAAAACCAGCATTGCTTGTTGGGGTTTTTAACGTTAAGAATACGTTTGCAAAATCTTAAGGCTGAATAGCTCAGAATTGACCCAACAAATGCATCAAATAATTGGCAAAGAGTTCGAGGGGTGAAATCAAATTCCTTAAGATTACATATCAAGGTGTTCATTGCTTTTAAAGCTTTTTCGGATAATATCTGTTGATTATAATTGAATCTTCCGTTAGAGTTAAAAACCACTCCACGGTAATTGAAGTTCTCTTCATTTTCTAATATCACTCCATTGAAAGTCCATGATTCTTCTACTCGCAAACGTCCACTTGACCGAAAACCCATAACTTTGGATTTACTTATCTTTACTGTTAGACCCCATGTATCACAATAGGATTTAAGTTTAATGAGGCTATTTTGTAAGTCGCTCACAGATTCTGACAATAAACCATATCATCTACATACAATAGTAATATAAGAGTTAAATCATCAAAATGTAACCCTGATTCAGGTCTTGACTGCAGATATAGCTAAAGGTCTTCGACGAAGACTGAATAAAATAACGGTGAACATATACAGCCTTGTTTCAATCCAACGGCTTAGTTGATAAAATCTGAAAAAGTATTGCAATGACGTACTCTACAGCGAGCTTGGTCATACATCGACCGTACAATACCCAACATTTTACCTTTTATACCAACTTTGAACATTTTAACCACAGTGCATTTCTATACAGGCTGTCAAAACATTTTTTCATGTCCATAAAGCAACAATAGACACGTTTACCATTGTTAAGTAAGTGTTCAATTAAACTGTTTAGGGTGAAAATTGCATCGGTTGTGGAAAATCCCTTTTTAAAACCGAATTGTGCATCAGAGATTATGTGATATGTTTCACACCAGTCTGCTAATCTCTTATTTATTTTGCTTGTAAAAATTGTCGAGAAACAACTGACTACAGTTATTCCTCAATTATTATTGACGTCCCCTTCATTTCCTTTTTTGGCAACTACAATCAGAGTCAAACCATTCAGTAGTCTTTATAACTGATTTCTTTACAAGATAACCCCATCTTCTCCCTTTTCTACAAAACTGCTGACTGCAAATTCTACAGTTTGTGAATTTTTACTTTCAACAGAATTTATAATTAAAGTAAAATTTGGCAAGTCCGCAATGATACGCCTTCGAAATTCATCTCGGTTCGAACTGTCCCATTTAACAGCAAAGTGCGTCTCATGATTGTCATTTTCATTTTATATCAATTGATTAGTGTTTATACAAAAGTCAGGTACTGCATGGTCAGAAAATCTATTATTATCTATCTATTCTTTTCCCTGGCTTGAAGCTTAAGCTTGGTTTCAAGCCACTGACTGATTCTTTTCAATAATCTCGGCTAAACCCTCGGCCTCTGTCAAGATGAGTGTGCACTTCTGGGTGCTGTGGGGCTCGTTTTGGGGAGGCTGCGTTTTTGGTACGTGGCATTCCCTGTTTGATATTATTTTTGTTTTTTTGGTCTTGAGCCTTGAACAGTTTCCAAGCCAGCTTTCGATGACTGAATCTTTTCTGTAATCTCGGATTGGTCTTGAGCCTTGAACAGTTTCCAAGCCAGCTTTCGTTGACCGATTTCTTTTCTCTAATCCAGGATTAATCTGATTCTGAGCGTCAACTTGAATACATCGGGTTTTGTACCGACTCTACCATTCATATCACCTGAGACCAAGACTGTACCAATTCTTTGATAAATAGTAATATCAGATTGTAATAAATCAAATAAATTGCAGTTTATATCATTATATGCAGGGGAATCTTCTCCCCAAATATAGACAGCACATAGATAAATGTCCTTGTCTAATTTGAAAAATGTAGAGATTAAACTCGCCCATATAATGGTATCATAATGATTTTGAACTATTTCGATTCCTTGTAGTATCGTATTTTTACAGTACAACACTACTGTGCTTAGCGTACCGATGCTGGAATTTACGGTAAAAATTGAAACATGTATAACCAGTTACCTTTAAAATCAATTTGGCTGTTGTTTTGTGTCCATTCTTCTAACAGAAAATAATATCATAAAAGAAAGTAAGTTATAAAATTCTTTGCTGTCCTTTTTGTACTGCGATAGACCATTGCAGTTCCAAACTGCACATTTTAAATCACCCTCCTGTGAATCCTATCCAACTTTACCATATGTTCCGTCTGTGTACACTTTTCCCTCAACTATAAGCTTGTTATACTTTATGTACGCTTCCTTCTTGTCATCTCTTGCAGCCAACATAATTGGAATTAACTTTTTCCTTTGCGCGATAATATCGGCTGGATACTGGTCATGCATGTATAAACCAGAATTTATGCTACCCAAGTTGTCACGGAAAGATTTCACTATATTAAATTCCTTTTGCTTGATCTCTTTAAAAACGACTACAATATTTCTTGGTTTTGTGGTTCTTTTCATCCCAATGCTATATATGTGCTCTTTCGAGTTTAATACTTGTCGCTGAATCTTCCGGCATCTCCAAGTTTTCCGTCAATAGAGATTACACGGCCGCGAGAGTCTGATCCTGTGTTTCATTCTCTTTTTCGACTATTCCCCCAATAATTAAATTATTCATCATGTTTTTTCGATTGCATGTTATTGATTGACTATTTCAAATCTTCATTCAGTGTTTTGAGATCGGCAACCTCTTGACGGGCCATAACTGCATCAAAATCAATAACGTCAACCCTGTCCTCAACTTGTCCTAGTTTTTCTGAGTTTTTGGAAATACGGACATCCAAGTCAGACCATAGTTTGCTCAATTTTTCGTCGAACTCACCTACTTTCTTTTCAAAATTTTCAAGTATCTCACGGCGACTGTTCATTTGTTCAAATTTACTACTCATAAACTGCATAAGGTCAGCAATTGTAACATTTGTCGATACATTTGATAAAATAGGTGAACCAGCATTTTGAAACCGCATACCGTGTTGTAAGGGTGTAGATTGTACAAGCAAACGCCTTGACAGTTATACATCATACTGTTCATATTGTTGATGCCTGGTGATTGAAATTGACCTATACACTGAGGTGAAATGTTTCTCACGCCTGTATTTTGGGACATTTGAGCCATATTGTCACATAATCCACCAAATACTGTGTTATCGTTTGATAGTAATTGCAAAAAAGAACCGTTCACCTGGTGTTGAGAAGTGTTTATATCTCCGACATTTCCCGCCGTTCTAGCTTCTTTGTTCGTTCGACATTATTGGTCATTTTCTTCACTACTAAGTCTTCTTTGTTCTTTTTCTTACCCATTCACATAGTCTATATAATTAGTATCCAAATGATATTATTGTCCACAAATATTTCACTTAATTCCGTTGTAAAACTCGTAAAATCTATACTTTTAACACCACAGTTAAAAACACGTTTTGTACGTTTGACCTTCGACGTCAACAGACTGTTGTCGATATTCGGAAAACAAAACTGGCTAAATCTTATAAAAGCAAACAATAATTTCAAACACTAACGATGGTATAATAATGAAAACTGTAGATCTATATATTTACATGTACATCTATATATCTTACTGTGCAGTTGTCATACATATATATGTAAATAGATACTTATTAAATTATATCATGATTCTGATAAATAGTAAAACTTTTAGTGACCATCGTATCGTTTATTTCACTTAGTGTAGCAAATCAGTAGATATTACACAAAAAATTAGTTAGACGTTAACACACTAGACGTGACATATTTAATAATGCGAGTATAAAACAAGTGACGATTTTACTGTTTGCAGCCTCAAGACGATATATGGAAACCCGATTTGTCCCTCATCAACAGCTTTGTCACTTTCAAAGGTCTTGGCTCGACTTACATTAATGTAAATGTCAACTCCAGCGGTTTTGTAGAATGGTACCCTTATCAGGTAGGTTATTCTTCATTCTGGAAATTAGACTAACAAGTACTCAGCGGCGTTATCAGCAGGTTTGTGCCTTCGATTCGAGTTACATGTATTTAAGGTTCGACATTATGTCAGACAGGTTAGTTTATGCAAATTTATTTTTACAACTGCCGTATCTTATTGAGACGTTCTCCGGCTGGGATTCGAACCTTTCGGACCGGTACTTTCTGTTATATTTATATTACTTTTTTATATTACTTCTTATATTATTTTTTATATTTATCATTCAAACATTAAGGACTACAATAGTGCATCATTTCACTTGTCTTAACATAATTTCCTTTAATTTGTACCCGTATTCATATACAATACAATCTTTAAATTAAGCTTAACATTATGTTTTCTTTCGCCGAAGTTTCGACAAAACTCTTACGAACGATAAAGTCGAATGGATGATGAGGTCATTAATTATCATAAAGTTTGAAAGTAATACAGAAACTCTTATTACGTATACAATTAAATGCGTAGAGTCAGAGACTTTAAAATATACCAATTTGAAAAGCGTTTGTCTCTCATCTCTTTCAGGAGATCACGAGTCGAGTAAAATGTATAGTTGAAGTTGATGTTATTTCAATTCTAACACGATCAGATATTACAAAATGTGAATATATGCAAAGGGTTATTTTCTTCGCAGATATTAATATCGGCTCGCGCGTTTGAACGTTGTTTATTGCATAATAAGACCTATTTTTCCTTTCTTTTCATATAGAGGCAAAATCGTGTCTCATGTTAGAATGTGACATAGACGCTTCCGTACACATATTTATGACATATGAGTAATAACAAAATATATTATCTCACGGTGGGAAATCACGTGATCAAAATAATCTCTAAACAAAAGTACATCTATGGAAAATGTAAGAAAATAATGAAAGCCGTTTAGCTGTAAATGTAAAATGTAGCCTATCTTATGGCAACATAAAAATATTAAAGAACTACACAGGTCTCAATTATAGTCACCTTCCGATTGTGCTGAACACTTCGAGAAACTGACATAATTTATTTTTGATGTGTTCAACACAATTAGAAGGTGACTGTGATTGAGACCTGTTTAATTCTATAATACTTTTATGAGGTCGTAAGATAGGCTGTATTTTTAATTTACAGCTAAACGGCTTTCACTATTTTCTAACATTTTTCATAGAAGTACTTTTGTTTAGAGATTATTTTCATCACGTGATTCCCCACCGTGTATCTGATATGTACGCACATCTTTTCAGGTCATGGAGTCGACATGTACAGTAAACATCAAATACTTTCCATTTGACACACAGACATGTAATTTGGAATTCAGAGCATGGAGTTACTTAACGAATGCTATAGAATTACATATATTAAAAGATTCCCCTTTTAATTTGTACATCCCTAACGCTGCTTGGGATCTGGTATCTTTAAATTTTACTGTAATAGACTACGACCCGCCACATTTCGTTGCCTCTTTGACCTTAAAAAGAAAGCCGGCTTTCTTTTTAATCAACATTATCACCCCTATGGTTATATTGTCGGTTTTAAATACCTTCACGTTCATGCTTCCTGTTGAGTCAGGAGAAAAAGCAGGATTTTCCGTGACAGTCTTCCTCGCTCTGGCCGTTTTCCTCACCATCATATCTGACCGACTACCAGACAACTCAGACACTGTTTCCCTTATGACTATTTACCTCACAATGATGACAACTCTGAGCACGTTTGTCGTTGTCACATGTTTGGCTCAGATAAGGTTATCGACCCGGAAAGAATCAGAACAGCCAGTTACCGGATTGTATGCTGCTATGGTAAAACTAGCCGACTGTTGCGGCTGCAAATGTCGTAAGAGGAAAGCCTACGTTGTTAATCCGACGGGGACCGATCAGAATATGCCAGATGAGTTTGTGGTCGAAAACAAACCGAATCACTTGACTTGGTTCAGTGTGATTCATGCAATGGACTTTCTTTTCTTCTGGCTGTCCATTTCGTATACAATTTTGAGTACAACGATGTTAACGTCTTTTGCAGTTGCCGGTAAATAGTCCCTACCTTAGACAATGCGATAGCAAAGGAATAAGCATGACACATGTAGTCTAAGCTGATCTTATGTGCATATTGTTTGCTTTGAAAATAACTCAGTTTGAAAGGTCATAATACAGAAGTAGTGCCGTACATTCAGAAATGCGTTCAAATTGATAAAATAATGAAATCCGTCATTTATATCTTTTAATATCTGCTTTAAATATGTTTTATTACTCTTAAAACTATACTGTAATGTACAAAAGACAGTTGCTCCGCAAAATTATTCTTACATAGTGTACAGAAATATCTTTTTATCCTATAAAGATGGCACGGCACGTTCTAACATTTAACACAATCGTTGTACTACTAATTTTAGTTTTAGTTGTCCTTAAGGACGGCTAATTCTGGAGTTTTGGGCACGGTTTCTTAAGTATGAAACTAATGACACTTTTCCGATATCTTCTGAAACAAAGTACATTTTTTGTAGTTCAAATGTCAGAATAAAAGAGTATACGTTCATATCTGTAAGCATTTCCTGCTATTAGAATAATTCATACTAAACTCTATAATCATCTGTCATAAAGAATAGTTTCCTGCTTCTGCATAGTGCATACAAGAATACACTTTAATTGATTTATGATAAAAATAGTGCCCCTCGAAGCCCGTCGCAGAACATACGCGTAGATGTAGGAAGAAATAGTGTGTTGAAGTGCCAGTTTGAATAATTTCATCATTTGACTTTGTCAGGAAACTTGCACAAAAATTGGATATTTTTCATGTAAGTAACTCAAGAACTGAAATGACATGTTTTAACAATATTTGCAACAAAACACACTATTACATGTTCTAAAAGCTTATATAACAGTAATTTGTTTGTGTATTATGTCAAAAGACCACCAGACTACATTTTAGTAATAGCATCATTTTTTCACTGGTCTCCATTTTGTTTGGGGCAAGTTACCTTAATATAAATATGCTTACGGGGCACATTGTATATCATTGTGGCGGGAAGATCTTCCCATATATTGGACAGTTCTGCCTCGAAACGGGGAAGCCAAATTGCCGTCAAAGATGGAAAACTGCTGCATCTCGGACATGTTAGTAGTTAGGTTGTACATGCTGTAGCCACTAAGGAAACATGTACATATAGGGCATATTGTATTTTATATATAGTCGATGTAAGAACTATTTTTTCTTTACTTATGTAGAGTTTATGTAAAGCTGGTGCTCGGACAGTCGCATGTTTCACGACCGAAGTACTGGTGTGTGAAAGACACTACGCGACTTTACAAAGAAGTAGCCATACAAGTTGAATATAATGATACATGTACTTTCAATATATATACATAATGTACTACATTTTATGATGTGTTATTATTTACTGTTTAATGAATGACATATATCGTATGCCAATATAACTATGTATTACTGTCATACAATTGCTTTAAATGATTTCATGACTTGTATGATTAGACAATTGCATGTGTATTACTGTCGCGCATTTATTGTAAAATGACTTCTTGGCAATAGTTATTTTAGTTACATGTATGTAGGCCTATAGATAGTCGTAACGCTGGACATTAATTTTAGTCTGTTACTTCAATCTTTTCTTTGGGTTTTCTTGTTTATTTAGTTAGTTTTAAATATTTCTTTTGTCTTCTGACTGGATATTATTTTTAGTGTTTTTTTTCTTCAAATTTTACTCCAAAAATTTTAAGGCGGGCGGGGTGTGTGGATGGAGGTATGTAACAGGCATAATATCCACCTTGCGTACGTGGTCGAGTTGTTAGAGTCACTGACTTGAAGTCACTATAATCTCTCAAAGATTGAGGTCCATGGGTTCGAGCCCTGCTACCGACCATGTCTCTTTATGTGACAAAGTTGGCAGTTTCTTACGGAGGATTGTAAACTGTACATCTGTTAAAATGCAAAAAAAAAGTCTGAACGGGCGTTAAACTCCTACAACAACCACAAGATTGTCCGTACACATAACGAGCATTGCATGCTTTCATCGCGGACCTATATACGCATGGATTGGCAACTTTAAAAAAAACGTTCCATAGTAATAATACGCACGCTTTTCACGATTTTTCATTCTAAAAGCTAAATTCTCCTAACCTTACAAAAATAGCATTATCACTGACCCAGCTTACCATGTTTTCATTGTCTTCATAGCTTTCATAGTTTCAAATATTTGTATCTTTATATTGTATTCATAAATTGTTACCCAACAATTTGTATTTGAATATGTTTCTTCTTTCTGTTGTTACAAATGTAACCATGACAAAATAGAGGCAGTAAGCAATACCCATCAATATACATGCATGGTATAATTGACATGCTAGATAAAAAAAAAACATGCTCTTACCCACAATGTATGTTTTTCTTACATTTATTTGTGCACATGTTATTGCAAAATACTATTATTTTGTAATCTGTGTCTATCAATAAAGTTTATGTTGTTGTTGTTGTTGTTGTTGTTGTAAAACTCGTGCTCCCACACCCGCAAGTAGCTTGCAAACTCTTTCACGACCGTTATATAACAAAGTGACAAATGCATTAAAATACTGAATGAATTAAACGCTTCATGTTTTAAAGTTGAGCAATTGTAAAATATAATATTATACTTTCATTTTCAGTTTCTACGGTTAGAGACACCCCCTACAACTTTTGTCAAATTGAATTAATTCAAAACATAAATAACAGAATATTGTCCTTTCTACTTTCATTACAAAACAACAACTAAGACCGAATTGTGCATTTTGAGAGGACCGTTTTTAGACCATGAAAGCAAAGGGGGCACAGAACAAACTAATCCCGCCTGCAAATCCAACGTTCCATATGAACTTTAAAATCATTTCTGAACAAAAAATTAATATCGAGTATAATTATGATTAGGTAAATTTTGCCCACATCAACTTGCTGATAATATATTGAAGCTTGACGACTTTGTTTGAATCCATGTACCTCAAAAGTGCTAAAAGATTTCTGACATATCGATATGACGTCAGTTCTGGCGTAAATGTGTGAATGTAATCATAGTACAAGACAATTCGACGATATTCGCCCCTTTAAAAATATTATAAATCCGTCGCCCTAGTTATAGACAATCTGTTTTAGTTATAGACAATCTGTTTTCTATAAAATCATCTACGTAGTCTTCCTTAGCAATATCCGTATTCCAACGCCCAATGCGCTTTAAACATCACTCAGAATCCCCCGGTGTTTTGGCGGCCACTGTAGCACCGCTAGCGCAAAGAGTTTGCGTACTAAGTTTCAAATGCGGGGCTACTAACTTAAGCTTTGAAACAATGCACTCATTTGACCTGGTATTGCCCAACTTTTAATTTTTGTGAACAAGAGAGGGTACACTCTTTGATCGAAAAGCTGGCTTAAATAGGAAACCGTCAGACTGCGTAGTTAAACCTGCGATAAACATGTGTCTTTGTAACATTCTATACGGACAAGTGGAACAACTTCCCTTAGCGATCAGAACTCAGTTACCCTTTCTTTACATATCTGTCTTGCTGTGTCTTTTTTTTATCTCTAAATTATCGGATAAAAAAGAAATTTTACAGTATAAACTACTAATTTCGTCAAAACGTAAAAAACCCTGCAAAACCTAACAAAATCATAGACAAATCTCTTACATCCACTACATTCTGAATAATGAGAACACAAAGACTGAAGTAATTCAGTATTGATTGCGTCCTTTTCTGTACAGGTTTCAAACTTATCCTCTTAGCTGTTTCAACAAGACGTTTAACAATGTTGTTTTCCGCTGGATCCTCTACATCGTTCGTTTTGTGCGCCCACTTGATCCCGTACATAGCGGAAGTGATAACATGATCAGATTAACCACTGTCTAATAGATGCGTGAGATACAATGCAATATAAATTGATTTCGCCGGCATCGCCACTAAATTGTTTTCATTACAGTACGTTTCAAACTGAGAAAAAACACTTAATACTTTTTAACTGTATTGTCAGCTCTAGATTGCAAAATGTAACCCGCCATATTGTCCAACATAGAATTTTGCAAAGCTGCCGGTACGTCCGCCTCTTTGAACTTCCTCTTTAGCGTAGTTTTTAAGCCAACACCTGTTAAAACAAGTGCATTATAATTCCAGTACTTCAACAATATCTCATTCTACAAGAAATTTTCTGATGTTTGTATACAACATTTAAAGCTTTCATATCGAAAGGCTAAAAATCCCGTTATTACTCTAATCCAGTTTTGACAACATTCGACCTGTCCAAATTTACAGTTTTATATTTTTGAATCTGCCTTCCTCATTACATAGACAAGGCCAAAAAGGGGAACTGTACCATTAAGGAATAATCAATGTGCAATTTGCTCTTTTAACATTCATCTTATTAAAACAATTACTGATTAATCTAACGAGTGGCACTACCCATGCAGTTTAATCTGTGACCTCAACATTGTACTAATGCATCTACAGCTTCAGTTCCCGAGACCCACCAACGGGAATTAAAACGCACACATTTGTTATTTAAATGAGCAGCGAATCTATCAACAGTGTGCGGGCACACTACAGACTGAATTCAACCAATCGTAAACAGGATTAGCAATTTGCCAGTCGTCACTATCTCTACAACGACTTAAATAATCTGCGGCCTCATTGCCTGCCCGCGGAATCCATTTCGTACAGAAAGACAGTTTTTCTATAGCACAAAAATTGTTTAAATCTAAAGTATATTTTTGAATAGCTGATTTGCGACTGCCGTTTACTAATACGGACTTAACAATTTGGTTGTCTGGAAAATAATTAACATAGTTTTTCAAAATAGAAACAATTGATTTGAGAACCCTTCTCACTGCCTTTGTTTCATGGCATGTGGAACTGTTTACCTTTCCTGTATCAGACCAGTCGCCTACGCTCTATGTTTGTGCTAGTTAAAACAGATTCATGCATACGCCCATCTGTGCATTCAGCACGTGACGGACAATTGTTTGCCTTTTCCAAGGCATTAATATAACTCACTTCCGGGAGACTGTCTTGTTCATAAAGAGCTACTTCCGTGCTCAACATTCTATCCACATCCGGGGATTTCACATGACATGCCATTTTGCTCACTTCCGGGAGCTACGGCACACTACATGAATCCGTTTCCGAGGATTCAAAATTTTCAGAACATGACAATCGTTTCCGTTTTAACATGTGTCGCGTCCATGCGAACTGTACAATACCTCACCTTCGGTAATATGTGATGCAGTATTTGTCATTTACTTCAATAAAACCATCATAACCACCGGCAATGGTTTCTTCGAATATATTGTAAACGCATACTGGTAGTTCTTGAATACACTTACCATGTGCACATAGCAGGACTACATTCTCTCTCCAGAATCTTAACTCATCTAAAGTGGAATTCAAAACTTTAACAGAAGCGTTCCAACTTACTCTGAAGTAGATACAGTTAAACAACTCCCTAGTTCTTAATCTGACAATGCCACCTAAAACGCTCTGTAATGAAATTACCTGGCCCGTTACAGGGGTCACTTATCTAACTGGAACAACATTACATCGGTCTGACTCTATTTGAAAAATGATAGAACAAACAATCAATTAAGTTATTCGAAATGAACAGTAAGTTGCGGTACATATCAATTGTGTGCCCTAGCCAATCAATTTTTGAGTGGGATCCTAATGGCACTTATCCTCGGCTAACATAAAACCAAATTCTATTTAATTAATTCTATCAGAGCCAATGCCGAACGTTGCTACAAAATTGTAAAATTGGCCTAAAAAGAAATTAATTGGTTACACTTTCTAACTACAGAATGTGTTTTGCGTGTTACGCTATGTGAAAACAATGGCTAAAAGACAAAATGGGCCAGTGCGGGCCCTGTTTAGTACTGTTTATAATGTTAAGCATATTACATAGGTAATTAGGTTTTAGAAACAAAACTGGCCAAGCTCAAATTTCATTTTTATTCCTTTCAACTGCATTACACATAATAATGTGCAATTCTTCACAACACAAATGTTCCTGGCTTAGAATTGTATAGCTCCTTATTAGCAATAGACTTTTGAAGCATTTGTCCCTTTTGACATGTCTTTCATGAACAACTTTGCTCTAGAAGTAAAACTAGCTTAAACCATTATAAAGTGTAAACCGAAGCACATTTATAATTGTTCAGCCGCAGTGGCGCAGTGCTAGCGCAGGGTCCCGGGTTCCACCCCCACCAGTGCCACGGCGGTTGTGTCCTTGGACAAGACATATATTTTCACATTGCCTCATCTGGAATGAGTCTCAAGAGAGATTAATCTCAGTTGCAAGAACTTGTTTCGCCATCGAGAATAAGTAAATGTGTATAAAGTACAAATTTAATGTAAGTTGTTCTCACCACAGATTGTTTACAAGGTGCTTAACATTTCTGTTACATTTCATAAAACTAGTTTTAGAAATTCATGTTAACATAATTCTATGTAAACTTTTTCTAAATTATCAACCATAGCTCTCACTGGATATGAATTCTTACGGGAAATTGTGTTTACGTTCAAGAATAAATAACCGTTGTAAACATAAACTTTGCAGTGGCCTAAACTTTGAGACTCCTGGTTTTACCATTTTTATCTACATTTAGTAAAGTTCAGCTGACGGTAGTTTGTACCTCCTTTTTTGTATACTTAGATAGAAATATAATGGATCAAGTTACAATTTTGTTCACAAAATAAAACATTGTAAATACTTTGTCAGATGAAGAAAGATTATTAAACTTTGATGATTTGATAAATAGGGTCGCCCTACGTCCTGTGTGTTAGTATGTGTTCGTTAGTGGAACTCAACATGTTTCATCTAACGGGTTTGACCAATCACACTGCATTAATAACATTCATTTCTAACGGAAATATCTTTGTTCAAACATCCACACTTTAAGATAAGACAATTAATTGTATCGCATGACCTTGATTAATTCCACAATACTATGTTATCCCCGTCATGACGGTATAAACTTAGGCAACTTCATAATGCTAAGTTTCACTCAAACCCTATCACCCTAACGTCATCAGGGTGTGTACGGACGTACGGATGACGGACATTGAACGATCCAAAAAGCTATATGCATGCCAGTAGTGAACATTTTACAAAATGAAATCAGTTAACATTTTATTTTAAAATGCGTTGTATAAAATTTCAGATCTGTGAAAGGGGTCACACTGAAACGCCTGATTAATTAGGCTAGACATTCACGTGTTCTTTGAGGTCACAAGGTATGCCATTGTTTCCACAAAACTTTTTAATTCAGCCCAGCAATTTGACACAAAGTTTTTATTGTACACGTCAGAATATCCCCATAAACTTGCTGTTTGCACCCCCCCCCCCCCCCCCCGTTTTGCCCATGCCAAGAAATGCGGAAGAATATTTTACTGTGAATGCCAGAAAACAAAACATATGACACGAGTATGTGTCACGCAGGTTTCTACCAGCTTTCAAACAAACACTCCAAGAAATGTGGAAGAAGTTCACTCTTCAATATTTGCACCAACAGACCTACCAACTGCCCAACACACGGACCACCAGGCTGAACCTCCGCACCTCCCCTCTCCCCTTCAATTTCAATTGCAGGGGTATAATTATACTTCAAATTCTGAATGTACCTGTTTGTGTACTCACCATTGTGATAATTCGAGTTCGGAAGCTTGACTGCTTCCTGGCCTTATGAAGTTATTCTTTCCCGTTTGTCCTGTAATTTTATAACTAAATAACTTAACTCGATATTGCTTTTCCACAAAACCAGAAGGTTTTACAAACATTCATTTCCAAGTTCTTACTCAATTGTTAACACTTTTTAGTTAATTGTTAACACTTTTTAGTTAATTGCTAACACTTATGAATTATTAATTAAATTGTTGACACTTATAAGTAAATAGTTTTTAATTAATTGTTAACACTTACAAGTTAATAGTTATCACCTAATACTTAAACCTTATCAGTTGATACTTAGCAGTAAGCATAATTTTCAAAATACGAAAACAACAACAAACTTGATGAAAAACATACGTCTTCCCCACCGTCCATATGCTTTGAGCCATGAATGCGAGGCGAACTCATGGTGGTATATAATGTTGACATATAATTTGTGTAACCTTTCATTGAGGCGGATAACAGAATACAACAGGCGGACGGGAGGTACTATCGAGTCTCCGTTAAAGCGCAGATGTCCGTATGTCAAATGGGTCTGTGTTTGGAGTGTTTGGAGTCGAATTATTATTCGAGACTACAATGCAGTTGACTTTCAAAAGCCTGATCAGGTACTGATGCGACCATCTTGCCAAGTGAACATTTATTCATTATCGTTAAGCATTATGATTACTCTCTAGATAAAAGGGTTTATTACCCTACAACCATTGTAATTTCGTTGTTTAGAATATCTATACATTCATTCTTGGGATGTTGTAAGCGTTTGTGAAGGCACATTAGAATGAAGAGTAACTTGCACTTCGTTGGCAAATATGTGAGCCGTGACATGTCGTTCAAAATTATTCTACTTTTCTACGTTTTCAAGTTTCTTTACTTTAACTGGACCTTGTAACCATAAATGCTTCCGAGTACACACAGAATAATACATTTTCATAATCAGGAATGATTAGATGCAGGAAACTATTTTTAAAAGTTTGTCGTGACGGATAACATATTCAAATTCATTTCTTGTCAGCACTGACTAATTGAAGAAAGTCACTTGTCAGCATGAACTTCATTGTTAAAATTCTTGAAAAATGTACTCGTCAGTATGTGTTTTTAGACAAGCTGGGCAAAACGGACAATTGATTTTACTGTCCTTAGTCTTCATTCTGTTGAGCCCGGGCCAAAATAGGTAAATGCTGTGATTTGTGGTAGCATTTCATAATACAGTAGAAGCTATAACATTTCACCATGAGTTTCTCCATTCATGACATTGACAAACTGCAAGCAGTAGGAGCAACTGATTATCTCTCAAAAATGATTGGAGTAACGAAATAAGGGGGAAATTGAACACCTCCGTATACTCATAGCCACAGCCCGGTAAAAATCTAACCACATGTATGTATCAGGGATAACTCTTGCGTATACTTCCAGTGGAAGAATTGCTCTCACATGTCGAACTCCAATGAGAGAATTGTGAAAATTATGAGAGAATCGCTCGGTAGTTGTACAGTTTGTTTAATAGCAACACTAATTTTATGTGTGGTAGCATTAAGCTAAATGAATTACAATCTAGAAAATTATTTCATTGCAAAGAGCCAAAGCTTGGCATTTGGATCAAGTGTCTCACTTGGTAAAATTAGATTTTGAGTGTTCAGAAGCTTAAACTATCCAAACCCTGTAGTTATATTGATACTTGCTAAAAAATAAAGGAAACGGAAAACACCTGAAAAACAGTCTTCTCGTGGAACTCTCGACCGCATGTAGTGTGAAGTCAGGCTGCAATGACGGAATCGTTAACAGCAAGCATATTTTTATCATGATGTTAACAAATCAACATCTTTCTGCACAACTGTGCGTGTACAAATTCGGTTTTTCAGCTGCTTTACGGATGCACATCTTTATACACGACTGCAAGTTCGACCATGTAGTACAACGAAGCTGATTGGCAGCATGCTTTTATTCATATCTACGCATATGCTGACCATATAGTGTTGGTGCTTGATGTTCTGTTTACTCAAGTTACTAACAAACAGCGCATGATGATATGGTATAGTTTCGTAATGACCGTTAGCCATTATATTACATATGATATGTTTTTTGCCATGACGGGTCACAAATGTATCGTCGTTAGATACACAGACTGATGATATCAATTCGGAAGTAGCATCTGCCTAGAGGCTCATAATATCCCCAGACAACAGGTAGGTAAACATTGCCTGGCGGACCATGCCAATGTTGTTGACATAACTTATAGCAAACACTACCATAAGTCATGAAACCTACCAAAAGTGACCAAAACACCACCAAATCCTCAAAAATATTGATCTTTTCCCTAGGTTGTACAAGGAATACTAAAAAATAAACCGTTCCTGGTTGTACATATACCAGGTGACCACGATTCTTTTTATTTCAGATGATCAAACCATGGTACAGAAGGTCGATCAGGCATATATGCAACCAGAAAGAGATACGATATTTTAAATTATATATGGCAAATACAAAATGTAACTGCACTATTCAGGTAGAAATTCAAGTTTACAACACCCGGTTTTCATTTCTCCAGGAACCATCTATGGAGTATTTCTGATTTCTCATCCTCCAAAGCGGATTATTCTCATACACCGCTATGCTTTTAGAACTTGTTATAGTTTGGAAATTTCACAGTTATTATAAGCTATATAATAATGAACTATATTATTGTTCTTGTTTCAGTCATTTAATGCTTAATGCAAAATTAAATGGAAAGCTGACCGTTGTGAACAGATTGTTATGTACCAAGTGCTCAAGGTGAGCTGTTGTGCTCCCTTGATGTGCGCCGCTTCTCTGTGAGTCGTCTGTCTGTAGAAATGCCGATCCGATATATATAGGTTATAGGTCTATACTACAGGAATAAGCAAAACGTATTGCGAGCGAGCGCCAGCGAACCGAAACAATAAGTTTGTTTATTCCTGTAATACAGACCAACAATCCGCTTACAGCTGAAGGCGGAGTTCAGCTCTGTGATGTCAAAGTCTCACTTTGTGGAAAAACAAGCAAGAGTACATTTCAAAGTTTCAAAAGTCTGATTACCCACTCCTGACAAAAGTTTGTTTTATATAAACCTATCAAAAGGATAACCATGATGAGGTATTGACACGCTCTCCAAAAAGCATTTTGAAACAAATAATGACATTACATGTATAATTGTTCAAACTCTTCGGAGACGGCTCTTACAGTCTTACCTTGTGTAATCGAAAGTTCTTGTCTGCAATGACAATCTGAATAAAAACAAAACTATCGCAGATACAAAGTAAAGATTATGAATTATCGCTCATATCCAGATCACTACCTAGAGGATTACTTTAAGTGGAAGGATTTTTTTGCTTTGCCCTTATTCCGCTTACTAACACAAAATGGCCATTGGCCCCATATCGCCCTCACGATCAACAGATCTGACAATTACAACCTATGACTTTCGTATAAAGATCGAACTGTGGTATGAAAGCTATTGCAAGACTGACTATTACTTCTAACAACGGATGTTCAAGATTTTATTTTTTTTCTATATACAGAAATGTAGATTATATAAGGAAAAATACCCATCAAGCTGGTTTCACGTGTTACGGAATCAGCTTCAATTCAGCGATTTGGTAGTCATATGGCGATCATATTGGTCAAAGAAGATAAGATTCTGACCACTAGTTTCGGAGGAGAAGAGTTATGAAGTTTCTATATACATTATAAAGGGAAAACAATTCCACCCGCTGGGGCTCATTTGTTATGAATCAACTTCATATATATACATTTTGGTAGAGATTCATCAGGTGATAAATTAAGCCAAATTAAATTAAATTTTCAGAGAACATTATTGGTTTTCGAAGCTACCAGAATTGTTCATGGATCGGATACTTTTAGCAATTTTGGTAGAGGTTCATAAAAAGAACGTCTCAACATTGGCCAAGGGGTTTCAGAAGAGATATAGTTTGAAGCAATTTTTGAAGACGAACGACGATGACGGGCGATGATTGCAGGCATTAAACTTATTGCTGGCATTCAATTAGAATGTGAAGCAATTCATTGTTGTTATACTGTATTTGTAGAAGCGACCCGCTATATTTAATACGGGGTTGGAAAATGTAACAAGTAAGTGAAGAAGTGTATAGTTCTTTGAACAAAATGTTATGAAATGAATGAAAATCGCCTAGGAAGGTACGATGAATAATTGGTTAAAACCACTGTTCATTGTGTAGCTTTAAAATTGTCAAATAGTTTACATTTATATTTGTTATCCATGTAAATGTCAAATTATTAAGTGGTGAAACGTTTTTATTGTTCGGCCAGTATAAAAACCGATTGCGGTCAAACCGGTTTCGGGTAATGTGGATCCATTGCATTACTGTGACTCGTTTTTTTTTTTAATTTAAGATTTACAATCACATTTCAGTTAGTTTTTGCATGGAAGTATCACTGTACAGTCACTGACAGTTTGTTTTTATCAGACTGGTTTACATTTCATATTATCAGACTGGTTAAAAGCAATAAACTGACGGGTAGCAAAAGTTAACTAAATGGTCGGGATGCACTTTTTTTTCAGACTGGTATTTATTTCATGTTATCAAACTGGTTTACAGCAATAAACTTACGGGTAGCCAAAGTTAAATTATTAGCTGGGATGCACTTTTGAATAACGTGTCTTGTCAGTAGTCGTGAAAATGTATGTTGCTTTGTTTAGAAACACTTTGACTACACACTATTTTGTGAGGATAGAGGAAGGAAAAGTATTGTATATTCTCAGAATAACTTTAATGGAACATAGCGTAGGACATATCATAATTTTGCTGAAATTAACGCTGAATGAAAAACACGGAAAGAGCGTAAAGATTATTGAAAGCTTTATCATGAATATGTTTTTGTTTCTTTTTAAGTCATAAATAATACACTGGAAATGAGTGATAACAGTAAATTGTAAATGCACAAACCAGACAGTCAGGTATTTGCTTTACACGAACCTAGAATATAAATTTATTCTGTCTCTATATCTGTAAAGTTAATTTGCATCTCCCATTTCAAAATGTTTACATGAAAGCTTTGTTTCTAGGCACGCTGTTTTTCTTTTTTTCTGTGGTTTAGCTGAGAACTGAACTAATAAACATTGGTTCTGGATTCTTATGTTTACATTGTAGATCACTTGGCCATGGAAACAGATAATTACAATGAATTATTAATAAATCACATGAAATAGTGCCGTCGAGAATAGTACCAATGTTGGTATTTGAATCTCTCATATTCAAAGTCATTAAATCACAAAAAACTTTGATGGTTCGCTCATAAGCGTTTCGGAACGTATTTACTAAATATCTATTTTAATATTCTTATTATTGTTAGAAAAGACAGACAACGTTGTATCTGATTTGTTGAATATACTTACTGATAGAAAATCTGGAAGTGTGATTCAATAATTCATGTATTAGTTACTTTTTAAGCTAAATCAAAACCTAGTTGAGGTCAGCATTGTAGTGGTGATGAACTTTTGAACTTGGACTTTTCAGTTTCAATAATCAAATGTCAGATATTACCAATGATACAGTATCAAGCATAACTACAAATGTAGCGAATTATTCAAAGTTAAATTACTTCAGTTGATTCCTGTATTGCAAGCAAAAAATATATACATTTTTTTCACAAAGCGTGATCGGATAAAACTGGACGTATATGGACAAGTGTATACGCGGTTTCTGCTGAAAACATAAGAAAAGGGCATCGTTATAAACCGCCCGCCTGATTGTTTTGCCGCCATTTTGGCTTTTTATCAAATTAGAAAGCTCCATGACGTTATGTCCGAGTGCATTCATGAACGAGCTGGAGTACTGTGAGATCTCGCCAGAAATGATTTCAGATTGTTGCTACAGCAGGTACCACTTTCTGTATACTCATTTTTCTTACTGATAATGATGTCTTAGGATAAGACTGTGCATGTAGAGATAATTTCAGAATTTTTGAACACTTCATTTACTTTCTCATTTATTTTAATTAAAGAATATATCAAATCAATAAACATGTAGAAGATCTTTTCTATCATATCTAATAACATAGTCTAATATAAGTAGTTGATTTTGTATATCTCAGATTAAAACGTTTCTTGGATGAACAACATACATTTAAGTCGGTTCAAGGCTGGACTAAAGCATGAAAAACGTCTTAAAACCGTTGATTTGGGAAGCTCCGTGAAAAATTATATGAAACTGTTAGCTACAAGAAACCCACTTTAATGGGAAGGTTAGCTTTCTAATATAGAGTACTAGTAAACTATAATCCTTTCGACGAAGATTGCAGTCATGGTATGTTGCGCATTCCAAGTAATTACCATGGACGACACGACACTCGTTTTGAGAATTTGGCTTAAATGTTAATGTCCATGTCTCATAAATGCTAAAAGATCAGTTATCTGAGGCCAATCATGACGCCTTCATTTTTCATTATCTCAAACAGAGATACACTTTTCAATCATAGGAATGGCCTGAAACTGACATCTCAAAAGCAAAAATGGAGTTCCGTGTGTGCATCCTTTTACATCGGATGGCCTCTTTGTGATCGTCTACCTACTTTCTGTTCAATTGAATGTTTTCTGACGTCGTTCTTATATGTTTTCAAATCTCAAAACGTGTATGGTATGCCTGATGCGTGTATATAGAGAATATTAGGTTACTGTCTTAGTGTGATTGAATTTATTAGGCGAGTTGGAGAAAGGTTTATACGGCGAGGCTCTGCCGAGCCGTATAAACCTTTCGGAGACGAGCCTAATGAATTCAATCACACTAAGACGGTAAACTTATATTCTTTTTATCCTACCTTTTTACATAAAAATTGTCTTTTTCATTTTTTTTATTAATTAAGATTAAATTCCAGCTTTAAAACTGTCTGTCGCTATGACGCGTATGAATACATTACATCACAACCCAGTTACACATTTATTTCGATCAAGTTAATACACTACACAAACCGTCCGTGTTAGACTGAAGTGAAACAACATACAAAAATAAAACTTAAAAAGCTCAACACCTAAAACTGTTATTTTAAGCTATTCTAAACTGAATGGACTTTTGAACACTGAAGACTGCACCATAAAACTGTATAGATTCTAATATGTGCTATAAGTGCGAGTGGGTGGGGTGTCGCTGAACAGGACCCTGGACTGGAGTTGACTGTGGTAAATAGAAATGTCATGTACAGTAGATCTACGGGACGCGCTTAGTTGCTTGATACTGACTCGGTTGGTCTGAGACATGTAGTCAACAGTTGCTGATAGAAGATTCGAACATCATTTGTTTCACTTTGGAAACAGGACTCTTAGCTTAGAGATGGACTGGAGCAAAAACCAAGTTGCAAAAAACAAGTGGAACATAGATTCAAATATGAGTCATTCGTGCCAGATATACAAGGATACAAACTGTATTCAATGATAGCTTTGGGATAACATCTTTTATTCAAGAAATACTGTGATCCCATAATTTCTGGACCAGATGTTTCCTAATGGAATGATTGACAAAGTGATTGAATGACTCAAATAAACAATATTGTACAATATCATATTAAAAGAAAGGACTTCAAATCTTGCAATACTGACAAACTTCAATCCTTCCAGTGACAAAAAAAAATATATTTCAATACTCAATCAATAGGCTAACTTGTTGATCTAATAATCTAATATCACCTACCTATCATAACTTACAATGTATGATTTTTTATAAGCTGAAAATTATTAGAAAGAACTATAAAGAAGTAAGACACAGGAGCTGATTAGTGACTTTATGACTAAAATGGCTAAATGTTGATAAGTTCTTGTTTATGTTTGTGATGCATGGAGATTAATGTTTTCTGGAATAATAAATTGTAAGAAAAACATATCTACATGAAAATGATCACTGAGTGACTCTTTGGTTATAGGCCCTACCACAGTTCATGTTTCAATCACATACTTGGATATTTAACCATTTGGTCAGGGTCTATATAATAAAAAGATCATGCTTGGGATAAACCCTTTAAATTCAACAACAATTGTTTATCAGCAGATCAAGCATGCATCTTTCTTAAATATTTGCAGTTTTTCAAGAATTAAATATATTCATACAAGTGCACAGACATTCAATTTTCAATCAAATGTTTGGATATTTAACCATTTGGTCAGGGTCTATATAATAAAAACATCATGCTTGGGATAAACCCTTTAAATGCAACAACACGCAATGGTTTATCAGAAGATCATGTATGCATTATTCTTAAATATTAGCAGTTTTTCAAGAATTAAATAAATTTACACAAACTTGCAACATCATGGGTGTTAAAGTGCACAAACATTCAATTTTTTCCACAGTTCTAGTTCATTCTAGTTAAATTCAGATACATTTACTGTATATTTTGGCAGAGAGAGAAAGATTAAAAACAGTGAAACAATTGATTTTGACAATTTAATAAAGCATTTTCTTAATTGAGAAAAAATAATGATTAGATCTTATGTATTTTGAAAATGACATTTGTTGATGTTGAAAATTAAATAATTACTGCAGTATACAAAAGAAAACTCATGTTTGTATTTTTATTGTGTCAGCATTTTAATCAATGTTTAATTGTTTACTGTACTTCATGACCGACAAACTAGGTCATGAAAGTAGTCCGTCATCAGCTGTTGCTAAGGCCAGTGAGGAAAGTTTTTCGTAAAGCTGTCCTAAATGATTTAAGACTTGTCATTCATCTTTGATTTTGTACAAAATGACAATATTAGTACTAGCTATAAAATCATGTGTAGAATGGCACATTGATATGAGTTGTAGCGTTTTAAAATCCCTTTGATAGCCGATTAAAAGTTTAAAAATGGCGGCTAAAAAAAGAATGTCATTTTGCCGATTTTGTACAAATAAAGCAGTGATGGTAGGATAAATATCAAAGCTTTGAGATTAGAAACAAATGTTGTTTCTATTACAATTGCCTCAGATACCTCACGCTGTATATTTGCAGTATAATGTACATATTGACACTTGACATTAGGTCACTTACTGTTTATACATTTATATTTATATGTTTGCTCATGAATCTATGGTCTACCGTATACGATAATAAAACAAAAAAGTATTCTATTAATAGAATTAGCGTTGTCCGGACGATATCTCGTACAGTTAAGAAGTACCATAAGCAGTCACCGATGATACTGGTAGAGGATGTAAGTTGAAAGAACTAGAGATTATAATCAATGTAAAATTAATATGTTTAAACTAGAAATAGACGTTCAGCATTACCTTTGTGTGACCAATATAGGAATTATCTCGCAAGTTTTCATGGTTCATGAAATTAGTCGCTCAAGTACCGTTAAAGTCCTTATGGCCTTGTTATATACATTACACTACTTATCTGATGTGTGTCGATTACATTGTAGCGGGTGTCACACTTGTCTCTGATTGAATTTTACATACACATTTATCAAAGTTATGAAAAAGTTAATACTGTATCATTTGAACATAGTCAATTTCCATAGCATTTTTGCATTTCCATGTCGGTAACCAGTCTCCTCTCCCGTTCCAGAAGTCCTTTGTTATGGTTGGCGTAGTGTTATTCCATGGTTTAGGAGTGTTATAATTCCAATTGTCAGGGAAATACCCATTGGTTCCAGCAACAGCAACATTGAGTATGAGGTAAAACTAAATATAAATTGAATTGCAATATGTATTATTCCGAATACATACTTTTCTGTTAATACATATAACACATATATAAATCTTTATTAGAGTCTCATCAATGTATATTACAAGGCCAATTTCACAGATTAACATTTAAGTGATATACATTGCCATTCAATAATGTACTATAAGAGACTTATCACTAAGCCAACAGCACATTAATTTGCATAAACAGACAATAAACGTTATTGAACAATTTTTTTTCTAACAATGTTATTATTTCAAACATGCATGCAAATCATTAGGATAGAAATAAATTAAAAATGCTTCATTTACTGGAAATACAAACAAAACATGCGAATTATTTTCCTACCGGTGTATCAAATGGTGCAGCCTTGGAACCACTTCCCCAGATGTTGTCGCCCTGGAAACCACCCCTTTCCCAGAAACTTTCATTAATGGGAATATTCAGTATTGGACTATCGTCGACAAACACCCTGCGTGAAGAGTCACAAGATCACATATGAAAGTACCTTCTTTGCTTAAACGAAATACAAAATGTACTTTTTACTTACGGTGAAATTATGGCTCATCGTGTCATATTTTGCCATAGAATAAAAATGTCTGGTTATGTAAACTCCCCAGTGTTATATTTATTTCAAACTTTATAGGATATATTTAAGCAACAAGGTAGAATCCTTTTGAAATGAAAAGTTTTCACTTTTACAATAAATATGAACTTACTGAATGTGATCTACTGTCCAGTCTAGACGGTAAGTGTGCATTTCAGTACTCCACTGACCCTGCCTAAAACAGATAATACAACACACATAAAACTACATTAAAAAAGCAAAGCAAAAACAGGAAGGATCCTTCAATTAGTTGTACCGAATACACAAGCACAAAATACATTACATACATAATCGACAGGAAGCAGGTCCTCCCCCTTTACACAAATCAGCGAACAAAAAATCAAATTGTATCTAGAAGCCAAACAGGGTGACTGCACAATATCTATGATTCAAAATGTCTCCGCACTCTGATAACATACACATCAAAAATAAGTGAACGAAATTCACAAAATTTCTGCCCAAATGACCGAAGCAACGGCTATCAAGGGATTTGTTATGCAGTTACTTTTTTTCGTCGGGATAGTTTGACTCAGTTAAATACGGTGCCCGTGAAGTGACATGTGATACATTTCTTTTATTTCGTAATTACGAAATACATTTCGTATAAACGAAATAAGATTTCGTAAAAACGAAATGTTCTTTCGTAAAAACATAATAAGATTTCGTTTTTACGAAATAACATTTCGTTTTTACGAAATATGTTTATTTCGTTTTTACGAAATCTTATTTCGTTTTTACGAAATAACATTTCGTTTTTACGAAATATATTTATTTCGTTTTTACGAAATCTTATTTTTACGAAATCTTATTTCGTTGTTACGAAATCTTGTTTCGTTTTTACGAAATCTTATTTCGTTTTTACGAAATATATTTCGTTTTTGAAATCTATTTCGTTTTTACGAAATCTTATTTCGTTTTTACGAAATGTTATTTCGTTATTACGAAATGTTATTTCGTAAAAACGAAATAAGATTTCGTAATTACGAAATAAAATTTCGTAAAAACGAAATAAGATTTCGTAATTACGAAATAAGATTTCGTACAAACAAAATAAATATATTTCGTAAAAACGAAATCTTATATCGTAAAAACGAAATAACATTTCGTAAAAACGTAAAAACGAAATATTATTTCGTAATTACGATATACATTACGTAAAAACGAAATAAGATTTCGTTTTTACGAAATAAGATTTCGTTTTTACGAAATAAGGTTTCGTTTTTACGAAATGTATTTCGTAATTACGATAAAAAAAATGTATTACATGTCATTTCACGGGCACCGTAGTTAAATGTAGTTTCGACTGAAATATTTATGCCGAACACTTGTACGAATGTGTACAATATCATAAAAATGTTTAAAATTACAGTACAAGAAATATTCACTTACAAAGCACCGTGCGTACTCATGAACTTGTTTTGACTGGGTGTAGGACCCCAGTGCAGTGTCGCGCCAACTTCGTTCACACCATTATTATTTCCAGCTACTGAATTGCCTGTAAGTATTATGAAATAGTAACATTTCAAATATGTTACTGACGATGAACTAGATGGGTGTTCAGTAGAACACTTGTGTCGCCCTCTTACGCTTTGTCAGAATAACCAGTAATTTGGTGACAAAATCTAAATACAAAAAGGGGCATAACTCTGTCAAATATGACCTTGACCAACAATATTTGGCGGCATCATGACGCTTATGTCATAAGCAATACAATTTGAAAGTTTAATGAAGAAATCTTAAGGAATGGCAGTTATAGCCAACATTCAGTTTTCGTGACAAAATCTAAGTACAAAAAGGGGCATAACTCTGTCAAATATGACCTTGACCTACAAAATTTGGCGGCATCACAACCCTTTTGACATAAGCAATACAATTTGAAAGTTTGATAAAATAATCTTAAGAAATGGCAAAGTTATAGCCATCGTTAAGTTTTCGTGACAAAATCCACGTACAAAAAGGGGCATAACTCTGTCAAAGATGACCCTTTTGTCATAAGCAATACAATTGTAAAGTTTGATGAAGAAATCTTAAGAAATGGCAAAGTTATAGCCAACGTTAAGTTTGTGTGACGGACGGACCGACGGACGGACGGACAGATGGACAAAGCGATCCCTATGTATCGCCTTTTCTCCGAAAGGGCGACACAAATACGGATTCAATTTCTTAGGCCCTCTTAAATAAGTTATAATGCAATACTTGCTAACAAAGAGTATCATTGACAAATATCGCTGGCATATTGTCATACATAATCCTATTTTACATATTTTACCAAATATTGTAATTAAATAATGATTTTGCATAACATTGTTTTATTGTACGGAACAATTTAGAGATACAAAATGCATGAAAATTGTCACAAATGTGAAAAGAACACAAATGTGAAATAGTTGTACCCCATATGTAAAAACTTTCGACAAACGTAAAACCCTAAGTCAACTATGAAATAATGCCCCCCATGACAAATGTGAAAAACAGTTGTAAAGTTTTTACAAATAGGGTAAGACTAGTAAAACTAGGTCACATTTGTGATTTACACATGTGTGGCCATTTTCACATTTGGGGGTTCCTTCAGCGCACTGACCCCTGCTTTCCATTATATCTATCTCTCCAGACGCAGGCCATTCGCCATACTTGCTATTTCTTGGTAACATCCAGATCGCTGTAGAAAGACAAACTCAAAGTAACGGTATGACAGCTCGAGTAATTATATCAAATTACAATAAAATCATGAATCCCTATGTGAATAGTCGAAAAATATTAAATGATTGAGCTACTAAAATCACTTTTAAGTTTAAAAAAGTTTAGAGCTAGAAATCTAATTAGTGTACAGTATATATAAAAGTTTTTTTAACAAATACCGAATAATCATTTGTACGAATTGAACAAAAGACATATAACAAATTAAACCTGGCCAGATCCAATCTCCTCTAGGGGTCCGTGCTCGCACTTCCACCGATCCATAACGAATAGTGTTTTTGGACTTGATTTTACCGGACATAATCGGCGGAAGAAGTCCATATTTTCCCTCTCTTCGACAACCAAAACGATCAGAATTTGTACAAGAACCATATAGTTCTAAAAATTAAATCAATTATAATTAACTGTGTTGTTTTAAGCCTTTAGGACCTTTTGCATATATACATCACCAGCCAGTTTGCTTATCCTTTACCAGAGAAATTCATAAACAATTCAGAATGTACAAAAATATAATGAAACCTTCAAAAGTGGAAAGACAATTGATAGGTTAAGATTTAACAAAAATGAAAGTACGAATAGTATGTGGATACATAAACACATACTAACTTATGGTGTTAAGCACACCAATACTGCTTCTTTTACTGACAGTATTGATCAGTCTGATAATTTGATCTTGAATGATAATATCAGTATTTTTGAAGTCAAGAAAGTTATTGATGATGCTAAGAATGGCAAAGCATCAGGAATTGATAATTTACCAAGTGAAATGTTAAAGAATGATACTGCTGTTTTATTTTGCATACACTTTTTGATGTTTGTTTTAGTGATGGTATTGTTCCCACACTTTGGGGAAAGTCTATTATTAACCCAATGCCTAAGTCTTCTACATTGGATACTAGAGACCCTCTATCATATAGAGGCATTTCCTTGGCTTCTTCAATGTACAAGTTGTATTGTAGTATCCTAAACAGACGTTTAAGTGATTGGTGTGAAATTAACAATGTAATATCAGAACAACAAAATGGTTTTAGAAAAAAACGGAGTACGAATGACCATTTGCCATCTTTTACTACTTTCATTGAAACTAGAAAAAAACTTTAAAAGCTACTTATTGTGCTTTTATAGACTTCCGTAAGGCGTATGAATTAATAAATCGTGATATACTTTGGAATAAACTTGTAAAATTAGATATTACTGGCAAAATGTTTTGTGCCATTAAGTCTCTCTATTCATCAATTTCATCTTGTGTCTTATGTAACTGAATGGTTTGATGTAAAATATGGATTACGACAGGGTTGTATTCTATCCCCTCTGCTATTTAATCTTTATATCAATGATTTAGCAGTCTATTTGAAATCATTAGATATTTTAATACAAGTCAATGATGAAAATATATATGTATTTTGATGTTTGCTGATGCCATTGTTTTGTTAGCTGGAAAACAGCATGACCTTCAACATTTACTAAATGTCTTAAATGAATGGTGTAATATGAATGATATGTGTATTAATAGTACCAAGAGCAATATTATACATTTTAGACCTGTGTCTACTCATAGAACTGAACATAGATTTACATGTGGGGACAGTTCATTGCAAGTGCTTAGTAAATATGCATACCTTGGCTTAGTTTTACAAGAACATTTGGATATATGTAAGAAGGCGGTTGTTCAGAGTGCCAACCGTACATTCGGTCTCCTCATTGCTAAATGTAAATCTATAGGCGGTGTCCCATATGATGTTTTTACAAAATTTTATGACTCTGTTGTTTGGCCAGTTGTTGCCTATAGGGTTCAGTCTCGGGAGATAAATGTTTCTCCTGTATAAATACTGTTCACAATAGAGACATGAGATATTTCTTAGGTGTTGGTAGATATACACTAAATGCAGCAGTTGTTGGTGAAATGGCTTGGCAACCCCCTATAGTACGCCAGTGGAAATGTATTTCATTTTCATGGGCTCGCATTGCCAATATGCCCGAGTCTAGACTTAATAAACGTATTGCACTCTGCGCTTTCGGGTTAGCTAGTACATCATGTAAAAACTGGTTTTGTGGCAGTTGAAAAGAAGTTTTCTGCATTCAATCTTGATCAATTTTGTTCAATCAATATTCCAGTTCATAAAAATAGTTTGGTCAATAGTGCAGTACAGAAGACCATGGATTGTTTTGAAATTGATTGGTTAAGTTCAATTAACAGTATTACTGGTACTTCAGGCACTGGTCGAAATAAATTAAGAACTTACAGATTATTTAAACAGGAATTTTGTGTTGAAAATTACTGTAAGACAATTATGTCAGCAAAACATAGATCAGCTTTTAGTAAAGTTAGATGTGGAGTTGCTCTACTAAGGATTGAGACAGGTAGATATGAAAAGTTGAGGATAAGAGGATAGAAAGTGTTGTTTTTGTAATGTTTTAGAAGATGAAATGCATGTTTTAATGGACTGTCGCAAATATGAAGATATTAGCAGCTGCTTGCTCAGCAAAGCTGAAAATGTCTGCATTGGTTTTCAAGATTTGACTATCATTGATAAATTTGTCACTTTGTTTACACATCCTATGCTTGTTCGTCTATGTGCCAAAACCTGATATGATATTTTACTTAGACGTCACTTTTATTTGTGTAAATAATGTTGAATAGATTTTCTTTACCATTCACTCTATATTTTATGTTCTCCTATGCAGTTTCTACTAATCGGTTTATTTGTGATCTGATCAGAGGTAATGATAGTTATTTTAAAACATTTTTAACTGTGCAATAGTGCTTATTTTCTCGCATCAGTGTTTTATATTGTGACACTTTTAATGAATTTTTAGGTTTCGAATAGCAGAAGGTGCATAGATTCGTTTTTGGTGTAAATTGAATATAGTAACTGTTATTATTTGTAATTTACTATGCTTATAGTCTCTTATAATTCTATTATAGTATGGTCATTTGCCTGATATTATCTGCGATTTTTATGCATGAATTTTATAAATATGTATTATGCAAATGAATGAGACTGAAATAAACTATTACACCTATACAGGGTTACATATGACTTTTATATTAATAGACGCTAATAGTAATTAGCTCTATACTAGTGTTAAAAATGCTCACTGTTCATATCCATTATCCCTGATGTTAGAGACTCCTCGTCGAACTTTACGTGTTCTGTTGTCAGGGTCTAAAAACATCGATCGTATATATATATATGTGACAAGGGACGTGTTATTGTTTCAATTATATAATTTTATATAATTTTTAAGAAGATATGATATTTCGTTATTATTACGTGACTAGGAAACAAGCCTGTATTGGTTGATATGTCAATTAAGCAGATGTAATTACATTACATGAGAGCATTATCGTCTAACTTGAAATGTTTGTGTATTCAACTCCAGTGCTTAACTCCTTATTGTTAACATTATGTAGGCTTTGTGAGAATTCTCATACTTGTTATATCGGATTAGTAATTAACAGCAGTTCATACTGGTATCTACTAGTGGGTATAAAAGTTACAACAATCTGCTTACAAATCACAGGAAGAAAATGCAAAATACTTATTACATGTCAAGGTTATACATGTAACAGAAATGACCTAAAACAACACTGTGCTCGTATAAAACGCGGCATACACATAAAAAAACTATTGTATAGTTACTCACTGGTTTTATGAAAAGATGGCCATTTTTTGTATAAATATTTCTTCTATCAGGAACGTATGCTTGAACTTCCCAGTTCTGAAAAGGGAAATAAACAATTTTGATGGTATACAATATTCAAAAGGCTTCTATTATATAATTGTAAACATTGACTACCAGCATAATAAGAAATATATGTCCTCTATGCTTTGTCTTGCTCAGAATTTGTAATATGTAATCGTACGAGATATCATCATTAAAATAAAATGGATTGATTTACTAATGATTGTTGCGACATTATTGCCGGGGAAAGGGCGTTTTTAAAAAGCTTGAATCCGTCTTACATATCCGCCAAACATGGAGACTTCATAATCCCAGTTAGCTGTTTTGAATGCACCATTGAAATCATCCCTGAAGACCACAGTACCTCTTCGAACCCTTCTCGGGGGTGTAAAGATCAGTCCCTTTTCCTCTGTAAGGCATAAGATAACACGCACATTAAATCAGTTCTGAAACGCCACATTTTAGTTCGCCATTTTCTCGGGGAATCATATCTCTTAAGGGTAGTTATTCCTCTGTAAATGATTAAAAATGGTTTGAAAGGACCATTACCACGTGTGTACATATATTACAACACACTTATTTAACATTAGTATGAAAATTAGTTACACAATGTTAATGGTTATCAATATAAATTTATCAATGGACCTTTTAAAATTTTCATCATGATTTTAATACGTCCATTTCGTAGATAACCAACTGTTAAGCCGGAATACCTGGCCCAATCTGTCCTGTAGACGTAACGTGGTTTCCATCGACCACAGCAAGGAGTATGTACTTTATAGTGTCCTTCCCATTATATTTGGCTTCATTGTTTACATGGTACCAGCGGCTGTCAGCTGATAATAAATAGACAGTAAGAGAAAAAGAAAAGCTATAACTGAATTTTAACCAGCGTTTGAAATATCTATTTCTACAACTGATCTAAGATTTCATAAACGGAAACACTTATTGTCTTTATTTTGTTTTCAGACCCATGTTTAACTACCCATTAGTTTCCCCAAAATCAACTGTATAAATGTCGTCTTATGCATAAACTATTTCAGCATGGTTGTGTCTCATTTAATAAAGTCAATTCTCTTTTCGTCATTACTGCTAGGTTTATAGCAACTCTTTAAGAATTACGATTTCAATCACAGTCTGTACGTTAGAATTTCTATAAGTTTTATTAAGATACAATAAAACTTCGTTAACTCGAGCACCGATAACTCGAGAACCCCGGATAACTCGAGGACTCGTGTCGGTCCCGGCAATTTTGCTTATATGTTTAACCAGAAAAAACTATCGATAACTCGAGAACCCCGGATAACTCGAGGAACACCTGTGGTACCGCCAGGTAGATTTCTTACCAAATTACCTGCGGCAGATCGAGGTCACTGATTATCAGATTTTTCTCACCTCCGATGGTGCATCATTATTTTGACACGTCATGGGAAAAACTTTTATTGTTAAATTTTCAGTCTGGGTAGACTTTTGAGTATAAAGCTTGACAGAAAATCCCAAACTGCATATTATTTCTAGAATTATAATATGAAAATAGGCAATACCTATATCGGGCGAAAGCATAACAGGAATTTCATTTTTAGAAATGGTACGAATTTTCGGGAACGCAAAAACAGTTCAAGTTCCGAAAATAACGCACAGACGGTGCATCGTTATAAGTATGTTATCGTATCGTCCATGGGTGCGGACAAATTGAAATCTTCCATGGGTAATCGTGAATTCATTAATTTTATTGCTTTCAGTATTCAATTAAATACTCGTACATACGTTTACCTATGGTCGAGCTTTCGCCCGTATAAATAAACACGAAGAAAAAATGCAAGTTGGAGACGAAGACCATTGAGTTTAAATACAATGTCATCATGTTAGTTAAAAAGGGTCACGACTGAAAGAGATGTGCCTTTTCTTTGTTTCAAAGCTGTTTCATTTTTGCCTATGCAGAAAAACTTATAAAATTTCCATGGTTCGGATAACTCGAGAACCCGGATAACTCGAGCATTTTACTCGTCCCCGTGCGACCTCGAGCTTGTAGTTCTGTATGGAGCTACTGAAATTACGTACATGTTTGGTTTAATATGCCTGCATGGCTGTATGTTGACAAACGGTAATCCACAATCGCTTTCGTCATTCCAGGTACATCTAGAAAACCGGAAAACATATTATACACTTGTGTCGCATTGTGACATAAGGAAAGGCTTTAACAGTATATGACAAATGCAGATCATTTGTGTATTAGTTTAGAAGAAGCCTTCAAACTAGGACCAATAGGGCGTTATTATGCCATTTCATTTTAGCACGAGAAGACAAAATTATATAACGAATAGACATGGCTTTTTAATTCTGTAATCATTTACATTAGGACGAATGATTAACTTGTAATGTTTTTATCTGACAAGTGTAAAAAAATGTTCATACAGTAATTGCTAATTATGTACCAAGTTTACTTTGCACTTACCATTTAGCCACAACTCTATGGCTCCTGAAGCGTGGTGTATCATTTCTGGTTTGGGAAATGCCCCGACAAATGTTAATGTTGACATTGCGAGCAGGAAAATGACAGCCATGCTGCTGTAAAATAAGATTGTTGAGAATTATTCCTTTGTACATCTATAACCTGATTAGCATGATACACTCTCTTTACAGCCCTGCCCAGTCTGAATTATTTTAGCTCACATTAAAGTTGATGGTACTCTCAGAATACACTTCTTGAAACCATCATATTGTTTAGCTTATTCAATATGTTTTATTTATGACAATAAGAGTTTTGAGGGCTATAATTAAGATTTCATGGAATAAGTCTGTATCTTTTATAGAATGTTTTACCCATAATCGCTTACAGATATAGGGTAACCCCCAGGTTGCCTTTTTCTTGCATATCGGAACTTGTATATAAAGCTCAGCATAACCTTGCCCCAGATTATATACTTGACTTGTTAAACTTTTCCAGCAATAATATGTATAGCCTTCGGTCTGCCACCAACAACAATATCGAAATACCTAAACAACGCACTATTTACATGCAAAATTCTTTTTACAAATATTTGTGCACATACTTGGAACAATATACCTGTTAATATTCGTTTTTGTCAATCTCTGAATTCATTTAAAAATCTTTGAAAAAGCTTTTATTGATGAAATGAAAAACAAAAACAAACAATTATAGAACCGTATACTAGAATACAATGAGTTTATTGTATAGTAAGGTGTGGAATATATTCTACAGTAATTTAAACTTGTACAGCCTTTTAAACGAATGTCACTCGCTGGAGGAATCAAAGCTGTCATGACTGATTCGTTTTTTATAGTAACAGCACATTATTTTTCTATTTCCTTAAGTGTTCTTTTGTTTAGTGAATGATTGTCTAAATGTGATACAACTGTTTTTTTTTTTTTTTTTTTTTTTTTTTTGTTCATGGTTGAATGTTTAATTATGTCTGTCATACGTTAATTTATTATTTAGGAAATTTTTAGAGAAGGCCTGTTTTTAACTAAGGTATGTTAATGTTCTTTTGATATATCTTTACATGTTACCTTCGATAAATAAGATTTTTTTTTATTTTTTTTTTATTATAACGATATTTTCGGCGCTTTTGCCCATGCCGGAAAACGCGGTCTGGCACCCTCCTTTGTCAGACGACTCTCTTGAATTACTTATGACGTTTTGATATGCTTGCATTTAAAAATCTACTTTAAAATGCAAGACGGTATGACTAATGAGATATTTTGTTCACATGGAAATATCCGTCACCTCGGATAACTATTTTGCGGGAACTCGGCAGAGGCTCGTTCTCGCCAAACCAGTTACCCTCGGTGACGGATATTTCGATCTGAACCGCGTGCGCAAACTGGTCATGACAAAAAGTTTTGTTACACGGAATTCGTTGCTTGAAGGAATGATGTAAAATGGTTTGGTATAAGGGGTTAATCCAAACTGTACGCTGTTCTAAAACCTTAAAATCCGGTTACAAACTGTAAAATACATTAGGTGACTTATTTCTTTTATAATCACGAGCACCATCAGTTTCTTTGAGAATGGAAAGACCCTTCCAAAAATGTATATGTCTATGCTCTTTCTTAACATAATGAAAAGGATAAGAAAGGTTAGAAAATTATTGTGAATGAAATTCAATCTCTGTTCAAGCGCTACTTCAGTAAGCAAAAATTCGGATAGAAGTTTAGTAGCTGGTACATAAGGTTACGAGCATTTTGTTTTAATCATGACAATAAGGTCCATTCTCTCATGTTACAGGCATATATCCTGTCAAATTAGGCGCCTAAATCAAAATAAAATAAATAAAAAAGTAAACTAAGTGAATCAGAAAGCCCGTCACTTATATACATTTAAACTTTTCACCTGCCTGTTGCAGTATTTTCAACCTGGTGTATTTTAATTTTGCTATATTTTTGATGACACTAAACTTATCAACAAAATTTCAGACTCAAAAAGGATATTCCCTTTCCCCTTTTATATATTTTTGCAACAGCCTTCAAATTGACACCCAGGTTCACGTATCTTTTCACACAACTTCTACTCATATTTTTTTCTCATCTATGAAATACGAGTATGAAGTTAGCCCCACAGCCCCGTTTATCCCACAGCCCCGTGAAGTTAGCTCCGTGGCACCTAGTTACCCCGCAGCCCCGTGAAGTTAGCCCCGTAGCACCTAGTTACCCCGCATCCCCGTGAAGTCAGCCCCGTAGCACCAAGATACCCCGCAGCCCCGTCAAGTTATCCCTGTAGCACCTACATACCCCGCAGCCCCGTAAAGTTTAAGACATAATAACGATGACAAGAGGCCGTTTGCATACAAACAAAGATGAAGTTACCCTGGGCTTAGCTAATCCTTAGGGCATGGGTTGGGTTGAATTAGGTTATATGTATATTGTTGGAAGTGATATTAGCTAGCGTTCTCCATATGCGACAATTTGTTCTCTTTTCGCTAGCAAAGATAAGTCAGAAAATCGATGAACAGGTAGTGGCGGCCGGACAGTTCGTTTGCGGTCGTAAATTTTCCGAAACAGACCGGAAAACCGCTGATTGTTTCGGTCACTCAATCAGTAAAAATCGATATTTGCTTGCGTAATATTAGCCCGGGGATATTATGATGTACATGTACCATGTATTACGCTAAAATAGAAATCTTTAACTTTTTGCATTCATCCCAGCTATTTTATTGTGCTATTATGTTTAAAAAGTATGTAGTACATATCTATCATTTAAATGTAAAACATTGAAATAACAAAATTTTCATTATGCATATACAAAATCGATGTCATTGATTTCATTATGGTGGCTGATTTGGTACACTTTTGTGCGTCGTGTTGTCGCCAGCGACAACACGACAAAACGCCAAACGGCGCGTTGTCGCACTGTCGTCTTGTCGTCCTGTCGCTAGCGAAGCACGCCAAACGGCGCGTTGTCGTGCGGCGTGTTGTATTATGGTGATAATGTGCCGAGCGACAAAGCGCCAAATAGCCAATCCTTCAATTTGAGCCGAGCGACAATGTGACATCGCGACAACACGCCGCACGACAACGCGCCGTTTGGCGTGCTTCACTGACGACAAGACGACAGTGCGACAACGCGCCGTTTGGCGTGCTTCGCTAGCGACAGGACGACAAGACGACAGTGCGACAACGCGCCGTTTGGCGTTTTGTCGTGTTGTCGCTGGCGACAACACGACGCACAAAAGTGTACCAAATCAGCCACCATATTTCATATTCCTGTTCGCCGTGAAAAAACAAACATCACGATAGACAGAATGTGTGCGTCATCTTGAAAATTTGTTATTTACATGATGAATGTCTCAACTTACAAGGTGGATGGTACTATCGTTTAATTAGTAACAGTACTGTTTCCCGTACGCCTGACGCCAACGTTACACGTGCGCAAAAGCTACGGGGCAGAGATAAATGCGCTACAGCATTTTCACATGCGTAGAAGCTAGAACGAAACACTTAAGTGTCGGGGATTATTTTGAAATATGTAGGAAAAACTTAAAAAATCTTCTCTGAAACCACAAGGCCTATGAGCTTAGATAGTTAGCATGTGGCATTGCCTAGTGGATCTCTACTGAGATTGTTCAAATTATGATCACCGAGTCAAAATTCAAGAAGAAACCACAAGGCCTAGAGCTTAGATATCTTGCGTGTGGCATTGTGTAGTGAAAACGTCTACCAAGATTGTTCAAATCATGACCCGGGTCAAAATTGACCCCACTCGGGGATCTCTTAATTTTACATAGGCTTATATAGGAAAAACTTTAAAAATCTTTATCTCTGAAACCACCTCTACCAAGAGTATTCAAATCATGACCCCCAGGTCAAAATTGACCCTTTCTGCTATTGTTGACCGAGCAATATAGGGCCATCTTGGCCCTCTTGTTTTTTTGTTTCATCTGATATGGCACTTGTCAAGACACAAAGTGAATAAAGTTAAACTGTTACAAGATTAAATGACTACCTGTGACATAATGGAGTAAATGTAAATAATTATAAGAATCGTTGACAGAAGTATACTTAAGTATTTTCAAATTGTTTGTCAATGTGTTAAAGTATTAGGTAAGCTCATGAGAAGTGAATAAAAGCAGGAACGTAGAATATACACGTTCCTGATAAAAGTAAGATAATATATTACATCTATTCGTATTTACTAGTATTTAGAGCGGACAAAACTGCTTTTGATTCAACTGTGCTACTAAAGTGTGGAGTTGCCCTTTTCCTGGAGCAATAATTCGTCCCAGCTTTTTCTTTGTAAAAAAATCAAATTGAAATTTTATCATCATGCACAAATAAATATCGTGATAGACTTTAAACTTTCATCAATTTAAAGTTTAGTCAGGTTTCTTTCTCATAAGCGTATGGCGGCCTCTTCATATCAAATACAGTAATTTAATCCTGATGTTTGTTTGAGGTTTTTTCTGCATGCAGATTAATATCTTAAACCATCTCTCATTGTGCAGACTGCATTTAATGTCTGCAAAACCGACTACAAACACAAAGGTTCATACAGCATACATTTATTGTCGGCAATTGTCAAAATGTGCACGAATAACAAAAAAAACATCACATTTATGACAGGTGAGATCTACCCGGAAGAACGGACTCTGAAAACAAATTCTTTGTATAAATTAAGCGTCACAATTTGAAAGTGGCATGTGTGACATTACACCAGTCTATGATTTAAAATTTACAACAATTTCCCGTGAAAATGTGTCAAAATTATGCACAAATTCTTTTCACAGGTGTTACATCTGCCTGTTTACGTTGAGTTAAAGTGACATTATGCACATTTTTTAAAAGTAAAATTCCAGCTGAAATAGGTGTGTGTGGAAAGGATAAAGGAAATAATAACTTTTAACCAAATGCAACAAACTTTTCCTGCTACCAGTACGAAATAATAACTTTCCAAATATTACTTTTCCTATTTTGACTGGGAGAGTCAATTTAAGAAATAAACAAATGCATGCGGAGTTGCTTCCCTTCCACTGCTGAACAACACAAATAACACAAGGGAGATCACTGCCAAGGAAGGAATTATTATTTCATTAGTCCATTTTTTTAATTTCTAAAGCACCAACTTCAAATATTAATGCGGTATTATCATTAGTTTAACACATTTAAATGCACAGCAACTGAAAATTACTTTTATAAAACTGTCACCAAAAATATACCATGTGCAGTAAGATGAGCATAATGTCACTTTAAAACAAGTGTCAAAATAAGTCAATTTGCTACAATACAGATCTAACTTTATCCAAATGCAGTCCTTTTAATTTACTCATTCAATTTCCTCATTTCATGGATAAAGGGTACCGAGACTCGTTAGAGAGCTAATATTTAAATCGGTACAATCATCGTTCACTTTTTTCCTCTTTATATTATTATGCCACTCTTACGTTTTAAAGCAACAAGACGTACAAAATCACCACGATCTTAATATGATATAATTCGACAACTTCCGTGAAAACTACGAACGCACCCGATCTGTATTACGATTACATTTTTAGGTGACTGTGCTTATTAAAATATTGTAAAGGTAAGCGAAATCCTACAAATATTTTATTTATTTTTACACCAATTTGTAGTTGATATAATTCCCTTGCCGATATCACTGAAGCAAAAACCATCTTTTAAATGATGTTCTTTATATGGGTCAAATTATTGAGACAAATGACCCAACAAATTGACTTAAAGTCATGCAAGCCTTAACATTTCATACGGAAAATGCGATGGTACTTTTTTAATTAAAAAAGGTAGACGAAAGACCAAATTAATCTTTTTAAAATGTACACCATTATCAAGAGAAAAAATAATATTTATTTGTCTGACCGAAGCAAAAACGATAAATTAAACGTGTTTTGATTTATAAGGATTAAACCAATATTTCCCTTCTTTTTTCATGTGTAAAACTGCGTCTAATCGATTATCGGGAAAAAATGAAAGTTTCATATGATTTGTAAGTTGAGCTGATGGACCTTTGATCATGGGACAATAGCGATATAAGGATGTGACATAACACAGGGCTTTATTATGCCATAAGCTCGATTGTGAAGAAAGCTTAAAGCGTATCGAGTCTGCTTCATGGACAAAATAGTGCTGGTGGCATATCAGGAGGTATGGTCGTGGCCCCAATGGGGCTTCAACCCGCAACCTCCGGCATAAGCGGCAAACACCTTGACCATACACCACCGCTGCATTTGTATGTTGTCCCGGGCCTGCAGGGTATCAAGGTGCTACAAAGCTAACGTGACGAGCCTGCGGGGTATCCAGGTGCTACAGGGCTAACTTGACGGGGCTGCGGGGTATCTAGGTGCTACAGGGCTAACTTGACGGGGCTGCGGGGTATCTATGTGTTACGGGGCTCACTTGACGGGGCTGCGGGGTAACTAGGTGCCACGGGGCTAACTTCACGGGGCTGCGGGGTAACTAGGTGCCACGGGGATAACTTCACGGGGCTGCGGGGTAACTAGGTGCCACGGGGCTAACTTCACGGGGATGCGGGGTAACTAGGTGCCGCGGGGCTAACTTCACGGGGATTCGGGGTAACTAGGTGCTACGGCGCTGTGGGGATAAACGGGGCAGCGGGGCTAACTTCATACTCGTCTTTGAAATACATATTTTCGCGCATTTACCGGTGATAGATATTCTCACACTGCTGCCGAACTACTTTACTCCGAAACACAATCCCAAACAAAAAAACAAAAGGGTTTTCGGTAAATAATTACTACACTACAAAGTTTTGTCAAAATCATTCAACTGCAACTGAATATATTGTATTTTTCCCGTATTTCTATTTTCAGAAAACAAATCCTGGACCATGACCCTATGAATGTGCATATGCGTTGGTTCGAATACAGCTCCGCTACACCAAGGTAGCTGCATTCGAAAGGAGCTGTATCCGGTGTTACAATGCAATGTTGACTTCTTAATGTCTCGAATTGTACATATTTCTATTTTAAGACAATGTGTAAAAAGTAGAGCCACGAAATACATATATCCAAATTTAAATTAAAGTCCCAGGATCTCTTTGAATTTTCTGATGTTATAAAATAAGTATACTGATAGGATGTTCTATCTGTTCTATCTAGTCTTAAACAATGTTGGCATATTCATTTCTTTTGTATTCATATCGTTTCTTCACGAAAAAAGAGTTGCCGAAAAAGGCTTTCTTATTTTTTGTAATATCATTAAAAAAATACTGCTCTATATTGCGAATATTTACATCAGTTAGGATCGATTTTGGTACAAATAAACGTCATTTCCGCCGGTAAGACATCTTTCTTGGTACAATAAGAGCTCCTTGTAATCGCGGTCCTGGGCCATTAATCATACATACTGCATAGTCGCACTCATAATTTAGTCATTTGTTAATGCATCAAAATAATTCGTACACTTCTTGACATTGGACATCAATCATTTAATGCAATGTTTGTTTCAATGACTGAGACGGTATATACAAAACTGTGTAAGAAGAACAACTTAAGGTAGATCTTCATGGAAAAGAAAAGGTTCAATGAATTGAAGTAGACCTGCCGAACTGACATTTGTCGTAACGTTGCACACTTTCTGAAGCCTTGACATTATCGACAAATCGTTTGTTATATCCATTCCAGGAACAGAGTGAAAAGTTTTCTTCGAGGGGAGGGGGTGCGGGACACCATGCTGAACTTACAAAAATCTGATGCACTTCCTTTTAAGATGATTTGCTGATATTTCATGGTATTCAGGAGCATGTCAATGAAACAGAGAACTGTGTTGAAACAATGTAGCGTTGCTGTTATAAGGCACAGTAGGCCCGGGCATGTGGCAGAAAAAGTGTCACAGCCAGGGCCAATACACGCCACAAATTTACTATAGGTTTATATAGGAGCGCTGTCATTAACTCGCGATAACATTTTAACTAATAAAGTTATTTTAAAATCACAAACGGGATGATAAAATATAACATTTCCCCTTTTTAATGAATATTTTTTTATTTTTCTGAGACTTTATTTGTTTGGTCTTTTTTTAACTAAAACACTCTACCCGCCGTTTTACTATATAATATATAGTATTGTGACAATTTTAAGTGAAAATTTTGCAGTTTATCTTCCAATTGTTCAAAAACTATAAGACTTATTTTAGAATCACAAACGGGATTGAATAAAACAATCATTCTACATTTAATATAAAAATAAAGAAACAAGAGAATGGTCTTTTTTCAAGGTTTTGTTTAACAGGTATATAATTTTATTTTTACGATCGGAGCTCAGTTGCTTCCGTAATGCTGGCCGAACGATCTAACTGCTTCAGGCCATCGATAAGTTTTATGGCCGGACATTACGTAACATTTATCATGATCTTTAAAACGATATCGTCTTTAGAGCGAAGATCCATGAAATTTTCAGTATAATTATCAATAATATTATTTAGCTTTTGATGTTAATTTGCAACACATAAAAGATTCACTATGCATGCAGTTTTATTTCGAATCACTTGCACGGGATATTTTATTTTGTTTTACATTTACCCAGGGTCCGTATATTCATGTATGATTTTACTTTGTCTCGAGTGGAAGGCAAGCATTCGCTCCGCTGAAATTAGTGTCATTTTATAGGTGTCAACATAGAGTTTCTTCCAGATTCAAAATACACAGATAAAAGCAGGTTGTCTTATCACTCGAATCTTGTGTCTTTCATTTCACTATGAAGAAATAAACTTATTATTACATTAACAAAAAGGAAAGAAAAAACACGCAAGGTTTGATCGGTGTGCAGAGTATTAAATGACACCATCTGTAAAATTTAACAGGTATTATTCTACTGCAGAAATGGAAAAGTTTTTTTCCACTTAAATACTTATTTCTTCTCGAATGTTAATTATAATTTCAAGTAATGTGGACAGTGTTACAATCCAGCTGTAATTTTGAAGGAAAAATATATTTGACCATATATGGTTTGAAACTGAAAAACCACGTTCTTTTTACGACATTCAACATCAAGCGTTTACTAGAGATGTAAAATCTATTGATATTCTGAAAAGGAAACGGTGCTATTTCTCAACTTAAAAAAGCCTACAGCAATCGAATGTCAGTTTTTATCAGATCAGGAATAACTAATTGGGGAATAAAAAAGTCGACGTACTATTTAACGCGGACGCCTATTTACATTTTAAAAGCACACCATGCTTTTGCAACATATTTGCCGTGTGCGTCTGCACTTGAAAATTGCAGGTCTACAATTTTCAACAATTCTCACGAGCAAACATTACGCACGTGTAAAGGGATCAGCCGAATAAGAAACACTAGATTCTTTCCCATTATCATGTCAAAATTCACGAATGTTGTAGCTTTTGGATTAATCTGTGACTATTGTCAACAATTACTTCCAATGAATTCTATTTTCAACATCCGTTATTTTACATTAGATTCATTAATGACTGAACATGTGACTGTAATGAAGAAGTACTCTCTAGTTAAATCATTATTATTATTATTATTATCATTATTTCTATTTTCATTACGAACCAACTTTTACAATTACGATTGTCGGCAAATCCTTGACCTTTTCGCCGTAGCCACATTGTTGGGAATGAATATTTAAATGTAAAATGCAAAGTATCTGAAGGGTAGGTATGTCCTCATTCTCAGCCTCTTTCATTTCAAGAGCATTTAGTGCCTTTTCATTGACAGTTTGTAATGCATCCTTTAGGAAAGTTTTGTAATGAAGAAAAACGCGAAAAAAAGAGAAAGGATATGACTGCAGTGTTTAAAGAAAAAAGGTATTTAATGAAAGGCGTTACGGACAGAGTCAGGTTAAGAAAAACTCCAAGAGGAAGACATGTCCATGTTTCCCAACCTTTCAAAGTTTTTTAATTTGACTGTTTGTTTTTATTGTGAAATGTTCGTGGCTTTGGTTCTTCATGCTTTGTCTAGGGAGAAGAAAGGGCGTTGTTTGCCTTGTCTCGGGCGCGAAAGTCTGGTTGGGGTTTTTTCGGTTTATGGTTCCGTTTCCGCCATCATTAAGGAAGTTCAGAAAATAACTGCGTAAAATCTTATCAACGATTGAAAAGTTTGAGGAAGTGAAAGAGAATATTGCATACAAATTTTAACAGTCTATTTTTGGAGTACATTGCAGCACTGTTGAATGAAATAAAAAGCGTATAGTTTATGCACGTTTGAAAATCTTGAGTGGTATTTTGACAAAGACTTAGATATACATAATCCGGAAGTTGCATTGTACATTTTGTAATTTAGCCGCAGGTTAACTCAAATTTATATAATTTAAAGCCAAATGAAATGAATAAGCATGTTATTATACGCCGGTTTCTAAGGACCATCAACTGGGTGGACTCAGTTAAATTTTGTTCGGTCTTTTACTCGAATATTTTATCCGGTTATCACCATAATTGATCACCATGTGTACTTGCTAATAGCTCGGTCACATTCGATAAAAAAAACTTGATCGCTCCGAGTTGTTGTCACTGAGTATAAGATTTTTTTTCCAAATTAACATTGGCTGTATTTAACCTGAGTTTATTGAGTAGCACCGAAAAGGAAGAAAAGTTTACTAATCATACTATTACGGCAAATTTTGATAATCAGTCAGTGCACAAAGGTACATATGGTCACCTTACCAAATCTTTGACTAAAAATAAGTTTTTTGGCCATTCACGTATACACACACAACATATTACAAAAAAATGCACTTCTGTTGATCCTGCGTTTTTTATTTCAAAAACTTTATTCACACTTTTTTTGTTGTATTTGCCAGTTAATAAAAGAATTTTTATATCTCTCGATTTTTATGAATTTTAACAATTTGAATATTCTTTGAAAATAACAACAACCATTTTCGGTAAAACATGTTTTTCTGTGGAGAGAAATGTCCACCGTAGTTGGCACACTGTCTGTACTAGAGGTAATAACTTGCTAACTTACACATCAGTTAAGGTGAAAGTTTAACGTCTATAAGTTTCAACATAACATGTTCGTACATTTTGGAATTATTATGAAATCGTTGCACTCTGTATTGGATTCATTTTCATTAGATATAGAATCTCAAGTTTTTTATGATGAATTATCCCCCTTCCCCACATACATTCTGTGCCTACTAACTGTATTTGTCCAGAAACGCCCCTGAAAAACTCACTGAATTTATTTAAACACAATTGAAAATGATCTAGACCTGAATCAAAACATGCACATAAAACCCGACAAGATTCAGTTTGTCAAAGCTAAAACATTACTTTTGAAATCATTGATATGAAAAAAATGATTCGTGAAGCTCGAACTAAACTTAATTTGAGAAAAGCTCGCCACTACATAAATGAACACTTCCCTCAAGATGTAGAACGATGAAGGAGATAACTATTTCCCATATTACGCAAGTACTGTGCAACCTCCCTACAACAGCCATCAATCGGATGACTGGAAATTGGCTGTTGTCCAGAGATGACTGTTACTCAGATGGATTATTTTGCGGTAATATGTATGTTCAGCTATTTTATTGTTTTTGTGGGTCAATGCTTGTGGTACTAAACATTGTAAATACTTTATTGTCCATTTTAGCCGCAATCAGATGATTAAACTTAATTACCTTTGAGTTGAATCGATTATCAATTTCTAAATATATTATTCGTAAACACGCTTTTGCACTCCGTAAGTTGATAATGAGAAAGGAATCCAAACAAATATGATCACGCGTTTATTTACAGAAATTTCATTTATTTGGGTCGTTGGCGGACGCTATAGAATATATTTACTTTAGGTCTTGGGCGGACGCGAGAATAGCCTATCTTTGGTAACGAGCGGATACGACAGCTGTCCTGAACTTGTATTAAGTTGAATACTTTGACAAAAACAATAGTATAACTTTGGGTCGTGAGCGGATACGACAGCTGTCCACAATCGGTGTTCAGTTGAATACTTTCACAAACATTATGCGGGCTACCAGAATAAGGCGATTGTTGATTAAAGTTATGTCGAACATAATATTGTACAACCTACGTTTAATTGGGTCACAGACGTATACACTAAACATCCATATTTTGTTAAAATACCGCAATGAAATTAGCCTACACCACTGTCGTCCTGAGTCAGTGTTAGGAGCTCATCGAGAGCTGAACACAAAACGTGTGTAAGTGGGCTTTTTTGCATAATCATAATATTATGTAAAATGTCCCTTCCCATCTGCTGTCAAAGTATTTACTTTGATTACCAGTATTTATCAAAAGTATTGCAAATTGTTTAACTGTCAAAGTGTAAGTGAAAGTTTAAGGAAGGTATTGTATGATATTGTCTAAAAATATGAAGTCACATTTTTCCTTCTCCTGTAAAATTTTCAGAAATCGGGTTTAATACAGAATGTCAAAGTGGCAATAAAAGAATAAATAAATATAAAAAGCGCATGTACGTACAGTTTATCGTGATATAAAATACAAGTATCCTATATTTTCTTTTCAAACACATTCAAAACGAAATTTAGCCATGAGAAGTACAGTTTTGGTAATATAATGGTGTACAATAGCAGGTGTAGACTTATTATCTGATATTAAGATCTGCAGGTAATGTCTGAGGTATTAAATTTCGGGTGTTTTGTGCACAAATGGTGCAATGATCAATTAATACCATTGCATACTTTAAAATTTAAACTTTGTGACAAAAGACTCGACTGAAAAGATTTCAACAAATATGAAAGATGATATCCAATCTTTGAAATCTGAGCTTGATTGCTGCACAAACAGTAAATACTGGTGCAGATATAACCGATCAGAGCTTAAAACTTTCTACTGGCATAAATACGCTTTGCAATCGTCTTACCAAATTAGAAAAATGTCGAAATAAATTTCAGCAAGAATTATGCGATATTGACTTGAAAGTCAGTGAAAATACCAGAAACGTCGGCCACCTTCAAGACAGTAAATTCTTTGAAGCTTCGCATGATGAATGTGAATGAGAAAGTAGATGATCAATCAAAACGTTTGAATGAAGTAAATGCAACATTAACACATGCCGAAAAGGCATTGAAAAGTACAGATACAAAGGTAAAACAACTCAAGTCCAATCTCAATAAACTTTCTCAAAATTATGGAATTAACTGGCAGAACTCATTTGAGCAATTTGAAGTGAAGTTTCAGAAAAAGTGAACTCAATTGGAAACAATATCTTGTAAGAACGCAATTTACACACATCTTTAGAGAAATTTGTATGTCAAATCTCAGATAACTGGACACCCTTGGTGGCAATATCACTAACTCTATACGCAACATGATACTTAACATCCATTCCCCAGAGTACGAAAGCCTATCCGACAGCGGATGCTTCATGCTTCGTTGTCAAGAAGTTGGAATCCCAAGTACTGGTAGAACCAAGAGCCGTCATTATCACCGACTCTTACCCCATTGCACTAGTTATATGAATTGTCGAACCGGCTCTAGTCAAAAGAGCAAAATGCCCCCCCCCATTACTCCCCCCAACCCCATCCCCCCCCGAACACATATAAAACATATGAAAAACCGTCTACTCATAAAAAAGCGAAATCAACATGCACTCTCATCCCCTAAAAGAAGTGAATCAAAAAGATTCGTGGCGTTGTAGAACAGCTCACTATCTACCTACAGGACCCTTGATGTGGTGAAGATGGTCTTTATTTTTCTTAGAGTTAGGTGTGATAAGTGCATTTTTTTAGTATTGTTTACGCAGGTTTTATGACATTCGGACAATCGGCCGGAAGGCATCTTTTGTCGACCTTGGTTGAACAGATCAGAATACCGCAAACGCCATCGTATCCTATCGCCGGAGGGCGAAAAGAACGAATATAATGTGGACAAATTCTATCTCCGTCAATGAATCTTAATCTGATGTCTTGGAATGTAACGTAGATTTACAGCGCTATCCCCTTAATTTTAGAGCAACTATAGATATAAGATTTAACGTTCGTTTTGCAGGATTTCAGAGCACTGGTTGCTAAATGAAAATAAACACGTATTTGACCAATTCAATGAATACGTTGACTCACATGTGGTGATCTGTAACTCAGTGAAATCATTTTATGGCCGTTGCTTTGGGAGAGGAGGCGTTGCTTTACTTTGAAAAAAGTCATTTAGCAATATGGTTACAGTTGTTTACGTCCAAAGCGATCGAATTGCGGCTGTGAAAATGTCAACACCAACTCATATCCTGTATGTGATTCAGGTTTACCTCCCTTGCACTAGTGAAAGTATTGACATATTTAAAGGCGAAATAGATATATTGGACGATCTTATTTCCAGCTTTGAAAATTACTGTAGCTTAGGCTTAATAGGTGACATGAACTCAAACTCCTTACAAGAACGCATGAGATCAAGCGAAACTTACATTACTAAACTTGCAAACAGACATTGTCTTAACGTTTTAACAGGTTCTGATATGTGTGGCGGAAGTTTTAAGCAGTCTCCGTTGTGGGTGCGCACGCAGCACGAAGTGTATTGACATACGTCTCCTTTGTATAGATTCGTGTTTCGTTGGAGATGACGTCCGAACGCAGCACCTATTTTTTATTGACCATAGTTCCAATTGTCTCAAAACTTGATAGAGCTGTATAGATTCGTGTTTCGTTTCAGGTGGCAGTCCTATGAAGGTCTCCTAGGCACCTTCCATTTAATCCAGGAACTTGAATAATATTAACGCTTGAAGTAATAGTAAGACCATTATCCCAAAAATAGAAAAAGTTGATACATTACCTCCCCCAGCACAGGTTCGGAACAAATCGTAACATGTACAACGTTGAACTTGTAAACGAATTATGAAAATATTATAGTACGAAAACGCTAACTGTCAAATATCAAGGCATAATATTGTAGATTACTCAGACTCCTCCTTTACACAGGTTGATATTTCATGGGACATGCGAAAGTCTTCAAAGCGATATGCGTGGACTTTGAAATCCTCAGAGAAATGTGTTTCAAAAACGCTATAAAGGGTAATTTTGCAAAAGCCGTTCTGGACCCCTGTGAACAGGTTAGGGGAATTGAACAAGTCTGCGGGTTTGAAGCCATGACAACTGAATTGGAAAACTTGGACGTGCGAAAACTTTAACGTAAATTCTAAGTAGAAAAACCGTCAGCTCTTTCAAAGGACAAATTACCTCCCCCTGTGTACAGTTTAGGGGATGATGGTGAACAAATGTAGTTTCAAAGCAAAAGCAGCCTATGATGTTTGAGCAAAAGGAAATTTAATAAAACGCCGAACAGCGACGCCGACTATCTGAATTGGACCAAAACGGCTCTTTGGTAAAATTTATAAACTCACAAAAGGTAAACGCTCGTAATGAAAACGTAGATTACTGACATTTCGAAATTTAATTCTCAAACCGTTGAAAGGGACCCTAACAAAATACTCCAAGGTTTAACGCTCTTACTTTTTGAAAACCTTTTGGGCACGAAATTCTCAAATCATGCGCATACATACTGGATTAAACTCGAACTTCACAGCCTAAGTCTTGAAAGAAAACGTCAATTTAGATGTAGTTAGCTTGTGCTCGAACCCGATGCCAAAGACAGCACTTCATTTATTGTGTTGACCCAGCCAATTGATTCTGATGAACTAAGTGATAATTATTATACGCCAAATGCCAAACGGAACGGCAGCTTCATATGACCATGTGTGTTACGAACAATATTAAATTTGGTGGGAAAAGGCTGGTTGAATGCATTACAAACTTGTTTAATGAAATAATACGGTGCGAATATATACCAGAAAACTAAAACAAAGTCTAACAATAACTCTACACATAGGAGGCGGCAAATCAACTAAGGATCCAAATAACAATAGAGCAATTTCGCATCTTCTGGTAGTGTTCAAGATATTTGAAAAAGTAATGTTGACGCGCCTAGAAAAATGTAAATTTAATCTAAAACTGAACCAACTAACAGCAAGGTTTCCAGTGCGGAAAATCTTCCACAATTGTATCTCTTCTGTATCCGGAAGCAATTAACTACTGTCAAGACCGCAACAGCACGTGTTATACGTGCTACCTAGACGCCTCGAAAGCATTTGATTAAACCTGGTTGGACAGCGTGCTGTACAAATTACATCATATAGAAATTAAGGGAAAAGCCCTTCACATCTGCAGCCAGATGCTTCGTGGAAATTCGAGTAGAGTCCTTGCTTTTGGTCACGTGTCAGACCCATTCATGATCTACCATGGCACGCGACAAGGTAGCATCTGCTCCCAATTGCTGTACACTGTGTTCTTGAACGATCTTCTGAATGAATTATCGAATTCCCAAAATGGTCTACAAATAAACTCTATTCCAACTTGTGCGCCTACACAGGCTGACGATATTGTACTCCTTTCACTGACAAAATACGGGCTAGATGAACTTTTAAACATATGCTGCAAATATGCTAATAAATGGCGCTACTCATACAACACTGGTAATTGTGCCCTAATGATTCATAACAAAAACACAGACAGCCGGAAGCGTTAATATCTATGGGGGTAGTGTAATACAGGAAGTAACATCCTACAGTCATTTAGGCATTATTCAAACATTATCCACACAATATCCTGCGTGTATTGACGACATTCGCCAATCGGTATTCAGTCTGAAGAACTGTGGGGTCAACCGAAATTTCAATCCAAGTTAAAAGTCGCAACACAGAAGACACAAGTGGAAGCAAGTGCTAAGTCACAAGTCGTAACTCAAAAGTCAGAAGTGCGAAGTCACAAGAAGCAACACACACGTATGGAAGCCTTGGAGGGCCACTTTTGAGTTTCGACTTGCGGGTGTTTTTTTACTTTTGACTTATGACTTTTGTACGCCGTACTTTTGACCTATGACTAGAACTACTGTATTGCCTCTTTGGCGTTTTTATTAAAACAATATAAACACGTTTTAACACAATTTCTATTTAAAAGATTTTAATAAAATCAATTATATATATATAAAAGTTACATCATTTGTGTCAATAGTAACAAAATAAAACGTGTTTTAACACGCTTTTTGTTTTGACTTTTGACTTATTACTTATGATTTATGACTTATTACTTTTGACTTTTGACTTATTACTTTTGACTTTTGACTTTTGACTTATCACTTTTGACTTTTGACTTATTACTTATTACTTATGGAAAAAGAAACCCTAACCCGCCTAACCCTAACCCTGGAACGGTCCTCACTGAGCGACCACCAACCTCGGTTCAGGTAATACTAGGAACCTGCTACTGAGTTCTTAACAATATAACAATATACTTATACATATTACAGCACTTTAATTTCCGCCGGTATACCTTGTGATATTAACATATAGATACATAAACAACATAAAAGTATTTTTTTACAAATTTTACCATAGCAAAAAAAAAAGTTAAATTTTTTTTACAGTTCCTTCATAGTTGGCTTGACGCCTGGGGGCAAGTCCCCCAACCCCTGGCTGTAAAGAAAATTCTCAATTGTATATTATCATTATTAAAAAAAGGTCTCATGGTAGATAAGAAATATGTTGCTTTATGTACTTATACTTAATGAGCTAGGTTACCTTTAAATAAAGAGCTGTATTATTATTATTATTATTATTATTATTAAAGAAAGAGGACACCCACAAGGCCTCCCGAGCCGGAAGTTGCGTCGCCGCTCACTGCGGAGGCTCCCAAGGTCGCCTCTGACGCGCCGTCCGGCTCATTGATACTAAAATAAATGACAAAGACAAAAGTAACTTAGTTCATTTATTAAAGCAAAGCAAACAAGTTCACACGTGCTACGCACAAATCATAATATTTAAAACCTTAATACAGGGTTCGAATCCCGATTTTGTTACTATTGTCACAGCAGATCATTATGCTTTTTTATACAGTACCATTCCTCTTAAAGTCTCTGAAAGTAGCATGTCATTAAGTCAAAAGTCAAAAGTTGAAATGTTTTAATAAAAACGCCAAAGAAAACACCCGTAAGTCGAAACTCAAAAGTGGCCCTCCAAGGCTTCCATACACACGTCATAACTCAAAATGTACTTCTGTACTTACTTGTCATTTCTTCTTCACTTTTCAAATGTCAAGTGTGTTCCGTCCACCATTCTTGTTATCCAATATGAAAGAAATGGCAAAGTAATAGCCAACGTGAAGTTTTCGTGACAAAATCTACAAAAGAACAAAAAGGGGCATAACTCTGTCAAAAATAAAATTGACCTACAAAAATTGCGGCATAATTGCGGCCTTTTGGCATAAGCAATACAATTTGAAAGTTTGATGAAAAAATCTTAAGAAATAAAAGGGCGACAGAAAAACATGTAAGAGTTTATGCATAAACATAATGCATAAAAAACTAAGACAAAATATCCCCATAGACTTCTGTAGGCATGTCATCACCAGTTAGCATAATGAATAATAAAGCCAACATTTTTGAATTGGTATTAACAGTAAGTTAATAACAAATAAGTGATAACAAATAAAAACAATATAAGTTACACTTGTTAACAAAACATGTCCCCCAGGGCTTCCGTATCAATGGGTTATATTTCACATTTTCCTGACGTGAATTTAAATATCTCTCCTTTTCAGCTTTGGCAATACCAAATAGAGTTGCATATACACACTTTAAAATAAATGTATCCTAGTTTCTTTTAACTTAATAAAAGAGTATTTACATTTACTACTCTTTACGAGATGAACCAAGACTAGAAACAATGTTACAATAGAGGACCACAACCACAATATAAACCAAATGTATGTACTCCAGGCCTTACAAATTCTAACAAGAAGATTTTTAAAGCTTTTCTTCCAGGGTGGGGCTAATGTTGACTCTAGGACTTGGTACAGGACCACAGCAACAATGCTAAAACAACAGCCTTGCAGTTTCTGGCGAGATTTTCCTACATCCATGTCTACACCAAACTGTATAGATGACTATTAGGTTATACTATATAACAGATATTAGCTCTAGCCCTCGCAGATTCGGGCAAGAAGATTTTTAACGTTTTTGCTATTACACATATAAGGGAAAAGGCCCCGCAGTCTGGTTGTCATGTCGTCGAACAATCACAATAACCAAAACACTTTTGATAGATAAGAACTCGATAAACATTTGTTTCTAGTTCTAGAGGTTTCTGAAAAGAAGATTGTTACAGTTTCGAATATATGCATATAAGAAAACAGACCTTGTCCCTTAGTTGCTATACTTTTCGATCGCCGTATCGGAGTAATCTGTTCAATCTTTGTGGAAGGTTATCAAAGAAATATACATGTGATCAGACACTCGGTTTACGACAATATGTCGTTTAAGCATGTTTTCTTTTTTAGCTTTAGTTCCCTACGTACAGTCGAATGAAACGTTTCAACAACTTCAAAAGAGAGCCACCAAAGAACGTCCGCAAACATTTTTGTAAAAATAGGCCTCGTTGAAATTGTCGACGATGCACGACTACGACACAAGAACACAGGGCGATTGGAAAACCTCGAAATGAGTTTCGCAGGAAGGTCCATAAATTATAATGTTGTAGGTAAAGCTCCAAATATGAATATTTCATCTCTATATGTACTTGAATGAAACCTGGTTTTGTGACAATTTCACCATACATTTGAGAGAAACTAGTAATATGGTAAGAACATGTAAATTTTAACACTACAACGTAATCGTAATATACACTAATTTAGATATGAGCAAAGTCTTGGCGTTCCTCGTATTTTGGCAGCTATGAATGCCTTGTCTGAATTTTACCAAATAAGCCAGTGTTCGGTTCGCTATCTTTGTGTAGACTTTGCTCAAATTAAGTTAAGTTTCAATCACCTTTAAAATTTCAAGAATTATGTCTTTTTAGCACAATCTTAAACTTGGTGTTTTGGTCAGCTCACGGAACCTATCTACTGTAGTACAAAAGTTCTTTAGTTTGTCAGAATACTTTGAGCTGTGTTCTCCAAGAGGTCTACGCTAAATGCTATATTCTGTGATTTTTACAACCGCAAGACGGATTTTTTTGCATTGTGCCAATTCTACTTGACACATAGCAAAAACCTTTAGACAAAGCACAACAAAGACCATGTAGTTAAACAAATACATTTCAATACTGTGTCATTTCCACATAATCGACCTCAAGCGCGACGTCATTGCCATGCCAAGTAGACATCCATGATCCTCGAGCATTCCAGAAATCACACAGGACGTTCGGCGACCCATTGTTCCATGGTTTTGGTTTATCGTAGTGCCAGCTATCTTGGAAAAAGCCGCTTGTTCCGCCAACGGCAACGTTTAGAATCAAATAAAACTAAAAAAGGACAACAGAGCTAAACAAGGCAAGAATAAAATTAACTACAATTATAAGTGTATTAAAATTTCTTTCTCTTTCGAGAAATGTAAATATTTTGTGTATCAGTGTGTTACGAAATACGAATACATTGTATCGTGCATTAATAAATGTAAAGACAAACAATTCTTCAGCATTAACGTATGAAATTATGTAAAATGCCAGTAGCCAAAAGGTAGGTGTGCGAGCTTGCAGACGATCATTGTTATAAAATGAAGTGTCTGTTTGCTTACCGCTTTATCAAACGGAGCAGCTTTTGTTCCGCTCGACCAAATATTGTTACCAGAGAAATGGGCCCAATTCCAAAAGCTCTGGGAAGGCACTCCAACATTCATCATAAGACGGTCGTCTACAAACACCCTACAGAAACACCACATATCCTAATCTTTATCAAAATTGCTATTGCTGATGTTGCAATTACCTTTTGCTAAATAACAAAAGTTATTTTCGATCAGAACATAACAGAACAGAACAGAACAGAACAGAACGAAAAAGTTTTACTCGAATTACAAAATGCACATTTCTTGAGACAAGACTTCAATGGTTAGGATATCATGTTTTACGAAAAGCAGATTATAACAAATGAAGAACATTAGTGAAATTTACGATTAAGCTGACTTGTACATTTTACGTACTGTATATGATCAACTGTCCATTCTAGACGGTAAGTATGCATACTGTATGCCCAGTCTCCATCCCTATAGCAACAATATATTACAGTGTCAAGAAAAACATCATGTAGCAAAACACTAGAAAACACTCATACTTTAAAAGTATAAACGAGTGTAAATTCAAGCAACGTAATTCGTTGTTAAAACTGCTTGCAGCGTTTGCTATAATCAAATACGCATATTGTTTGATGCACATTAGTTGTTAGCTTTATATATATATAGCAGGCAAGCACAGAACTGATCAATATTTAAAGCTAATTCAAAGAAAAAAAATGTGTTGGTGGTTAATACAAGGTAAACAGCCGATGTCATTTAACTCACATTAGTGGCATCATATATTTGTACATGTGCCTTTATCACTTATGAAGCCCATGATCATCTCGCGATTCCATCAAGTCCGAGTTCGGTGTTCAAATATACTTCATTTTTTAGTAAAAACATTTTTGCAAGATGCATTGATGTATTGACAACTTGAAAGTTATTATTTTAATTGCCTTAACTCTTTTTCAAGAAAGAGGACAATAAAAATCTAAATTGTAAAAGAGCTCTGCTTACATATCGCCATGTGTCCACATGAACTTATTATTTCCGGCATCTGGTCCCCAGTGAAGTGTAGCACCGACCTCATTAGCTCCATGATTATTAGCATCGTATCCAGCAAAGGAGTTGCCTGTATTATAATGATCATATGTTGCTTCTTTTACCTAACAATGCACTTTAAATGTACTGTTTACACTTTGCGTCATGAAATACACCGTTACTAAGTATGATTATACAAGCTCTGGTGCTCAAGCCGCAGTAAGTTAACAGGTCAGTAAGTTTATTCATTGTACTAGTCACGTAATCACTACCACATGATTGGCTGCTTTCTTAGCTGTGCTAGAAGATTAAAATTTCTTGCGTTTTCTTTTTTTTTTCTATGTTTACAAATAGTCTCAAACGTTGTCAGAAAAGTGTTCAATTTAACCAGTGCGTATTCAAATCTAGAACTTTTCATTTTGTAAAATCAATTGAATATAATTTAAATTTGTAAAATCAAATTGGCATAGCCTTGGAAACCGTTGTCATGGTAAAGGCCGGTATCGTTTTGTAAACAGATCTTTACCTGCTAAAATTTCGTAGAACAAAATATGGTTTTACATCTTCTCAAACTAAGTAGGACAACATACCTCGACTCTCCATGATGTCAATTTCTCCAGAAGCAGGCCATTGACCATATTCGGAATTCTTCGGCAACATCCAAATAGCTTCAATCATAAACATGCAGTATTGTAATTCTTAGAATAAATATACTGTTAAGTTAAGTTTGAAAAGTTAAATGCGTAAATACATTCGTAGAACACTCATTGTGGTTGTCCTTTGTTGAGTGCGCATTTCATTACAATGTTAACAATAATTATTGATAACAAATTAATTAATCAATACTACCATGTAATTTAATTTATACTCATTTAATTATACTCTATTGCAAAACAATTCTTATAAAACTCGCACCAACGACTCACTCCAGATAAAATTAACCTAGAAGATAGATAGGCAATAGGAAATTATCATGTCTTACCTAAGGAAACTACTACTACTTAGAAAAAAAGGTTGTGATCGAACCCAGGACACACCGATCCTGTGGCGAACGCGATACCACTTCGCCCAGGTGGCTCCACAATAGTTATTATTGAATAAATTGATAAACAATAGCTGTCCTTCATAAGTGATATATGTCTTCAAAGTGGTGACTCACAGTCGGTGACTTTAATATTCAAGGCGTTTACGCGGTACTTCCGCACGGCACTTTATCTCCATGTACTAAACATATGTGCCAACTCATTTAAAATCTTTCGAACATAATAGAGTTACAATCCGGACATGAACATGTGCATATATACAGGATTCTAAATCAACCTCCGACCTCTAAGTGTTACATTGACTTTCAAGGTCAGGACGCAGGACTTGCGCATGACACATCATCTCCATGTGCTCAAAAACTATGCCATCCTTAAAAAATCCTTCCATGCTCATTAGAGTTATACAGGATCCTTGAGGTAGGGTCGTGAATCTTGCACGAGGAAGATCGTCTTGATGTGCTGAACATTTGTTCCAACTTATCTTTAAATACTTTAAAGTCCCAGGATCACACTGAATTTACTGATGTAGAAAAAGAAATAAACTGATAGGAATATGATAAAATCATGTTCTATTCACTTCAAAACAATGTTGACATATGCCTTTCTTTTGTTTTCAAGTTGTTTCTCCAAGAAAAAGATTTCCCCGAAGGCCTTTCTTATTTTTTGCAATATCATTGAAAAATAATAAAGCACTCCATTTCTAAGATTTACTTATCGATTTCAAAAACAAAGTTTCCGCCGGTGTGACATCGTTCTTCCAGATAATTGATCCTGGGACTTTAATACATGGCAGAGTTATAGTCCGGAAACGAATGCATCAGCTTTCAGCTCGAACATGGCCTTGACCTGTGAGGTATGCACGTGGGTTTTGCCCGCAACTGGTCGTCTACATGTGCTAAGCAGATTTGCAACATGACAATACAAGCAGTGCTCATTATGTTTCCGGAAAACAGTCACATCTGTTGTATTATTCGATGAACAAAATTTTGACAGGTAATATATTAATGTATTTTGAATTCACTATCTTGTTTATTTCTATTTACTTTCAAAGTTGTACGCTCTATGGGCGCTATAGCAGAACTATGTGTTCGTGAGCGGGACAAATTCAGTACGCTGTTCAAAAGACATTGGCCTTTTGTGACAGATGTCCATATGTCCTCGTAAAATTTGTACGGGACTTCACGCAATATTACGACAACCTTTCATGTGGTTTTTGTCATTGACTTCATTCACATTCATTTCAATTAAAAAAGATGATATCCAGTTGCAAAGAAAATTGTGAAATGTTTAGGCAAAATATATTCACAATACCACTGAGATTGAATGATGTCAAGTCCAAATATATTTGAATTGGTCAAAACGTTCACAAAACCCCTACACATGACGAGAAAGGCAAACTTGGATCGCGCTGTACGGCAACGGCGTCAGGAAAATTGGACGACGTTGATAGCTTGCTACAAATCATATTCTAAAGTCATGATAAATAATGGAATAACATGTTAAGGTTTGCAAGAAACATGGGACAGTTTTTCCAGAGCAAGATATGAAAACCTTTTTGGGTAAGAGGTATATTTTGAAGCCGACTCGTTCACTTAAAAATGACGGTACAACAGCGACTATATGAAAAGGGTGACGAAAAGACCAAAGTGACGTAAAAGAGTGTGAGTAGTCAAATAATTTTTAAAATAAAACATATATAGAGAGTGTTCCGGAAACTTTTCGCTGCGTATGTATTTCATGTTGTCACCATTGGTAGACTGGTAAATCGCAGCTCTAATTTGCAATGATCCAGATATAGACTGGTGAAAGCAGAAATTTTAGCCAATTTCAAAATGCTTATTTTATAGATTTCTAAAAACCATTAATTGGCCACCTTCATAAAATGATTATTTATAATTACCTGGCCAAATCCAGTCTCCTCGCGGTATTCTTGCTCTGACTTCAACTTTACCAAACTTGATGGTACTTTTCGATTTGAGTTTGCCGGACATCACAGGTGGGAGGCATCCATGCTGCCCTTGTCTGTAGCACCCGTATTTGTCCGAGTTCGTACAGTATCCATAGAGATCTACAAAATATAGTTTTCACTATCGTTACAAAGAATCTCCAAGTGTCGTCTGCAGAATAAGAGAATCTGCGATTATAACTGCTAGTACGGCTTCTGTTATAAGCACGTATACATCTACTAGTATATCCTGTAATGAATTAATCTATAAAGTATTGAATAAATATTGGAAATACAAATTAGCAGAGTAGGCCACTGTTACTTCAAATGTAACCTTAAACATGAAATTATAGCAAATGTAACTTTGCCGAATGTGAAGAGTGCCGAAACAAAGAAAGAAACTTGACTGAGTCGGTGAATGTAAACATCTCTTTAGATCAAAAGTTAAATATCTATGGAAACACAATTTGTTTTAAATATTCTTGTGTCCCTCCTATCAAATATACTTTCTAAAATCCCCACCTTTCATATCCATAACACCAGAGTGGATGGACTCCTCAGTATATCTATCGTCATCAGTGGTAAATGTCTGTTGGCAGCAAAATGGTAAAAGATATAGATGATTAATTACTGTAAATGTGTTTACTCTGTTAAAGATATTTTAACCAAAATATTTTAACAGTATTTCCATATGAATGATACAAAATATATTATGAAAAGTTGGTACCTACATACTTTATAATTGATTTAGTTACCGTAACGTGCGAAATAACAACTGTACTCACAGGTTTAATGTAGAGATGTCCATTCTTTACAAACACATTCCTGTGGTCCGGCACATACGCCTGAAACTCTCCGTTCTGAAAGAGATTTGCTCAAACACTGCTGTACACAACTTATCATGAACTTGAAACTTGTCACTTTCTATGTGCATGTTGCCCATAATTCAGACAAATTCTTATTTGTAGGCAGTAAATCCATCAGGTATACCGAAATTAATAGATTAATAAGTTTGAAGTTCACAAAATCTTGAATAAATCTTTGTAACATGCATTTAGGTGATTGACCATGCTGTTTCATACCTTGAACCAAGGTTATATACACAAAAATATGTCTATAGATGATTCTAGATGTTACTAGTTTATGACAAAGAATAAATTTGGAAGTCTTTACTCTGTTTCTTTACAATATTTGTTTATAAGAAACAGAAAAAAGAAGCGCCTGTCGCAACTTTTCTTTCTGTTCACGAACATTACTGTTACTGACCACTTACACAGCCTTTAAACATAGATACTCTGTTCACGAACATTACTGTTACTTCACCACTTACATAGCCTCCATACATAGATACTTCGTAGTCCCACTTGGAAGCATCGAATGCTGCTCCATTGAAATCTTCACGAAAGACAACCGTGCCTCTGGTTACTCTTCTCGGTGGAGCTAGAGCGACTCCTGTATTATCTATGTAAAGTATCAAGTTTGGTTTTACTTTTAATGGTGTAGACAATGTATGGGAACAGATTTTATATAGGAGTCCTACATAAAACATCCGTTTTTAAGATACTGGCCAGAAATCAACATACAATGAATGAAAAGTTGACAAATATATGAAAATACCTGCCTTTTTAACATTGCATAACGGTAACATAGGCAAAATGTATGTTATCCCTTATTTACCTGGCTGTAATTTTCCTTTTGATACAAAAGTTTTGCCGTCAATCACCCCTTTGATGATATACGTTAATTCCTCCTTGCCGCTATAAAAGACATTCTTGTTTCTATGGTACCATCGACCATCCACTGAAATGTGTCTAGATTTTCAGACAAATGCCTTTGAAACTTAAAGCTCTAAGTAAACCCCAGATATTGCATAGGCAGTTACTAGTGAAAGTGTTTTAAGAAATGCGTAACTATTAATATTTCATGTTTAACTTTTAGATGCTTCTTTACGGTACGTTATGTCTGTATGTGATAATATGGATGAAACATAGTATTTACTATAAAGCGGACGCGACGACGATAAAAAAAAGCCAGAAACCCATTTTTTTTCACTTTGCACATACATTACTTAAGTACGAAATTTAAAAAGATTGTCCGGTTCGCATTTTTTATCATACATGCATAGTCAATGTTTAAAAAGTTCAATGTGTTAGACACAATAATTTCAAACCTGCTTGCTTGAACTGTCCTCGGTATTTGTTCCCAGCAAAGCTATATTCAACCTCGTACCACCTCGCGTAAGGCAAACCTTGAGAGAGGAAAAAATGATATCACTTATACATGTTCAAATAATACTTAATGTAAAAGAGCGATTTATAAAAAGGATTTTTGACCGAATCATCAACGACCCTCTGAACTTTTGAATTTCAAGGAATATACGATTTGCCTCAATTTTAGCGCTATGGTTTTGCTCGTTGCAGTTTTGAAAAACTTTACCAGTATTAACAATTCTGAATGCATGAGAGCACCGGACAGTCCGTTTTAAAAACTATTTTCCTTTATAAAAAATTAAACGTTAAACTGATACGGAGTATTTAGCATACATAATATTAGCGTACCGGTAGTCTTCTATTCAACTCTCTGGAGATCAAACTTTTGTAATAAACATAGCTCATTTATTTACACAAATGTTACCCTTGACGTACTGTCTAGTGATATTTCAACTCCTCCTGACCCTATATATGTAAAGTTTGGTTTTGGAAAATCCGCAGTAAGTACCACTGACACCAGACTAAATATCACAACATAAATCATGATTGGTGTCCTGTCAGTTGTGAGGTTTACATAGAGGAAACCGTTTCTTATCGGTCATGAAGTAGACTGTGACAACCTGTTGTGTCCTAAATACATTGTATAGCAAATATATGAAGTCAAAATCTGTATCATGTCGTTGTATTAACAGAGGTTAACATGAAGATCAAATTTACCACGTTTACAATTCTTATTTCGGGACGTTTATAACAAGGAATTAAATATATTCGCTATTTTAGATTGCTTTCTGTACATTGTGAGAGATATACTAGTAGCTCGGAATCTCGACATGCAGGCGTACAATAATAATGTGCATTAAATCAAACTAACATCCTCTTTCTATTAATTTTTTCACGTTAGGAAGTTCTATTTTAAATTCGATATGTATAAAGACTGTAGTGTTACACAGTTCCATTGGCATCAAATTGACAAATCATACAAGACATAATAATTAGCAGCTAAATAAAAAGGAAGCTTTGGAACAGTTTTAAAGCAGAAATACATTCTGCCTTTTGACATGTCATCTTCTATTACATCTTTTCTGGTATACTAGGATCCAGTGTGCTATTTTGCTACATGTATTCGCAAAACGTTTCCTTGGAAAATTGAAAGCAGTGGTTTTAAATTATTCAAACTGGGATTTATTAATACAATTGCAATGTGCCAACGAAAAGTTCTTGTGGAAATTTTCGTCACCTCGAGTACTAAACTGGGCCTCGTTTCCACCAAACCAGTTAACCTAGGTGACGGATATATGGCCGTGCGCTGGTTTCCACCGGCGACTAATCAAGCACAATAAGTTCAAAATTCATTCTAAGTTGGTAGTCGTTCTATAGTCATGAAGCCAAAAGACCCTATTTGGGGTAACTTTGATATAGTGGATGACTCGCAAAAGGCTAAATCTTTAAAATGTAACAGCATGGTTAGTAAAAGGAGTGTAAGAAATAGACTTGGAGTAAACAAGGCAGCAAAACTTGTGTTTTGCTACAGAATGTTAAAGGCCACGGGGGAGTTGGAGTGGTGAACTATTCAGTACTTTCAGTAATCACTGTGTCCAGTATAATGATGAACATTTGAAATATGTTCTACTTTCTCATGATATTCTGTGAATAAACTTAGTTTCCATTATTTTTTATTACTTTTTTGGAGTAAATGCCAGTATTTGTCGCTAAGGCTGATTTTAGGGGTATTTGTCATACAGGTATTTACCGGTAAATACCGGCCGTCAAATACTTTGCCAACCCTGACTTGTTCCAATACCGTCCCGAAAAACAAGGGACCCCCAAAAAAAAAACCCCCTTTAAAAAAAAAAAAAAAAAAAAAAATTTAAAAAAAACCCCCCCCTTAATAATGAAGCGGTCAATAGAACAGAAGAGCGACATTAAGTACTCTAATAACCACGGTCGATAAATAGAGAGTAACGGGTTAATGGATCGATAGTTAATGCGGTGAATAGTACTTAACATGTAAAGATGTACCAAATCACTCACTCTGCATCCTAAGTCAGCTAACTTGAAATTGAAAAAAAAACGGTCAGATATTTGGAACCAGCTGGTGTGAAGGATAAAAAAGAACACTTGGATAAGAGGGTCATGATTGTCCTACTTCAACTGGGGCTGCCGGCTTCACATTGCAAGATGATGTCATACACGTTTTATCATTTATTTCACCGTCTAAATTAATACAAAATGTATAGTTTTAGTTTGCATACAATACATCGTACATGATGGCACTATTCCCTTAATTTTATGTCTTAAAAATAATTCGGATATTAGGGACTTCTGCTTTGAGACAAAATTTTAAGAAAAAAAATATTTTACTGTGATTCTGTATGTACAGTGAAACATGCTTATAACGAATTTCTAGGGACATAGAAAATTGCTTCGTTATATCCGAAATTCGTTGTATCCTTACAACGAAATTTCGTTATAATGTTTGGATATAACGTATTTCGTTATGGTCATTGATGCAACTGGTTTAATATGTATGTTATATTTAAAACATAAGGATCATTTACATTGCATAAAAACACAAAATACATGATGATAAGTTTAATCAATAATTATGATATTTTTATCAACGTACACAATGATAAAAAAACGTGAACATTATTTAATTTCGTACACAGTTTTGCCAATCTATTCAAGAAAGATATTTCATTTTTTCTAAAAAGTCACATTTTGTTTGCAAGGTCAGAACATTTGGCCAATAATATCTGTCCTGATACAGGCAGATTTTGAGCTTGAGCCCCTTTAAACCAAGTAAAAAGGGCTTTCTCTATGTCCTCATAATTTCCAGAGCGGTGCCTCTCTTACTAGGTGAAAGTGATGGATCTTGGTAAGAATCACGAATTTCTTTTTCATTTTTTAAAAGTGTCGACAATGTGCTAGGTGGTATTCCAAATTTTTCCGCGATATCCTTTTTCTTTAAACCTTTCTGCACTTCATTAAGAATTTCAAATTTAGTCTCTAAAGTGATAGCTTGACGTTTCAAACCTCTATCCATTTTTGTACAATATCACTAAATAAACTGTATGAGCGTAACAACACAAAATAACATAGAAATCAATATCAATTTTTATGGGAATGTTCTTATTCTTAACAAACAAATAGTTTTAACACCTTTTTACAGATAAATATGTGATAACAAATCAAGCCATCATTTCTATGTATAATCGGTAACGGTAATTAACTGTCGACGTCAATTACCTGTCACCTGTTTGTTATACTGTGAAAAATAAATTCGCTAAATCCGAGCCGATTTGTGTAATATATGCATCACGGGACTTCCAAAAACTTTCGTTATAAACGTTTTTTCGCTGTATCCAAATTCGTTCTAAGCATGTGACCAGACATATAAATAAAGAAGGGTGAAGGTTGGGGAATACATTTCTTTCGTTATAACCGTTTTTTCGTTATAACCATGTTCGTTGTAAGTGAGCTCCACTGTACATGTAGTCTTCAGTACTAGTTTTTTCCTATTCAGATAGTTCTATTGATACTTTAGACTTTAAAACGTACATCTTATGCATAACTGGCTGTAATAACTTTATCAAATAATATCTTCAAGTTACCTACATATTACATTAATTGATACAAAGTTTTTCACAGAAACAGTCGCATTGATTTTAACTGTGTTTTTACATTATCACGGGTCCTGGGCAAGCTCACGAGTCATTTGCCTTTTTCAAAAAGTGAAAGTAGAGTGAACCATTTACTATAACGTCAGAACACTCCGTCTTCTGTTTAACATACTGCAGTGCTTTTGTATCAAGGTCGATTGGATCATCTTCGTCACCTGTAAACCTCAAGACATATGCATCCACCAGGACACTTTGGGCCAGAGCAAATACATTATTTATTAAACTCTGCCAAACTGACAAACTAATTGTGACACCACCAAGTCTAATAAGATGCAGTTTTTTCATATCAGATGGACGTTTGATAATATTGCCCGTAAAGGTGAAGTGCCATAAACTGAGAGTGGTAAGATTTTTTAAAGATGGCAGCAGTCTTCCAAGATACTCAGTTACATATTTTGTATCAGTCTCTTCGGTCGAGAGAAACGAGCTTGCGTACAAACCAAGATGTTGTAATTGGCATGCGTTAATAAGAGTATCAAAGATATGTTTCATAACTTCAACGTTCTCAACGGGTAGTTTGCAAGTTACTAGGTTAACAGTACTGAAACTTGCTTCATGGAAGGCACCAAAACCAAACTTAACATACGTAAGTCTTTTATGACGCAACAGGTCGATCTTGTGTTCATCCATCACATTACAATCGATATCAATAGATATCTGTTGTAAATTAGTACACTGTGACAGCTGTGCACTAAATGAATTGCAAATATCATGCGACAACTTAACACTCGTAACTTGTATGGACACCAGTCTATGCATTTCCGGCATACAATGAATAAATGACTTCACTATTTGTTCGTCTGTGCGTTTTAAATCCACACATTCGAGCGTTAGATTATTTCTGCTAAAAAGCTCAGCGATTCTCCCGTCACACGCATTTGTCATATTTTTATCTTTCGATGAGAAACTCTCATACCGTAGTGCTTTCAACATTTTACAGTTAAGCAGAAATTGGATCACACTTTCGTCGTAAAGCGTCCAGGGAGTTTTAATAAACAAAGACTTTACACTGTCTGGTATAATGATCTTAGTATTCAAAACCTTGAAAACGTCCTCCGAATGATTGGTGCCGCTGATGATAATATCCCCCATATGAATGCGTGGATTAATATTTTCCGCGCTTGCATTCATTTCCATGATACAACTTACAACGCATTTCTGAATATCACGAGGTAATATGTCATCTACTTCCCAGCATGCGTTTAGACAGAGGGTTGATCTATATTCTCTCGCTCTTTTGTCTGCTTCGACAACGCTGTAAACGTATTCAACGATTGGTTGTGTAAGCTGTGGTTCTAGCCCACAAACTATAATCAACACGTTTGATTGGTCTAAAATATCATTGACAGTCTTGCAGGTTCCAAGGTATTTAATAACATGATGCATCAAACAGTCGTTTATAAGCTCGTCCATTTCTGCATTTTGTTTGAGTTTCTCAAATTCAGCTGCAATATGCAATGCAGCCAGATATTCTTGAACTGTCTTGTGGATGAATGAAAATGACCGAAGTTTGTCGTCTGCTCGCAAACAATGATACACCTTCATCTTCCGACAGAATGCCAATTTTAAGACATAACAACTTCACGTGATTTGAAATTTGCAGTTGGCTAAGTTTCGAACTTGTAAAAGCAAGACTGTTTTCTTTATGTATGTCAAACAGAGTTTCAAACGCTAGACGTGACAGGATTTGTACAGTACGAATATTATTGCAACACGCTGCATAGTTACTCAGATATTTTTGGAGTGCAAAGTTGGAATCAGCATCAGTTGGTAAGTCGATCATGTCAGGGTCTTCCAGGTTTGTTTCGATTTTAAGTGATGCCCATTCAAAGAAAAGATCAAGAAGGCTACTATAAATAGCACATTTAGTGGTTTTGTTTAGTTTTTCATCAAACCATAGGCATATTAAATGTTGCAGAATCATTGGCACCTGGCTGATTTCAAGAAGGGTCATTTTAAGATCATTTTCAAAGTCGGCTGCAACTTTACTTTTATGAAAGTTATCATTCAATATTTTCAGCGTTTTCTCAGTAAACAGACTTCGAGACTGTTTATCGATTCCTTTCAGTTTGATTTCTAGGTCGACTTCACTATTTTTGACCCGCAAAGTGTAAAATTTCCATGGCCTTGACGTTGTAATGATGGTATAGTTTTTATAAAGGTCTCTTTTCGGTAGTCCTGTAGTCTGGAATTGGGATGCTTCTTGTTTTAGCGGTGTCCATTCATCCAAACCATCCAGCAAGACGAGACAGGTATCGGACTCGCGCTTCAAAATTTCAGGGAGAGCAGAATTGGCATACGCTTTGTTTAACATCATCTCAATACTTCTACAATCGGTAAAATGCCGGAGCGATATGTAAAAAAGGAATTGAAACATCTTCATTTCCTTAAATAATTCATTTTCAATTCCTGTGAGTTGGATTTGACGATGAGCGTGGCACCATTGACTTACTATGGACTTACAAAAGGTACTTTTTCCCGAGCCTGCCTCTCCAAGAATGTAAATGTGATTTATCGATTTTCCTCCCTGCTTAAATATTTCATCCATTGAAATGCTCATTTGCCTTGTCTGGCCATCGCGCTTTATTTCTCTTGTCATCAAAGGAGGAACATAGGCATCGCCGATGTCAGTTTGGTTTTCTTCCGGTAGAAGAGGTAATGGAAACACCTTTACTAATTGTTGCTTGTAGATGTTAATCAGCATGGACTGAAAATCTGTTGTAAAGAGGAAAAACTTATCAATTCGTTAATTGCAGAGATAATGCTGTAAAGTTTGGTGATTTTCGCGACGAAAACTATGTACGAAAAATACACAATGTCTAAAAATTATCAAAGCGCAACATGTCATGACTCCTGTGAAACTTCGTTGAATTCCGACTGACGGATGCTGGAAAAACGACCAAACTATTTTTTTCTACAGACGGAAATGGACGAACACGACTCAAATATGGCCCCGTATAGATCTACTAGTACTTCATGTCTTGATGTACAACGAATAATGAATAAATACCACTGCATAATTGAAAGATGTTTTTTCACTACATAATAATATATAAATTTAGGTGATAGTACGGTAGAATTGTGAAAACTGAAAGACATTTATTTCGTCTTGAGAACTTCCGGAACTACACTATGTTATTTTAATAGCTGATGGAGTGATACACATATTTTTCATATGAAAATGATGGCGGGATGATAATGTTCCTGGACAAAATAAGGAGCAAAACCTTCCGCAATTATCGCTGTTCGTTACTCGGCAGGAGATAGGAGTATTTTTAGTTTCTTCCATGAGCACGCGGTTCAAATTGAAATATCTTTCACGTAGGGTAGATCTAAATGTTTCCGCAAAACAGTTACCCGATGTGAGGAATAGTTCGATCTGAATCAAATGTCTCATGATAGAATCTTTTTCTTGTATTTCTAATCGTTTTGCATTTTAGAATAATTTTATATTTCTAACATGAAATAATGCATTACGCATATGGAACATTTTGTTCTCTACTCGCTAGCAATGATAAGGCTGGTCAGAAAATCGATAAACAGGTAGTAGCGGCCGGACAGTTCGCTTGCGGTCGTAAATTTTCCGAAACAGACCGGAAAACCGCTGATTGTTTCGGCAGCTCAATCAATAAAAATCGATATTTGCTTGCGTAATATTAGCCCGAGGATATTAAAATGTACTGTGTATTACGCTAAAATAGAAATCTTTAATCTTATTGCATTCATCCCAGCTATCTTTTTTGTACTATTACATTGTATGTTTAAAAGCAACTGTTGTAAAATAGAGATTACAGAGAAATGAAGCAACACTGATTTGAATAATAGAGCTATTATAGATTTATCAGTTTGAGGGGGAAATGCTTTTTTTTCATGAATATACCCTCGAATTTCATTAACTTTTTGTTAAATCTATGCAATGCACAGAGCTATTCGTGTAATAATTGTTGACAGGATCATGCGGACAAACTACAGGAGTAATAAGCTATTGATCTTTATATTGTTGAATTAATTTTATTAAATTGAGTCACATATTATATCAAAGCATCAGCATTTAATGTAATTAAGTGAAGCTTCACAACATAAATCATACACGGCATCACCAACTTGTACCGCAATGACAGTCACACTTTCACAGTTTTTCTTTTTTCTTCGCACGTGCTTAAAAGCCATAAGTGGTTGTATATCTTGAAAGCAGTTAGTTCTCTAAACTTAAAAGCTAACAAAAACTACCTTTAACAAAGATGGTCCGCGCAATTTTTAGTATATGAAAGCGATTGGTAGCTTGATTCTAATATTGAATTCTGAAACAATGAAATAACGAAGTTTTCATTAGGCATATACAAAATCGATGTCATCGATTTCATATTCTGTTAGCTGTGAAAAAACAAACAACACGATAGACACAATGCATGAACGTGTGCGTCATCTTTGAAATTTTTTTATTTACATAACTTACAAGGTAGATGTTACTATCGTTTAATTAATTACGGTACTGTTTCCCGTGTGCGTGACGCCAACGTTACACGTGCGTAAATTCTACAAGATAGAAATAAATGTGCTACAGCAGAAGCTTGAACGACACACTTAAGTGTCGAGGATTATTTTGAAATTATACACATGAAATCATGAACGTTTCTTCGAAAAATTTTTTTAAAGTGCGAGTTATTTAAAGGTTACTTTTGTTAATAAAAGGAATAATCAAGTAAGGTCTTTTTTTTCGTTGTCCCTTTCCACAGTAGTTAATTGTTCTCTAAAAGCAAACAGAAATACATTTGTTAAACTATCTAAAATACATTTCATTGTTTCTGAGATGGGTGTACAATAAAAAGATATATATAATACACACATATAGGGTAATAAATTACCAAGACTAACAAAAACTTTTATTGCACCCTAATAATCCATATCCGTTCTAGTGTTTTATTGCCCCGGGGTATATTGTAAAACGCAAGTGGTAATTCTTATGACAGATTTTAAGTTTCTTTTAAAACATGTAAGTTTACCGTAATAACATCTTATTTGCAATTTCCTTTTCAATTTCTGATATTTGATCAAAATACTAAAAGTACATAATTCACAAACATCATTTTTCGACATAACATGTACCTGATTTCGATTTCTGACCGGTCGTAACTTTTTCATTTGTCAACCACCTTTAAGTTACAAAATGTTTATAGGGGGACCAAAGTAGAAGTAAACGACTGTCAAAATACGCACAAATAGCAAAGCAAAAAAAACAAAACAACATCACCACATTTATGACGGGTGACATCTATCCGGACGAACGGATTCTGAAAACAAATTCTTTTCATATAAAATAAGCGTCACAATTTGAAAGTGCCATACGTACTTGTGTATATGTGTGTTTGTGTGACATTACAACAGTCCCGTGAAAATGTGTAAAACTTACAATGTATACACAAAATCTTTTTTTCACAGGTGTTACATTTACCTATTTACGTTAAGTTGACACAAGTGTGAAATTTAGCCACTTTGCTACAATACAGATATAACTTTAACCAAATGCAGTCCTTTTAATTTACTCATTTAATTTACACATGAATAAAGCATACCGAGACTCGTTCAAAGATTGGTACAATCATTATTCACTTTTTTCCTTTTCATATAAGTTATGCCATCCTTACGTTTTAAAGCAACAATACAATACAAAATCATCACAATTTTAATACGATAGTAATCGACAACTTCCGTGAAAATTACGGACGCGCCCGATCTGTATTACGATTACATTTTTAACTGACTGTACTTATAAAAAATATTAAAAAGGTAGCGAAATCCTTCAAATATTTTATTTATTTTTACACCAATTTATAGTTGATATAATTCCCTTGCCGGTATCACTGAAGCAAAAACAGTCTTATAATTGATGTTCTATGTATGGGTCAAAGTATTGAGACAAATGACCAAAAAAGCTGACTAAAAGTCTTGCAATCCTTACCATTTCATATGGAAAATGCGGTGGTACTTTTTTAATTAAAAAGGTAAGTGAAATACCAAATTAATCTTTTTAAAATTTACATCATTATAAAGAGGAAAAATAATATTAATTCGTCTGACCGAAGCAAAAGCGATTAATTACACGGTTTTTTATTTAATAGGATTAAACCGAAATCTCCCTTCTTTGTTTAATGTGTAAAAGCCGCGTCTAATCGATTATCGGGAAAACATGAAAGTTCCATATGATCTAAAAACAAACGATATTCAGATGCTTTGCTTGGGCAAATGACGTCACAATGTTTCTAACTTTACGTCACAAGCAATTCACGAATACATGGGGGTGGGGGTGTAAGATGAGATGTTCTTGCATATCGGATTGGCATTTCTGGTGATTTTTACCATGCTGGAAAAAACGGTCTGGCACCCCTCCTATGCCAGACGAATCTCGTGAATTACTTCTGACGTAACGTTATAAACATTGTGACGTTACTTTCCAAAACACAACGTCTGAATATCGTTTGTTTTATATGATACAGAGGATAATTGTTGGTTTTGGTGTAAAATCAAGTTATAATTTCACCAAGTGGGCAACAAAAGTGATTTTTCGCGAGTGGCGCAGCTCAGTGAGTGCTGATGGATATTTCGATCTGAACCGCGTGTTCACGACAATTCTATCATTCCATCACTGGTAAAAACTGCAGACATTCCATTTGGTATGCCAGAAAAATATGGCAGCATGCTTGATGCATGCAATGATGAACAATCATTTGTTTTATTGGCTTGCGTTCACATCAGTGATAAAGTATGATCATTGTCGATTAGGCTTAAGGAAGTAGTGACAATGGGATAATTATCAGGATGCCGATCCATATTTGATGATCATGGCTCTTGCATATGCATTGATTTGTAGATTATGTAAGTTGAAAAGATGTTCGTCATACTAACTGAAAATACTGATATCGTTAATGAGTACATGTACTTTCAGATAGTTATTACTTTTAAAATAATTAGGAAGATTTGGTTAGATCTACCTGTTTTCCGTTCAGTGTAATTCTGGTTCACGGACTTGTTCAGACTCTCCTGAAAAATAAAACGGTTTGTAGGTAAAGATAGTTTACTAGTATACTTCTTAAAATAACGATGTATGTTATACGTCAGGAAGTTGTTAAATATGAAAGAATTGAAAAGATTTAAGAATGTAAAAGGTTATTACATAGACGCAAAGATTGAACTATATCACTGGTTGTTGTGTGCATATGAAAAGTCAAAAGGTGTTGCTAAACTTCGGTAATAACAAAACCTTTAGGTAAAAACATTTCATATTCAGTTTTCCACGTTAAATTTTCGACTATACACACAATGGTTTGAATAATCATTTCCGCTACCACCCAACAAAGTTTGAAAGACATGATAGAAACTGAACCATTCCAAACAACCATGGTTTCGATTAAATATTTTTTCATCATAAACATTCCGGGTATAGATTCACATACATGTAGAAGACATTTTGTGTTTATCGCGAGGAAAGGTTTGCTTTATAAATATGTATACATGTATAGCAAAAGGTGGTACGCCCCCTAACGGATACATTTAACGACTACGAATTTAGGAGAACGTAACATAAGGATAATTTCTTTGAAGACAGTGTGTTCTTTATGTATTTTATAATTAATTTAATAACTAGATGCGTGTTCAGTAGAACACTTGTGTCGCCCTCTTACACTTTGTCAGAATAACATATAATATTGTGACAAATGGGACATAACTATGTCAAATATAACAAAATTTTGCGGCATCACGACCCTTTTGTCATGAGCAATACAATTTGAAAGTTTGATGAAGAAATCTTAAGAAATGGCAAAGTTATAGCCAAAATCAAAGTACCAAATGGGGCCTTACTCTGAAATATATGACCTTGACCTACAAAATTTGGCGGCATCACGACCCTTTTGTCATAAGCAATGCAATTTGAAGTTTGTTGAAGAAATCTTAAGAAATGGCAAAGTTATAGCCAACATTAAGTTTTCATGACAAAAATTAAGTACAAAAAGGGGCATAACCTTGACCTACACAGTTTGGTGGCATCACGACCCTTTTCTCATAAGCAATGATGAAGAAATCATAAGAAATGGTAAAGTTATAGCCAACGTTAAGTTTTGACAGACCGACAGACCGACGGACCGACGGACCGACAAAGCAATCCTTATACATCGCCTTTTCTCCGAAAGGGCGACACAAAAAGCAGAGAATCCGCCAAACGAACATTCTGTCAAAGTTTCATTAACTTTTGCTAATATAGGTTCCACTTATGACACAATCACCCCGTTAAAACTCTGTTACAATAGAAGTTACGTCTCGACGACACCGGTTTACCATGTCCACTTGACGTCAGTTATAGACTGTGAACGATTTGTTACGGTTTCTCACCATTGAGGAGTCAACTCGTAAATATTTGAGTTTGGATATGAGTGACCATAGTAACATTTGTATTATAAGATTTTACTTTGTGTTTTATGTATCAAGTGTAATGTAATTGTATTTTCAATATCTGTAAGTATTGTTTCTGTCATCTAAAACAAACGAAGCTGCCGTCAATATTGTTTTATGTCAATACTTTTAATATTCATTCGCTAGTTACACATTGTAACCATTACTTGATAATAAAATTGATGTTAAAGTCTGTGTAGTGTTACCGGTACTGCATCTATTCGAAATTGTGTTAACTGTTACTGCGTCTCTCTTACAGCTTTACAGAATCTCAACAACATCAGCAATGGTAACCCGATATCGTCAAGATGTAACTTTCATTATAACAGGATAGTTGCACTTTTTGTTCTGCACATGAATCAAGACATTTATACCGTTGCTTAATACATCGACGCTAATAATAAGCTATAACAAATATATCTAATCGTAATTAATCTGTAACTTTAAAACAGATAGCTTCTAAAGTTTGTGACGCTGTCACACATTCAAAAATTAAGAACGAATAAATATTTCTGCTCAAAGTACGTACATTCGCTGTCCTCAATTCAAGGTCATCCTGTATCCTTTTTTCAAGTTCCTTGAGTACAGTCAAGTCAGCTTTAACTTCGGCTTCGTTGGATGTTGTAATAATGAAATCTTCATTTTTAAGCTAGGAAATATAAACCAATAGCTACTGGTTACGATTTTATTGTTTAACATTGTAAAAATTGTCAAGCTGTTTAAACGCAACAGAAGCAAGTTGCATTTTTACCTTTGACATTTCGAATGAATGCCGTATTTTTAAGGTATGAACATATATGTACTAAAACATTACTCAAATGTAAAAATGGGTGTGTAAGACTCTTTGCTAACATATTACAAATAGGTCAAACAGGGCGAATGAACATACATGACCAAATGACCAAGCAATATATTGGTTGCAAATGGAATTTTAAGAACACCATTGACTTGTAGCAAGACGCACACACGTCTATCTTACAGTAAGCACTGATTTTAGTATAGACACAAATCAAACGGCTCTTCTGAGTCTTCACAAAGTGAACAGAATGATCAATTCACTACTGAGGCCAACTTTAGTCACACTGGTCATAGTTAATTTATAAGAGACGTGTAATTAAACATAAAATAGATACCTGCTGTAATCTCTGAACGGCGGCTCTTGATTCTTTTCTACTTTTAAGTTCTTGGTCATCTTGTAGTAGCGCAATCATGTCATCTACGTACATGATGACATTGGCATCTTCAATCTCCATTGTTTCACGATAAAATATTGTGTTTCTGTGACGACGAACCTGAAAAAATACAAATGTCAGTATTATTGATTCCTTAATATGCCATCGCTTGAGCAAAATAAACCAAATACCATTTATAATACGTTTTAAGTGGGGTCTGTCTAAAACACTACCAACATCTAACCGCACTGCTATGATTTGAAGAAACATGACAGTGGACTAAAACCAAATCCTAAGATCTAGACCTTGCATTTTCTAATGAAAACATTTTAAGTTTTTCTTATTTCTTTGTAAAACAAAGTAATCCAATTTTGATCCAAGAGGTACCAACTACACAGTGTTTTACATCATTTTATCTACATGTATACTCTAGGCCTTGTGTTTCCTGGCAAATATTTTTTTAAAGTTTTTCTTAAATATTCCTATGTATCATAAATGATCCACAGGACCATTGAATTTAGGCCCTTTCATATAGCCACCCATCCCCATCGGCGGGGCAATTGGCAATGTCAACATGGCCCCTGTTAACTACAAGATTACTGTGACTTTTGACCCAGTGACTGAAAATCAATACGATTCATTTACTGTCCATGACCAATGTTCCTTACAAAATTGAGACCCCTGTGTCGTGGCTTTCTCAAGTTAATCAGCGGAAACTATTTTAAATACATCACCAGTATAATTTTGACCTTTGACCCAGTGAGCTAAAAATCAAAAGGGTTTACTTTATTTACATGTATTCTTACCAGGTTTGAGACTTTTTCAAGATATTTGGCTTAAACCGTTTTAAATACAAGGTATTTTTAAGCTTGGCCGTTGACCTTCTCACCTCAAAATCAGTAGGGCTCATGTAATGTCCATAACTAATGTTCCTACTATGTTTGAGCGCTCTGGGGTACAGCCTTCTCGCATAAATGAGCAGAAACCATGCTAGGCTGCCAGGCTGCCAAGTTCACGAAAATCAGAAACCAACGTTCTATATACCGACCGACAGACAACTGCAAAGCAATTGAATCCCACTTCTTTGAAGAGGGAAGCATAAAAAAGCAAAATCGATTTAGTTACCTTGCAGAAGACGTCATTCCCCGTAATCGCACAATGGAGGTGTTTTTGGAGATCCTTGTTGTTAATGAACACGTGCAACAAACCGACACAATCAACCTCTGAAGCTGTCATCTTATGCTTGTAACCCGGGGCGTTGATGAAACATTTCGCAACAGCCCATGCGTCAGTGCACCAGAGCTTAGCATCAGTGTTCTTCCAGAAGGGAGCTGGAGGAGTTGATGCGTGAAAGTTGATTATTTCGTCATAGATTGCGCCACATATGTTATTTGGGCATGTTATCTTCCCTCCTGGATACTGACAGTTGCAATTTACTTGACCCAAAGGACATTGCTTGTTTCTGGTTCGAATGTGATCTGGCTGGAGTGTTCGTAAATCGCACAAGCCACAGTTTATCGCTACCAGATTTTGTGTTTGTTTGACTTTATTCATGATATCATCATGTTGCTGCTTAACAACGTCATCACAAAATGGTTCCAGGCCTTCTTTTACATACTTTAAACCAAGCCCGGCCTTGATCCAGTTTCGATACTTGGAGTTTGCAAGCTGTTTGCTAGACATTTTGTAGTGTCTTGAAAGGTAGAAAAGAGGGATATAAAATTGGATGATATGTATGTACATGTATTTTTCTAATCATTTTACTTTGTATGAACAGCTTATCAACAACTGATATATCCCCTTGACCCAGTGGCAAGATTCTTTCAATGCGATGCGAAACGAAAGTACATTTGTACTCTCCTGGCAAAAACAAATCAGTTTTATCATTCATGAAATACATATTGTTCCTTCAATACAGCATATCAAATTATATAGGACAAAAATTGACCTCTATTGCAACAAAGCAAGTGTCACGGCTGATTTATTTTCTACAGATAAACCAATTTAATAGATGTCTGCAGCGGGTACATATCCATGATGATAATAAATTTAACTGTAAAATTCTCAAATTTTAACGAGTTTCAGCATGTTCAAGGAGTTTTTTTCACTTTATTTTTTTATCTTTTAAGATCAAATATCAAGTACCTATATGGTTATAAATTCACTGCGGTGTCACCTAACGAACAGGTTTGAACATTTACAGAATATAAATGGTCTTAAACGTAAACATAATTAAAGAAATAGAAATTTTACCTTAGTGGTTTCTTTTTCCAGGGCTCACTTCCGCCATGTTAAGAAGGTTATATAAAGGGAAGCAACCACTTTACGCCTAGATGAACGGATCAGTGTTTCAGTGGTAACGCGCTAGATTTGTAATCCAGGGCTCGAAGGGTTTGATACCCCGCTCCTCCACTAACATAACTGAAGTCTTCGGATGAGACCTAAAATACCGAGATCCCAAGTATCGGTGCTGTACACCGGACATGTTAAAGATGGAACGGGACACGTCCTGTATCTAGCTCTAACCCCCGAAACCTAAAATAACTAAACTCTTCTAGGGGCGTTGGTCATATGGATTATCCAGTACCAACGATAAAACTATAAAATACATACATTACGCCTAGATACCCACAAAACTTCCCCCCGGCCAGCTCCGCCCAGCTCATTATTCTATATATCTTAATACAAAACAACTCATAGAAATGTAATAAAACTTTTTGTTCAAATTCTCGTTTTCATCCCCATTGCATCTAGTTTCATGAGTAACTCAATTAGCGGGTGACTGGAAATACCGAAATACATTAAAAAGATATAAAAAGTAAATTTGTATCTTTATTGTGCATTTCAAATGAAAAATGATTCAATTTAAATGATGATTAAATCCTTTAAACCGACTCACAAGAATTAATGTTTCAAAGCTTGAAAGTTTATTGGTCAAGTCATGGCCCTTTAACGGCAGAAGAAATTAACAAAAACAAATGTTATAACAAGTATAACTGAAGAATTGAGCAAATAGTTCACATATCAGTGTATTTAGGTGTATTTTAGACCATTTGGAATAATTTGGATTTTATAGTTGTACACATTTTGTGCCTTGGTTCAGTGGGAGAGCGTCCGCTTTGAGATTAAGGGGTCATGGGTTCAATCCCTGCGGGGACCACATCTATTTTCGTTATTTTTTTTATTTTTTTATTTTTTTTCGTTTTCTTTTTTTCGTTTTCTTGTAATTGACTTGAAATATTTGAGAATTTATGTCTTTTAGCGAAATATGAAAACTGTGTCTTAATACCTCAAAGAGTAGACGATAAACTGTTTAATTTTATTTCTTATTTTGCAGTTTATATTACTAATGAAAATTTCATAATCAGTAGTGATGCCCATACAAAGAATCAAAGCTATTTGGTAAACTATTTTACTCATGACTATTAATAAATCTGAAAAATGTGTATTTTGGGTAAAAACTACCGAAATGCAATCTAACATAAAGAATACTACAATAAAACAACCGATGAAATAAGGATAGAAATAAATTGATGTATAAAAATATAAACTCAAAAATATTCAATGATAGGCCTACTTGACGCATGCACCAGGACGTGCAGGGGTTAGCACTCTGGACCGGTAATCCAGAGACTCGTGGTTCCAATCCCGGCAGTGGCGGTCAATTTTTCAGATTCATTGAGTATATTTCCTTTGCATGCCATAATTATCATTTAGTGTTATTTCATTGGTCAGAAACGATTACATTTAAGTTACAATACTTTGCAAAGTATTAGAATTTGCCTGAGCTAAATTTTTAATCGTTCGGACTTACTGACGATGAAATCGTTCATGATTATTGTTCAAAATCTTCTAGACTTATATGAGATTTTATGTACGGAAAACATAAACAGTGTTATTATAATTCAAACATAAATAGAAAGAACATAATGTTTCTGATACTAGTGTGGTGTGCCATTGTAGAGTATTAATTGTATCATCTGTATGTTTTACAAGCACGTTTATATACAACCCTGCTTTAAATAATTAAAGCATTTTATATGATTACTTTTTGTATTTTTTGTATTGCTTTATTTTGTATTTCGGTGTATTTCGGTAGTTCAATACATCGTGAATTAGCGATTCAGTATCGCATGCACATGTTCGATTTTCGAGAAATTTAAAGAAAGACCACAGAGGTTTTATAAATCAATGTATTGAACTTGAGAATATAAGTGAACATATGGGAAAACTCTGAAATATAATATAGACATAACAAAACGTCAAAAGGAGGTAACAAAGCAACAATGCCCCTAACCACAGGTACTCAGTGACACATATACTTTTTTACCTCTATATGCCTATTAAATAAGAATAAGACGTACCATGGAATAGGCATATCGAGGTCAAAAAGTATATGTGTCAAGTAAGTGACAGTGAATGCTCTAATGAACAGAGCCAGAAAATACGAAGTGCTTTCCCAGCTCATCAAAACGACACTCACGGACAGGACAATGTTACACAGTAGTGGCTGTTGGGAAATCACATCCAAATTGGTGTCTTTTCAATACAGAGTTGCGGATGCTGGCCCTCTTCGCATAGACGCCCATGATCATCCGGGTAAAAAGGAATAGTTTGAAAATGACAGAATTAGATCCGTTGCATTATATATTGCATAACAAATGTTGTCGAAGCTTGTCATGTTTTGTCGATGTAATTTTCGATGACTTGTCACGTCGATGCATCATCGTGTCGACGATTTGTCGGTCGATGTAATTCCGTAGCTAGGATCTTTCTATTGACACCGTGTCTGCTATATTTAGACTATGACCGCACAACTACAGAACCTGAGGACTTACAAGTTTTGCGGTCAACACTATGTATTTGCTACGCATTCAGTTAAATGAAATATTCATGCACATGTGCTCATGTGATTTCCTGCTATCTTACATCATTATGAAATGTACACAGCTCTCTCGCAATTTATATATAAAGCACTTATGTAATGAACAATGCTACACAAGTCGCTGTTTTTCGTCAAGATAGGCGCCTTTTGATGTTTACAGCTATGCTTTTCTTGTAGACGTGTACTGCATCTGTAGTGAGTCCTTCATCAAGAACAGTAAAGTATGGTCGTACATCGCATCGGTTGTTAAGGAAATCACCGGTGGCTAGGGAAGTCATTGGTTGCTATAGGAAGCTAAGCTGGATCTACATACATTACACGTGTATGAACATCGAAGTATGAGACAATGATCAAATACAGTGTTAAACCCAAGCAATCTTTCAAACTACTTAGAGATCTTTAAAAATGAAAATGCCCACTCGTCTTTTATGCTATAATGGAGTCCTTTGTGAGCATCATTAAAGTATCTGTGGGTATGCCAAAATAGCATAGGTCATACATTGGTCAAAAGCGACCATCATGCCAAGTGTAGAGTGTGAATGCAAAGTGGTTCAGGAACTAACTTCATATGGTCACAGTGACCTTGGCCATTCACAGGGTGGTCTCTAGAGTGCTCACATGTTTTTCTATGCTCATGTTTGAAACTAATTTTCAAACTCTATCTACATTTTATCAATTATCGTCCTATTTGAATTCCAAGTGTTGTTTCCAAAGTGCTTGAAACTTATTTTATCAGTTGAGCCTTGTTTATCCTTACGCAAGACACAAAACATTCCACATTGCCTCTCCCTCTCTCTCTCTTCGAGATTGTTTCCATCTAGAATGAGTCTCGGGGGCGATAAATCTGTTAATCTAAGTTGTAAGAACTTGTTTCGCAATCGAAAATAATTTCGTATAAAAAAAATTCTCTTCAAAGAGTTCACTCTACACATATTAGTCAGGTTTTAACCGTTAGTACTATACAGACATCTGTCTTACTAAGGATACTGACTTTATTAGGTTTGAAATGGATAAAGGTTATAATGTGGGAATGGTTCTTTTGGATTTATAGAAAGTGTTTCATACTGTTGACAATAATCTTCAAGTTACTCATGAAACTAGATGCATGTTTATGTCTTATCTGTCAGGTTGATCTCAGGTGGTGAGTATCTCTGGTATACTCTCTTCTAGTTCCAAGGGCATGTTCGCGATACCTCAGGATTCAGGCTTGGTTCTATACGTTAAAGTATGGAAGCTGTAGTTAATAAATTAAATATACTTTTACTTTCTAATGATGATTCTAACATTTTAGTAGCAGGAAAAGATATTCAGTATATCAGTTGGATTGCATTTAGGTAGGACTGAAACAATTTTGTTTGCTTCTTAACCTAGACTGAGGTCATGTATTACTTGCAGTAAGTTAAATATTCCATGCAATGAAACTTCAATTATTTCCACCAAATCTGTCAAATATTTAGGTGCAGGAACTTGATCAGAGTTTAACAGTCAGTGGATGTTGTTGCTGATCAGATTAGAAAGTTAAAAACGTTGAAAGCGGAAATTTTTAGTTAGGAACAAAAGCTTTTTAAACCAGTATACATTGTATTAGAATGCTTTCAGTTTCGTCACTTATTCAGTGTCATTTTGACTATTCATGTGCCGCCTGGTATGTTCTGTGACATTTGAATCATTGTTCAAAACATGTGTTCAACGTATTCATATTTTGAACCTTCATTTTCATAAAAAATATCAGAAAAGCTGTTTTGTTTCTTTCCAGACCTTCAAACAATGTAACTGTTACCAAATTAGCTATTTTGAATACAAAACAAGGTCTAAAATGATCTCCGGGACACACAGAAGCATCGTTCTCTGTGCCATATTTTAGGTATGAGACGCCTAAATACATTTCCATAGACTTACATTATTAGGTTTTCTTCTGGTGCGACTACCTAAAATCTCACCAACTGCTGAAATGATCTTTATTTTATAGAATAATCCTAGTCCCCCATAAAAATAACAAAATTTATACATGTGATCCAATACTTTATGCCAGTAATTTGGAGCTGAATGACACCACCCCCATTTTTGTGGCAGTTTTAGTGGTCACCGACCAAATATGTCAGTATTTTCAAATACATGTACCAAATATTTTGAATATAATTTATATCCAGAATTTTCTCTTCATATTTCATTTGTGATCTATCATCAAGCAATTAATTCAAAATATTTTTTCTTGTATGCATCCACTTAGTTCCAGCCAATCAGCAATCAAACACATAGTGTAGGTCCGCAAGTTCCCTACACAAAATAACCTGCTTCTGGTTTTCACCGATTTAGGCTTCTCATACCTAAAGTGTTTAGCTTGCTATCCAATGTCATATGATCAATTCTAAGGACCACAATGAAAATAAGTGGTTTTAGTGCCTCCTTTTTGTGCCATCCTTAGTGTTGTTTATATGTCACCTATATTACATATTATCATTGACATGTTTTATGTTGACATTGATTTTATATTGTAGTGTTTCTACGACATATTATCTGTTTTACAGACATAGATCTATCTATCTTGTAAACCACATGCACTGCCCATATCCCTCTCTCCCCTACCATGGTAAAGTCTGACTCATTATTGGTAAAATTATATTTGGCCAATTGGCAACATTGCTCTAACACTCTAATGATAATTCTACTGTTCACTCTAGCCATCACATTAGCCTTTGATCTATAAACAAGCAAATAAAGAGAATTTATATCCCCCCAACCTAAATACGAAAACCACTGAAAAAGACCTTGTTAAATAGTTATAAATAGATTTAAAAGACTAGTCAGAGAAACTTAAAATGCTGTTATACAATGTAGTAAGAAGCCAGTGATGGATAAATCACAGTGGTTTTATGGCTATAAATTGGAAAGTGTTTAGAAACTATAACAGCGGACTCGAGAGCGACTCAATAGGCTACAAGCTTTCTTCACAATCGAGCTAAAATAAATTAGTATAAACTAAAAACTAAAATAAAAATGCCCATTATACAATAATATTGGCAGTTTCAGAAACATTATGTATATAAATAATGCACCACCTCGTTGGGACCTCATACACAAGAGAATCATTTTCTATATAGAATATGTAAGAATAGAGCAACACCTCTTATAAGAGCCTCATTTCTTAAAAAATCCATTTCATAAACCTTCCTTTGCTAGTGACTTCATAGTTGTCTGTATATTAGAGTGATCATTAGATTATTTGAGCCAATTACAATGAAATTTTTATAACCGGTTTCAGAGAAATAAAATTTTAAAGTCTTTTTATTAAATATGTAAGAAAAAAACTAATAAAGGACAATAACTCTTGAGTAACTTAGACAATCCTTACAAAAGTTGTGCATGCATTGGTGTTTTATGCTGTTGTATACTTATTTTAAGTTTAATGAAATTCTATCCATTGGTTCTTAAATTATGGCTCTGGATGGATGGGCAACGCCAAAACAATATTTCTCCAAAAAAGTTGAAAAAACTATTCATTCAAAGTATCTGCTTTATTTTACTTACAGAAGTTATAAATGTGTTTACCAATGTTTGCTTTTCTTTTCACTGTAGACAACTGGATATGGGAAGAAGCTGCCAAAATACAACTTTTGACCATGCTTAAACCAAAAAGGAAAATACTGATACAATGAAACAGGTATCCATCTCTTTCAGGGGCCAGCACTAACTGGTGTGTAGTCAGACTGAACAAGTTTACAATCGTAACTGACTAGTGACTATATTAATTGCTTCTGAAAATTCAAATGACAGAAACACATAGATTTCTTGATCTTATTCTCTCTTATCTTATCCATGTGTTGAAACATTCAATATCACATTCGTATATAGACTGCATCCATAATCAGCCTGTAAAACAATTTTTAAATTGGCATCAGAAATTAAAAGGACATGACCCTATCTCTATACTTGTCATTGCTGCCCAATTAGCATGAAGAATCCTGTTGTTCATGTGTTGCCGATATACTTTCCTTATAAAAGATAAACTGAACTTTCTATCAATTAATACAGAAACTTTCTAAAAGGCAGACTTTCAACTGCAATGCATGCAGTTCACATTTTCTTCAAAAGTAGTATGTGCTTTTATTTCATAAATTCAAATAACTTTTGAGACAAAACTTTTTTACCAAACAAAAGAACAAAGACGGTCTTTTATCGCTCACTCAAGTTTACAGAGAACGTACAACTGCAACATCACCAAGGCTAACAATGATAATTTTTGACGACTGGGCAGAAAGTGTTAACAATGCTATTCTTTAATATGGCCTGGTGACCTTGTTTTGGGCCCAGCATGTCCCAGTTTCCAACTTACATAGAAATCATAAGACATACATTGATTCTAAACAATTTTCGTGACAACTGGGTACAAATGTGGCCTACAGGATGCTTCACATGTTTTTTTGTGTTTAAAATTAGATAGTTCTTGAATTCTCAAAGACAAACACTCTGATCACTTTTATATGTATGTAGAATCTGGCAGACATTAATTAAGGTACAAGTAACCAATCTCACCAAATTTTATTAAGATTATGCTTTCTTCGGTGCTTAAAGCAAATTGTTGACAATGGATTAATGGACTGAGTGACAGAACACAGAGATTGAACAAAGATTGATCACACTAATTGGCTTATCCTTCAGCAGTTCATGCTCAGGTGAGCTATATCAATTAATATCAACTGCTAAAATTCCAATGAACATTTTCTTTCACACAAGAATATACAATTTGTGTACATTGAAATACATCAAATTTCTGTTCCTAGCCTTCCTTCTAACCAGTCATACTTGGAAAATGCAGACATATCACCCCATTTATGCATTCTTCCATTGTTCTTATATCCCCAGTGCACTGCTTTCCACCATTTACCCTTAGAGTAATGATCTTTGTAATAACCCTGCCCAAAAACTTGCTGCATCTGTTTATGACGTCCTTTGAATTTGCACTCGATATACAAGCGTCCAAAACGTTTTTCAAAATAACAGCCTCCGCATCTTGGCTTCAGCTTGCCACGCACTTTATAGCTCCTAGATGGCTGAACTTCTAATGGTTTTACACTCAAAACTGTGTCACCTTGTGTTTGTTTTCTTGAACTGGGCAAAATGGAACTAAACCCTCTTGAGAGGAAATGAGGGGAGGTAACAACTCTCTGTGTTGGTGTAACTGATAGCCTTCCTATAAGTCTTGCAAGGTTATTCATCTTCCTGCAAAACAAGCAAAAGCAGTATGATTATATCAGCAGTCAAAACATGAAACATATTGTGTCCAGAAGTTTCCAAAGAAAAACAATTCACATGCAATTACTTGCATCAGAAACAGCCATTTTTTAATTTACAAATTAAACCTCATTTCACAAGTAACTGGAGTACTGCAAGCAATACATTAGTCCCCTACTGGTTTTAACGCCTTCAGGAAAGTGTTTGCTTACAGGGGGACAAAGTCTTGATTTTTAAAGAGTTTTTATATAAAGAGAGATATACCCATATATAGCAAACACAATTTTTGTCTGAAGAAAAAATAAAACATATATAATCTTTTTACTGCCTGCTATATACCAATCAACTTTCATTTGTCTAGCATCTGTTGTTCTGAAGACATCACATGATCCGGTTTTTCAGATGGACAGAGGGAATAACAGACAGACAGATGGAGGGTAAACCTACAGTCCCCTGCAGTGAATTGGAAGGAGACTTATAACTAACAGAGGATAAAGGATATTAGTTGTTTGATATTTCATTAAAGTTAAACATCCAAAACATCTTATGATCTACCTAGAAATGATATAGAATTAATGTAACTTGTAATTTTTAAACTTAATCGTATCATGTTCAATAATAATTACATTTAAATATTAAATTATATTGCGTTTATAAGCACCCAAAGAATTTTGTTGGGGATATGCACATCAAAGAGAGACGTAGAAGACGGACAACTAAAAAATGTCAACCTGTAAAATCAGTTTTCCTTCAAAGTGGAAATAGTGAGACTAGGACTAACAGCAACTACTTCATTGACCTTTACCAAAAAAAACACCAAAATTGTCTTTATCTTGCAGCTGGAAATTAGGCCCTAGTTTGGGGGGGAAATGGAATTCAACCCTTCCAAATGTAAAGTAATCCATGTCACTAGAAGGAAACATCCTATTCTCACCTATTATTTTCTTCATGGAGTCCGACTTGAGTCTGTTATCTTCATGACCTTGGCTAAATACCTTGCTGTGGAAATAATCTGTCGTGGAACAACCACATAAATAGGTCAACTAGGAAAGCTAACCAAACAATAGGGTTTCTAATCAGAAACATCAAGGTCAAATCCGAACCCTTATGTCCATTGCTTACCAGATCCTAGTGAGACCAGAGCTGGAAAATGGCTCCAATATATGGTCACCCCATACTTAAACCCTCATAGAACAGATTGAGGGTGTCCAGAGAAGAGCAGATCAATAGATAAAGTCCGATTTTGGCCAAACATCAAGTGTCACCAACATGCTCTATTCCCTTAACCTACGCAGACTAGACCATAGGCATATTGACAACAGATTATCTTATATGTATACAAGAGCTATCCATAAGACAACACGCTCGACTATTGTGGGTGCAAGCAAATAAAACAAACCTTTCATCAGAATAAGAGCAAAACAAAATTCTGCTGACTCTTTAGTATAAACTAGAAAAGTTGAATCATAATAAAAAGTCAAAATCTGTCATAATATATTTATTTTTGGTAAATTAATTGTTTGATACAAAATGTACCCTGAACACTATTGTAAAGTTTGATATAACTATCATAAGTGGTTACTGAAGTATGTGCATGATAGCACCTTGCATGCAAAATTTTAACCAAATTTTCAAAGTCCAACAAGGGCCATAATTTGTACTAAATTCATACAATAAATATCCCCCTTGACTGTGTGACACCCTTAAAGACATTAATGAAGTAATAAGTCAATATCATAAGTGGTTACTGAATTATGTACATGATAGTACCTTGCATGCAAAACTTTAACCAAATTTTCGAAGTCAAACAAGGGCCAAAATTTGTACTAAATTTATACAAGAGTTATCTGACTTAACTGTGTGACACCCTTAAAGGTATTTATGAAAGTTTAAAGTCAATATCATAAGTGGTTACTGAGATATGTGCATGATAGTACCTTGCATGCAAAACTTTAACCAAAGCTGCAACGTTTCAATTTGAAAGCTACCGAGTTCCCTTATCATGCTTATCCTGCAGCACACACCACTTTCATTCCTCAAGCTGCAAGTTAGTCAAAGCAACTGCAGACTTCTTCTTCCCCAGAACTAAACCACTGGAACCATCTACCCCGCCCCCCACCCCACCCCCCAGGATGTCCTACACTCCCCTACCCTAAAGCAGCTCAATGCTCAACTGATCACATCTCTCACTAGTTGTACTGCTAGCTGCTTCTACATTTAAGTTTTCTTTTGCTTTTAAATTTTTCTACAATATTTCAGTCTTCAAATATCTTTGAGGCTGACAAACTAAATGTCTACATCACCACAAGGGGTTCTACATCAAAGGAAGATAGACAGATAAAAACATACTATGGGTCCGAAATTCGGAGACAAATACCATAGGAGCTCGATGTCGGGATTATGCTTTTTCCGGCTTTGTTTTGTCTTTCTACATTTATCTAACAACCAAGCTTACAAAATATGATCTTATTTTCCCCGGATCTTAACTTTCATATTTTACCACTGAAGTACCCGGTAGACTGAAAAAAGAAAAGGAGTGACATGCGCCATGTTATCCAACACAAACTGCCAAGAGTTATGTCCCTTGTTTATTTCTATTTCATCTTCTTTTTTTTTTGCTAAACTCATGCGCTCAATTTGTTCAAATGGTATGACAATATAATAGTCCATTCAAGACTGCTTCATTAAAAGAAAATTAAACTGTTCCGCCAGTTTTTGAAATTGCCACCACACTAAGGTTACATGTATAGGTTCCGGTTCCATGCTGCGTGACATTGGAAGACGGAGAACCAGTTTTAGAGGGACGTTAATATTAATACCATCTTGTTTTTACATGCCGTGCCAGGTAACCTAAAAAGAAATACATATTTATGTTCCAATAGCAACCATAATTTTTGCCTGACTAAAGAAGTTCATACTCGCTATATTGCCTACTATTATACACAACAAACAAAGTTTCATTTGACCAACATCTGTTCTTCTTGAGATATCGTATGATCAAGTGCTTCGGACGGACAGACACCGACAGACAGACGAAAGGTAAAACAGTTTGGGGGCTCACAAGAACTGTGAAGTTATGGTCAGCATAAAAACAACATACATAATAGAAAAACTGTACTATTCCCTTGCAGTTTATGTCCTAAATATGATTCACATATTACATATTTTTGCATTGAAAGTATAATTTAATAACAGTTTTAAAAGGAGAAAATAACACAATTTTTTTCCTGTTATTCTGTGTGTCCCCTGTTGCAAGACAATTCCTATTAAGACAGTTTTGTTGATATCCAAGACCTTAGTTGTACAACCTACATTTTATTAAAAAGATTTCCACACAAAATATACATGTTCTTTGCTTATATCGCATTTTCCTTATTGCCACAGGTCCGGAGCGTGCTCATATGTCCATTGCCTTTTTAACAAAGTCAAAGTGACGTAAACTATATGTTGCGACACCAGAGCACTCCGTTTTCTCTTTAAGATACTGTAGAGCTGATTTACCCAGCTCATCCAGACTTTTACGACGTTTATCGTCGTTGCTTGTCAAATTCAAGACAGCTACCTCCACTTTGACACTCTGGGTCAGAGCAAAGACGCTGTCTATCAATCTACGCCAAACTGCCAAACTCATTGTAACAGCACCAAGTGTAATTAGCTGTAGTTTTTTCATATCAGATGGACGTGTGATAATATTGCCCGTAAAGGTGAAATGCCATAAACTTAGAGTACTGAGATTTTTCAAAGATGACAGCAGTCTCCCAAGATACCCAGTTACAGATTCTGTTTCTTCAGTTGAGGGAAACGAGCTTGCGTACAAACCAAGATGTTGTAACTGGCATGCGTTAATAAGAGTATCAAAGATATGTTTCATAACTTCAACGTTCTCAACGGTTAGTTTGCAAGTTACTAGGTTAACAGTACTGAAACCTGCTTCATGGAAGTCACCAAAACCAAACTTAACATACATAAGTTTTTCATGACGCAACAGGTCAATTTTGTGTTCATCCATCATATTACAGTCGATACCAATTGATAACTGTTGTAGATGAGTACACTGTGACAGCTGTGCACTGATTGAAACACAAATATCATGCGATAACTTAACACTCGTAACTTGTATGGAAACCAGTCTATGCATTTCCGGCATACAATGAATTAATGACTTCACTATTTGTTCGTCTGTGCGTTTGAGATCCACACATTCTAGCGTTAGATTATTTCTGCTCAAAAGCTCAGCAATTCTCTCGTCACACGCATTTGCCATATTTTTATCTTTCGATGAAAAACTTTCATACCGTAGAGCTTTCAACATTTTACAGTTAAGCAGAAATTGGATCACACTTTCGTCGTAAAATGTCCAGGGAGTTTTTATAAACAAAGACTTTACACTGTCTGGTATAATAATCTGGGTATTCAAAACCACAAAAACCTTCTCCGAATGATTGCTGCCGCTGATGATAATATCCCCCATATGAATGCGTGGATTAATATTTTCCGCGCTTGCATTCATTTCCATGATACAACTTACAACGCATTTCTGAATATCACGAGGCAACATGTCATCCACTTGCCAGCATGCGTTTAGACAGAGGGTTGATCTATATTCTCTCGCTCTTTTGTCTGCTTCGACAACGTTGTAAACGTATTCAACGATTGGTTGTGTAAGCTGTGGTTCTAGCCCACAAACTATAATCAACACGTTTGATTGGTCTAAAATATCATCGACAGTGTTGCAGGTTCCAAGGTATTTTATCACATGCTGCATCAAACAGTCGTTTATAAGCTCGTCCATTTCTGCATTTTGTTTGAGTTTCTCAAATTCAGCTGCAATATGCAATGCAGCCAGAAATTCTTGAACTGTCTTGTGGATGAACGAAAATGAAGAATTTTGTCGCCTGCTCGCAAACATTGAAACGCCTTGATCTTCAGACAGGATGCCAATTTTAAGACATAACAACTTCACGTGATTTGAAATTTGCAGTTGGCTAAGTTTCGAGCTTGTAAAAGCAAGACTGTTTTCTTTATGTATGTCAAACAGAGTTTCAAACGCTAGACGCGAAAGGATTTGTACAGTATGCCTATTTCTGCAACACTCGGCATAATGGTTCAGACATTTTGGGAGTGCAAAGTTGGAATCAGTATCAGTTGGTAAGTCGATCTTATCTGGATCCTCCCGGTTTGTTTCGATTTTAAGTGATGCCCATTCAAAGAAAAGATCAAGAAGACTACTATAAATAGCACATTTAGTGGTTTTGTTTAGTTTTTCATCAAACCATAGGCATATTAACTGTTGCAGTATCATTGGAACCTGACTGATTTCAAGAAGGGTCGTTTTAAGATCATTTTCAAAGTCGGCTGCAACTTTACTTTTATGAAAGTTATCATTCAATATTTTCAGCGTTTTTTCAGTAAACAGTCTTTTAGACCGTTTATCAATTCCTTTAAGTTTGATTTCTTGGTCGACTTCACTATTTTTGACCCGCAAAGTGTAAAATTTCCATGGTCTTGATGTTGTAATGATGGTATAGTTTTTATAAAGGTCTCTTTTCGGTAGTCCTGTTGTCTGGAATTGGGATGATTCTTGTTTTTGCGGTGTCCATTCATCCAAACCATCCAGCAAGATGAGACAGGTGTCGGACTCGCGCTTCAAAATTTCAGGCAGAGCAGAATTGGAATATGCTTTGTTTAACATCATCTCTATACTGCTACAATCAGTAAAATGTCGGAGCGATATGTAAAAAAGGAATTGGAACATCTTCATTTCCTTAAATAATTCATTTTCAGTTCCTGTGAGTTGGATTTGACGATGAGCGTGGCACCATTGACTTACTATGGACTTACAAAATGCACTTTTTCCCGAGCCTGCCTCTCCAAGAATGTAAATGTGATTTATCGGTTTACCTTCCTTCTTAAATATTTCATCCATTGAAATGCTCATTTCCCCTGTCTGGCTATCGCGCTTTATTTCTCTTGTCATCAAGGGAGGAACATAAGCATCACCGATATCAGTTTGGTTTTCTTCTGGTAGAAGAGGTAATGGAGACACCTTCACTACTTGTTGTTTGTAGAGGTTAATCAGCATTGTCTGAAACTCTGTTGTAAAGAGGAAAAACTTATGAATTCGTTGATTGCAGATATAATGCTGTTAGTTTTTGCAACAAAACCTCTATGTACGAAAACACGACAAGAGAAAGATGCCGACGGTTTGCATATTACTCCTGTGGAGCTTCAATGAATTCCGACCGTTTGATGCAGATATATATTTTTAGTAGTCTACTTAACATTTTTAGATATAATGAATTATGAATTAATCCCACTGCTAATGGAGTAGATTCTAATACACATATATTTTTCGTTATAAAAATTATTGCGGAGTGACAGTTCCTTAAAAAAAAGGGTTCAAAATTTCCGCAAGTATTTTTGTTAGTTAATCGTCAGGAGATTATTAGTTTCTTCCATGAGCACGATGATAAGATCGAAATACATTGTATCCGTCACTGAGGGAAACTTTCCGCGAAATAGGTACCCGAAGTGACGAATATTTCTATCTGAATTAAATGTCTCATGATATAAACTTTTTCTTGCATACCGTCTTGAATTTTAAAATAGATTTCTAAATGCACCTTATCGAAATTATGCATAGTGATATAAAAGAAACTATATCCAGATGCTTTGTTGGGGGAAGTGACGTGACATGCTTGTAACTTTACGTAACAAGTAATTCACCAGCACTGGTAAAACTGCAGATTTCTGCCGTGAGCACGAGGTTCAGATCGAGATATCCGTCACCGGGGGTAACTGTTTTGCAGAGTTCCCGCAAAACAGTTACCCGAGGTGACGGCTATTTCTATCATAACCAAAGGCCTCATTATATAAACTTTTACTTGCATACTGTTGTGCACTTTAAAGTAGATTTCTAAATGCAAACTCATCAAAATTATGCATTATCATAATCATAAAAACAAACGATATTCAGACATTGTGTTTTGGAAAGTGACGTAACGATGTTTAGAACGTTACGTCACAAGTAATTCTCGAAAGTCGTCTGGCATAGGGAGGGTGCCAGACCGATCTTTCCGGCATTGGTAAAATCACCAGAAATGCTTAACCTATAACACTGAAGTCCAAATCTGGTATGCAAGAAAATTATGGCGGCATAATTGATGTAACCAATTAACAATGAACACAATCATTCTTTTTTTGCTTGCAATTCATTTAGGGATCTTAAGTATAATACATGTATATAAAAATTGTCGATTAGGCTTAAGGAAGTAGTAATAATGGGATAATTATCGAGTTTGAGATCTGTTTTGCATAAAGTAAGGGCTGTCAATCTATACTTGATGATCATGATTCTTGGAAATACATTCTGAAAACTAAGGTAAGGACAGTTTTGCCATAAGTGCCTTATGGATTAAATGGATACGCTGATATTAAAGTTCATTTGTAGATCATGTAAGTTGCAAAGATTTTCGTCATACTAACTGAAAATTAGGTTTCTATTAATGAGTAGCCTACATGTACTTTCAGATAGTTATCACTTCTAAAATAATTAGGAATATATCTACCTGTTTTCTGTTCAGTGTAACTCTGGTTCACGGACTTGTCGAGACTCTCCTGAAAAATAAAATGGGTTGTCGGTAAAGACAGTTTACTCTTGAGTCAGCCCGGTTAGCCCAATCGGTAGAAGCACGAGACTTATAATCTCGAGGTAGCGGGTTTGATTCCCAGGGCTGACCAACTAAAACTAATAACAGTCTTTCGGATGAGAGTTAAACCGAGGTCCCATGTATGGGTGCTATACACCTGGCATGTTAAAGAATCTCACCTCAACTCGTATATAGTGTTTGAGTTTGGATATAACAGCCCATATACGATTTATATTATAAGATTATACTTTGTATTGTACGTAACAGAAAATGTTACATAATTGTATTTTCACTATCTTTAAGTAACGTATTTTTTCTGTCATCAAAGCCGAAAGTAGCTACCGTCACTATTGTCTTTATATCAAAGACACTTTATATTTTTAGCTAGTTACACATGATAACCCTTATTTGACAACAAAATTAATGTTAAAGTATTTAATTCATGACCTTTAGTTTCTCGTGCATAATATCTGTGTAGTGTTACTGAATCTATTCGAAACCGTTTTAAATGTTACTGCATCTCTCTTACAGCGTTACAGAATCTCACCAACGTTAGCATTGATAACCCGATGTCGCCGAGACGTAACTTTCGTTGTAACAGGGATTTGACGGGGATGATAGTTGCACTTCACTTTATTACGTTCTGTACATTAATCAGTCTATATTAATAACGTTGCTCAATACAATGACGCCCTATCAGAATGACTCTGTAACATTAAAACAGAAATCTTCTAAAGTTGGTAACACTGTAGTTCGAACCATGTAACAAATCCAAAAATTAAGAAATGAAAATGCCTGCCCAAAGTACCAATTTTATAACATGCACAATCACACTTAATCGGCTAAGCTTTATTGTTTGCAAGTTACACACGATGAAAAGAAATTAAAACACTAAATGCTATGATTTAGCACTGCCTTCATATATTTCCGATCTTAAACGACGCCAAGTGAACACATCGTCGGACACCCACGGTTGTTGACTCCGCTACGCTCCATAGATGATGTATGGAGCGTAGCGGAGTCAACAACCGTGGATGTCCGACGTTGAGTGAACATAGTAACCCGATGTCTTCGAGAAGTAACTCCCATGGGGACCTTTACGGTAAAATGCACATCTTGATGAATTGGGGGGTTTCATAATTATTGCATTTAACGTAGACAGTTTGAAAGTTGCTGCAAATACCTTAAAAGATATATCGATTTATATACTGCCACACGGTGATAGCGTGCAGAGACAGGGCGAGCAAGTAATTTGTCTAAAGCCCCTACCCAAAAATTGTAAAGTGAGCATAATAATACGAAATTTAATTCCTAAACAAAATTTTAATAACGTTGTATTGAATATTGAAAGCTAACAGTTACCGCTAGTTCTTTTTTCAGCTCCATATTTTTCTGCTCCATGTCTTTTTTCAATGTAGAACTCATTTGATTTAGCTCTTCTCTAATTTCACAATCTGTCTGTTGTATGTTTTTAACAATTTGTGAACCTTCATGCTCGAATACGCTTTTCACCTTCGCTGCTTTCAATTCAAGGTCATCCTGTATCTTTTTTTCAAGTTCCTTTAGTGCAGTCATGGCAGCTTTGACTTCGGCTTCGTTGGATGTGGTAATAATGAAATCTTCATTTTTAAGCTAGGAAATGTATAAACCAATAGCTATGTTGGTTTCGAATTATATTGTTTAACATTGTTAAACAGTGTCCAGCTGTTTAAAAGCAACAGATGCATGTTGCATTTAATTTTTAGTGACAGATCGAATGAATGTCGTATTTCATGATATGCATAAACCAAAACATTAATCAAATGCAAACATGGATATTTAAGACTATTTGCTAGCATATTGCAAATAACTGTAGACATAGAGCGAATTTACATATTGCCAACCATTGTACTGGTTGCAAATGACATTATATGAGCACCACTGACTTAGACGTTTGTCTCACAGTAAGTACTGATTTTAGTGTATACATGTACTGTTTTTTGTAAGCTCGCTTGCAACTGACGTTGTCTCAACCTCAGGTCACTAACTGGGATGGAACAAGCCATTCCTCATTACTGGTACTCATTTACAACCGTTCCTGGTCACGATAGACTTGGGCATATGTGGCATCAAGTTTCTTGCCCAAGGACACAACTCAAACGGCACGAGCGGATCTTCTGAGTCACAAAGTTAACAGCATGATCACTCAAATACTGAGGCCAACTTTAGTCACACTGGTCATAGTTGATTTATAAGAGACGTATAATTAAACAGAAAATAGATACCTGCAATAATCTCTGAACGGCGGCTCTTGATTCTTTTCTACTTTTAAGTTCTTGGTCATCATGTAGTAGCGCAATCATGTCATCTATGTACATGCTGACATCGGCATCTTCAATTTCCATTGTTTCACAATGAAATATTGTGTTTCTGTGACGACGAACCTGAAAAAAATACAAGAACTCTTTATTATTGTTTCCTGAATGTTCTATCGCTTTAGCAAAATAAACCAGATCGAATTTATAATACATTTTAAGTTAGGTCTGTCTAAAACCCTACCAACATCAAATGTGACTTTTGATCCAGTGACTGAAAATCAATACGATTCATTTACTGTACATAATCAAAGTTCCTTCAAAGATTGAGACCCCTGTGTCGAGGCGTTCTCAAGTTAATCAGCGGAAACTATTTTAAATACATGATCAGTATAATTTTGACCTTTCAAAAGGGACAGACTTTTTCAAGATATTTGGCTTAAACTGTTTTAAATACAAGGTCTTTGTAACCTTTGCCATTGACCCACTCACATCAAAATCAGTAGGGTCCATATACTGTCCATAACTAATGTTCCTACCATGTTTGAGCCCTCTGGTTAAAGCCTTCTCAAGTTAATGAGCAGAAACCAACGTTCTACCGACCGATAGAAAACTGCAAAACAATGTAATCCCACTTCTCTGAAGAGGGAGGCATAAAAAAGCAAAATCCATTCAGTTACCATGCAGAAGACGTCATTCCCCGTAATTGCACAATGGAGGTGTTTTTGGAGATCCTTGTTGTTAATGAACACGTGCAACAAACCGACACAATCAACCTCTGAAGCTGTCATCTTATGCGTGTAACCCGGGGCGTTGATGAAACATTTCGCAACAGCCCATGCGTCAGTGCACCAGAGCTTAGCATCAGTGTTCTTCCAGAAGGGAGCTGGTGGAGTTGATGCGTGAAAGTTGATTATTTCGTCATAGATTGCACCACATACGTTATTTGGGCATGTTATCTTTCCTCCTGGATACTGACAGTTGCAATTTACTTGACCCAAAGGACATTGCTTGTTTCTGGTTCGAATGTGATCTGGCTGGAGTGTTCGTAAATCGCACAAGCCACAGTTTATCGCTACCAGATTTTGATTTCGTTTGACTTTATTCATGATATCATCATGTTGCTGCTTAACAACGTCATCACAAAATGGTTCCAGGCCTTCTTTTACATACTTTAAACCAAGCCCGGCCTTGACCCAGTTTCGGTACTTAGATTTGGCAAGCTGAGACATTTTGTGGAGTCTAAAAAGGAAGAAAAGAGGGATAAAAAATTGGATGAGATATATGTACATGTATTGTTTTATCACTTTACATTGTATGATTAGCTTATCAACAATTGATATATCCCCTTGACCTATTAGCAAGATTATTTCAATGCGACGCGAAACGAAAGCCGACTAAATCAATTTTATCATTCATGAAATACACATTGTCCCTTCAATATATCAAATTATATCGTACAAAAAATGACCTCTATTACAGCAATGCAAGCTTCACGGCTGATTTATTTTCTAAATTTTATACTTGTAGGCTATATGTTATCCATTGTAGATAAACCAATTTGATAGATAACTGCATCGGGTATGAATGTCCATATCAACGATGATAAAAAATTTTACTGTAAAATTAACAAATTCAATGAATTACTCATGTTTTCACATTAGTTGATTTTATCTTCAAGATCAAAAATCAAGTACATACTGTATATGGTTTATAGATTTATACACTACGGTGACCTATCGAACAGATTTGAACACTTCCATAATATAAATGGTCTTAAACGTTTATATAGTTTTAAAAAATAAATATTTTACCTTAGTGGTTTATTTTTCCAGGGCTCACTTCCGCCATGTTAAGCAGGTTATATAAAGGGAAGCAACCACTTTACGCCTAGACCCACCAATCTCCCCGCAGCAGTTACTTCCTCATACAGACTTTTAGCAATTCCGGGGTTTGGACCCGGCCAGCACCGCCCCAGCTAATTAATTATACTTTTTAAAACAAAAACAACTCATTAGAAATTTATTAAAACTTTTTTTTCAAATTCGTTGCATCTAGTTTCACGAATAACTCTCAACTGTTTAATCATTATGATGTTACTTATATACCTGACATCTATTCCCTGGTGTGAATGAGCGACTCGGTATCGCATGCACATATTCGATTTTCGAGACATTTAAGGAAAGACAACAGCGGTTTTATAAATCAATACATGTATATCAATATATAAGTGAACATATGGGAAAACCCTAAACTATAATCAAGAAATGATAAAACGACAACAATATCGAACATGTATTTGCAACGCATTCAGTTAAATGAAATATTCATGCACATGTGCTCATGTGATTTCCTGCTATCTTATAACATATTGAAATGTACACAGCTCTCTGGCAATTTATATATAAAAGCACTTATGTAATGAACAATGCAACACAAACCGCTGCTTTTCGACACGATAGACGCATTTTGATGTTTACAGCAATGCTTTTCTTGTAGCCGTGTACTGCAACTGCTAGTGAGTCCTTCTTCGTCAAGAACAGTAAAGCAAGAGGGTCATGATGGTCGTACATCGCTCTCATGAGTACCAGTTGTTGCTTAGGAAGTCATTGGTTGCTAGGTGAACTCACTTGTTGTTAAGGAAATAACCGGTGGCTAAGGAAGCCATTAGTGTTATAGGAAGGTAAGCTGGATTTACATACATTACACGTGTATGAACATCGAAGTATGTGACAAATGATCAATTACAGTGTTAAACCCAAGCAATCTTTCAATCTACTTAGAGATCTTTAAAAAATGAAAATGCCCGCTCATCTTTTATGCTGTTATCATCACAGGAGCCGACACCATTCCCTACTTGGTGAAGTATCAAGAGATACTTAATTCTATTTATAAGTTCTTTAGGAACTCTCCTAAGAACACAGCCACTCTGTCAGCAATTCAAAGGGTCCTTGATGTGCAATCAAATAAAGTCAAGGAAGTGTTTCATACCCGGTGGTTGAGTTTTGAGGGGTCAGTGGATGCTATCCTTACAAATTACTCAAGTTTAGTATCTGTGTTCCTTCAGGAAACTTCTGGAAAGGCTCTGAGTCTGTATAAGCCAATAACTTCCTACAAATTTTTGTATGTGAGTCATTTCATGGCAGACTGTCTGAAACCGCTGGCAATCCTTTCTAGAAGTTACCAGAAGGAAAACATAAACTATTCTGAGGTGACACCTCTACTTTCATCCACCATTGAAACACTGGAAGAACTCAGGGACGAGTCAAATGGAGAAAATTTGAACAAATTTGTGAGGGCTGTACCAGCTGAACCTCAACTGGATACAGATGGGCTATACACATTTGAGTTTGATAACCATACAATTAGGGATGGGGGGAGTCAGAGGACTGAAGCCACCAAAGTCTGCAAACAATTTGTAAGTAATGTGGTCAAAAGTTTAAATGTGAGATTTGCAGACAACAATGATTCAGCTGTTTTGACCGCCCTCAGCAATTTCTTTAATCCACTTGTGAAAAAAGATTCTTTGGAAACAGATTTAGATACTATTGTAGATTATTTGACATCTTTTGGCTTTGAGGGTTCAAAATCAGAATTGAAAACTTTCTTAATTACAAACAAAAAACTATTGAAGGTGACAATAAGTCCATATCTGACATACTGTCAGTGTGTAACCTGGCAATCCGAAACAAAGACTTGTACCCTGCCGCTGCAGAAGCAGCAGAGAGATTGCTTGTTGCCCCTGTGTCCACAGTTGATTGTAAACGGGGATTTAGTCAGCAGAATACAATAAAAACCAAGCTTAGAAACTCACTCACTTCCAAGTCACTGGACAGACTTATGTTCCTTGCAGTCAATGGGCCTGCTATGGAAAAGTTTGACTTTTCCAAGAGCTTCAGTGTATGGGCCATGAAGAAAAACAGAAGAATATTGAACTGAGGGAAAAATGACATTTAAGGAAGTGAAGTTGAAAAATGAACAAATGTGCTATTCATAAAATACAGTGCTTACATTTATTTTATGTCAATTGTTTCTATGTTTCAGTTTATATGTGGTTTACTGTGCATGTCCTTTGAATAAAATGTGAATATACCATTTCTTGTTGTTCCTTTATGTTTGTTGTGGATGGCTACATGGTTGGCTACATTGCTAAAAATTTGGCTACAATGCTATAAATTTGGCTACAATTTTTTCCATTTGGCTAAAGTGATGGCTACAAATATTTTTTCGCCAGTGTGAGTCCTGGTTATGGAGTCCTTTGTAAGCATCATTAAAGTATGTGGGTATGTCAAAATAGCATCGGACATACATTGGTCAAAAGCGACCATCATGCCAAGTTTAGAGTGTGAATACAGTGGTTCAATGGTCACAGTGACCTTGCCCATTCACAGTGTGGTCTCCTCTGGAGTGCTCCTAATGATTTTCTATGCTCATGTTTGAAACTAATTTTCAAACTCTATCTACAGTTTATCAATTATCGTCCTGTTCGAATTGTTATTTCCAAAGTACTCGAAACTTATTTAATCAGGTTGAGTCTTGTTTATCCATAGACAAGACACAAAACATTCCACATTGCCTCTCTTTCTCTCTTCGAGATTATTTCCATATAGAATGAGTCACAGGAACGATTAATCCAAGTTGTAAGAACTTGTTTCGCAATTGCAAATAATTTCATATAATAAAATTTCTCAGGATACCCACTTTATTAGATTTGAAATGGATAAAGGTAATAACGTGGGAGTGGTTCTTTTGGATTTATAGAGTGTTTCATACTGTTGACCATAATCTTCAAGTTACTCATGAAACTAGATGCAGTAGTTATGTCTCATCTGTCAGGTTGATCTCAGGTGACAAGTATGCATATGTGCGATACCTCGCGATTCATTAATTGGTTATATCATTTACGTTGATGTTATGGAAGCTGAAGTTAATAAAATTAAATAAACTCACTTTCTGATGATGATTCTGACATTTTAGTAGCAGGAAAAGATATTCAGTTTATCACTTCACAGCTTACTGGATTGCATTTAGGCAAGACTGAATCAATTTTGTTTGCTTCTAAACATAGATTAAGGTCATGTATTAAGTTAAATATTCGATGCAATGAAACTTCAATTATTTCAACCAAATCTGTCCAATATTTCGGTGCAAGAACTTGATCAGAGTTTAGCAGTCAGGGGATGTTGTTGCTGATCAGGTTAGAAAGTTAACACAAAGCGGAAATATTTAGTTAGAAACAAAAGCTTTTTAAAACAGTATACATTGTACTAGAATGCTTTCAGTTTCATCACTTATTCAGTGTCATTTTGACTATGCATGTGCCGCCTGGTATTTAGGAAGTTCTGTGATATTTGAATCATTGTTCAAAACAGGTGTTCAACGTACTCTTAGTTGCAAATCTCAAGTTTAGCTTGTTTTCCAATGTCATATGATCAATTTTAAGGACCACAATGAAAATAAGTGGTTTTAGTGCCTCCTTTTTGTGTCATCCTTATTTAGGGCTATATGTCACCTATATTACTTATGTGGACATGTTTTATGTTGACATTGAATTCATATGTGTTTTTATGACATATTATCTGTTTTACAGACATAGATCTATCTATCTTGTAAACCACATGCACTTCCCATATCCCTATCACCTACTATGGTAAAGTTTGACTCATTATTGGTGAAAATTACATTTGGCCAATTGGCAACATTGCTCCATCGCTCTAATGATAATTCTACTGTTCACACTAGCCATCACATTAATAGCCTTTGATCTAACAAGCAAATCCAGTGAATTTATATCCCCCCCCCACCTAAATAGGCAAACCACTGAAAAAGACCTTGTTAAATAGTTATAAATAGATTTAAAAGACTAGTCAGAGAAACTTAAAATGCTGTTATACAATGTAGTAAGAAGCCAGTGATGGATAAATCACAGTGGTTTTATGGCTATAAATTGGAAAGTGTTTAGAAACTAGAACAGCGGACTCGAGAGCGACTCAATAAGCTACAAGCTTTCTTCACAATCGAGCTCAAATAAATTAGTATAAACTAAACTAAAATAAAAATGCCCATTATACAATAATATTGGCAGTTTCAGAAACATTATGCATATAAATAATGCACCGCCTCATTGGGACCTCATACACAAGAGAATCTTTTTATTTTAATTTTAACTTTCTATATAGAATATGTAAGAATAGAGCAACACCTCTTATAAGAGCCTCATTTCTTAAAAAATCCATTTCATAAACGTTCCTTTGCTAGTGTCTTCATAGTTGATTACTCGTGCTTGTCTGTATATTAGAAAGGGTGATCATTAGATTATTTGAGCCAATTACAATGAAAGTTTTATAACCGGTTTCAGAGAAATAAAATTTTAAAGTTTTTTTATTAAATATATAAGAAAAAAACTAATAAAGGACAATAACTCTTGAGTAACTTAGACAATCCTTACAAAAGTTGTGTGTGCATTGCTGTATTATGCTGTTGTATACTTATTTTAAGTTTAATGAAATTCTATCCATTGGTTCTTAAATTATGGCTCTGGATGGATGGGCAATGCCAAAACAATATCTCTCCAAAAAAGTTGAAAAAAAACTATTCATTCAAAGTATCTGCTTTATTTTTTTACTTGCAAAAGTTATAAATGTGTTTACCAATGTTTGCTTTTCTTTTCACTTTAGACAACTGGATATGGGAAGTAGCTGTCAAAATACAACTTTTGACCATGCTTAAACCAAAAAGGAAAATACTGATACAATGAAACAGGTATCTATCTCTTTTAGGGGCCAGCACTAACTGGTGTGTAGTCAGACTGAACAAGTTTACAATCGTAACTGACTAGTGACTATATTAATTGCTTCTGAAAATTCAAATGACAGAAACACATAGATTTCTTGATCTTATTCTCTCTTATCTTATCCATGTGTTGAAACATTCATTATCACATTTGTATAGACTGCATCCATAATCAGCTTGTAAAACAATCTTTTAAATTGGCATCAGAAATTAAAAGGACATGACCCTATCTCTATACTTGTCATTGCTTCCCAATTAGCACAAGTCAAATGTTTGAACGCCACCAAATGTAGTGGGGGTTGCGATAAGTAGTAATGTTGGATTTAATGTATGGTGATTAACCAAACCTAATCTTTTTGCACTCTAATTTTGTATATGGCTGACCATTTGTTAATGTTTAATGCTAAAAAAGATGATTCTACGTCAAGTCTATAGGTATTGTTTCCTCTGTATGAATTATCAAATCATTGAAATAATAATTTTTATTTATTTTCCTAAGTTTTCCTCATGTACGAAAGAAAAAATATTTCCAAGATATAAATTAATTTGTTCCCACTATATAAATAAAGTTAATTCCACTCCGGCGAGGTTTCGATCTCTGATCTCCCACGTGCCAAGCGGGGATTCATTACACTGCACTATCGAGGCATTGTGTTTTAGAGCGTATAACTTCGTTATTGACCAATACGTGTACAGACGTTTGTTTCGGAATGGCGGTACAAATTTATGTAAACAAACGAATTTAACTTCCCAGACACTTTAAATAAGAAGTGGACACATCATAAACTTGGTAGTTTCGTAAAGTATATTCAACTATCTGTTAGTAGTCATTCGTTTAAAATCGGCTATTTACGTAAAATTTAGACTGGTTCGCGATCTCAAATCAAAAGACCGCTTGTTACAAAAGAACACACTGTGAAATCAGTTTACAGTCTAAAAGGAGTTACGTCACCCCATGGAAATTTTACTTGCTGCATTCCAATATACACGCCACCTTCAGGTGGCGTGTAATGAAGAATCCTGTTGTTCATGTGTTGCCGATATACTTTCCTTACACAAGATAAACTGAACTTTCTATCAATTAATACAGAAACTTTCTAAAAGGCAGACTTTCAACTGCAATGCATGCAGTTCACATTTTCTTCAAAAGTAGTATGTGCTTTTATTTCATAAATTCAAATAACTTTTGAGACAAAACTTTTTTACCAAACAAAAGAACAAAGACGGTCTTTTATCGCTCACTCAAGTTTACAGAGAATGTACAACTGCAACATCACCAAGGCTAACAATGATAATTTTTGACGACTGGGCAGAAAGTGTTCACAATGCTATTCTTTAACATGGCCTGGTGACCTTGTTTTGGGCCCAGCATGTCTCAGTTTCCAACTTACATAGAAATCATAAGACATACATTGATTCTAAACAATTTTCGTGACAACTGGGTACAAATGTGGCCTACAGGATGCTTCACATGTTTCTTTTGTGTGTTTAAAATTAGATAGTTCTTGAATTCTCAAAGACAAACACTGATCACTTTTATATGTATGTAGAATCTGGTAGACATTAATTAAGGTACAAGTAACCAATCTCACCAAATTTTATTAAGATTATGGTTTCTTCAGTGCTTAAAGCAAATTGTTGACAATGGATTAATGGACTGAGCGACAGAACACAGAGATTGAACAAAGATTGATCACACTAATTGGCTTATCCTTCAGCAGTTCATGCTCAGGTGAGCTATATCAATTAATATCAACTGCTAAAATTCCAATGAACATTTCCTTTAACACAAGAATATACAATTTGTGTACATTGAAATACATCAAATTTCTGTTCCTAGCCTTCCTTCTAACCAGTCATACTTGGAAAATGCAGACATATCACCCCATTTATGCATTCTTCCATTGTTCTTATATCCCCAGTGCACTGCTTTCCACCATTTACCCTTAGAGTAATGATCTTTGTAATAACCCTGCCCAAAAACTTGTTGCATCTGTTTATGACGTCCTTTGAATTTGCACTCGATATACAAGCGTCCAAAACGTTTTTCAAAATAACAGCCTCCGCATCTTGGCTTCAGCTTGCCACGCACTTTATAGCTCCTAGATGGCTGAACTTCTAATGGTTTTACACTCAAAACTGTGTCACCTTGTGTTTGTTTTCTTGAACTGGGCAAAATGGAACTAAACCCTCTCGAGAAGAAATGAGGGGAGGTAACAACTCTCTGTGTTGGTGTAACCGATAGCCTTCCTATAAGTCTTGCAAGGTTATTCATCTTCCTGCAAAACAAGCAAAAGCAGTATGATTATATCAGCAGTCAAAACATAAAACATATTGTGTCCAGAAGTTTCCAAAGAAAAACAATTCACATGCAATTACTTGCATCAGAAACAGCCATTTTTTAATTTACAAATTAAACCTCATTTCACAAGTAACTGGAGTATTGCAAGCAACACATTAGTCCCCTACTGGTTTTAACGCCTTCAGGAAAGTGTTTGCTTACAGGGGGACTTGATTTTTGGATCGATTGATTTATTCAATCGGATCCAATGTTAACAGAGTATAGCTTCCTTACGGCCGAACTCTTTACATACAAACAAGTAGTTCCATATATTCCGTTGTTACGAATTATACTGTCCTCTGTTTTAAAAATTATATAGTAACAGATCTAAATAATATCAAAACATTTCAGAATAGCATAATATTATGTTGTTTTTTTTTTTATAATTTGTAACTTAAATCAACCAGGTATCAGTTCTGTATAGAACTGATTTCCTACGCGGTTTTTATCCCAACAGTTTTCTAGTCAGACCGGTGTGACATGAGAAATGTAAGACCCGTGAAATACGTATCGCTACACCGGATACACTAAATTCAGTGTTTCCCCGAGAGCGCGTTTCTGCGGTTTTGACGCACTCATTTTGTCAATGACCCAACAGAAATAGCAAAGAGCGCCTTCTATGACGCAATTAAAATGTGTATGATCAAATTACTACAAAAACAACATTTCAAACCCTCTCTAAACGCTTCGAAATGCAAGATAAATTGTTTATAAAATACGCTTCCGGTATGGGATATGTCTAATTTTGACCCTTTTCCGTCGTCGTTGTCGTCCGAGTTTGGATCGACCCACATTTTGTACCATTGCGTTTTTGTGTGTGTTGATTCTTATGATACCGTCATCATGGTATCGTAGAAAAACAACAATAGATGGTCGAAGAACCTTAAAGCGACTGCACTCCAGATGAACAAGTAACGCTAAAAAAAGAAAATTTTCAATTTCAAGAAAACAATTGTCATTACTGTATCAGGGGCATTGTATTATGATAATGTGACAAGTTTTCTAACAAAAGAAACAATTAAAATGTGTTGTTTTGCTTATTTTTATTGTAGAAAAAATTACCCCGTGACTAATGGGGTGGGCTCTTTGGTATATCAATATTTTTAACTTGCATCAAACCAGCTGACTCTGTAGTGTAGTAGGTTAAGCCGCTGTAAATTTTTTGTAAGCGCAAAGATCCGAGTTCAAAACCTGGCTCGGGTTAAAAAAAATTTTCTACCTTTATTTTTAGCTCTTAACCAAAGAAAATAATCTTGATGCTGACAAATTGAATATATCGAGGGTTGATCGTGAAACTATTGTATCTGCATATAAAAATAAAAGCAGATACAATAGTTTCACAATCAACCCTCGATATATTGATTTTACCAAAAAATTAAAATTTACTAAGAATTTGGAGTGCAGTCCCTTTAATAGGGGAAACAAAAATGTCTTTCTAAGTAATTTTAATGATCATTTTGTAGTAATTTCGATCAGACTGTCACTATTGAAAGGGGTTTCAGTGTGCCAAATAATATCCAAGTTTAAGTCTATGGTTGAATGCACTTATGAAAATTTCGCTTCGTGGACAAATTTGACTTTTGAGATGCAGTGACAAAATGGAAAGCATCCAAAGAGAAACGCCTATTGTCTTACCAACCCTTTGATTACCCACCATTTTGTGATGTATCACATGCAGTTTTACAGAAGTAAACTGAATAAAACTTCTTTAACATATAGTCATGCCTTTTATTTTTTTACAATAAAGGGTATGACCCTCGGAATTTCTAAATGACCCTCAAATTCTGATACAGGGAATTGGCACCCAAGGTCTTCCTCCTCCACGAAAGCCGGAAGTTGCAATATGACCTTAGCTGTTGGGTGCGACGTTAAATCCGAATTAATTGGCACAATACAATCAACCGTGTGGGCATATCCCATAAATTTTGAATGACATTAAAAGTTGTTCAACCATAAATTTTCAGTTCAGTTTTGTCAAAATCCATTTCTCAGTTACGAACTTACGACTCACAGCTTAATACTTCATAGGGTAGTTGAACATAGTCACTGAATGACATAATGTAAGCACATGGGTTCCTATCTCAAAAGTAAAGTTTACACAAATGGTGAAAGGTCAAAATTTGTGGACAGTTGTGTCTCCAGTTTATAACTTTACTTGTGCAAGGGTTTTCCTGATATTCACACATGTATGTGTACAGTCTATGTTGTCCTGATATTTACACATGTATGTGTGCAGACTGTGTTGTTCAGAGACAATCGATCCTCCAGCGCTTTCAGTCCTTTGATTTAAAGAGTTTTTATATAAAGAGAGATATACGCATATATAGCAAACACAATTTTTGTCTGACAAAAAATAAAACATCATAATCTTTTTACTGCCTGCTATATACCAATCAACTTTCATTTGTCTAGCATCTGTTGTTCTAAAGACATCACATGATCCAGTTTTTTTCAGACAGACAGAGGGAATAACAGACAGACAGATGGAGGGTAAACCTACAGTCTCCTGCAGTGAAACGGAAGGAGCCTTATAACTAACAGAGGATAAAGTATATTAGTTGTTCAATGTTGGATATTTCATTCAGTTAAACATCTAAAACATCTCATGATCTACATAGAAATGATAAAGAATTAATGTAACTTGGAATTTTTAAACTTAATCGTATCAAGTTAAATAATAATTACATTTAAATATTAAATTATATTGCTTTTATAAGTGCCCATTGAGTTTTGTTGGGGGTGTGTACCCAGCTATTTGCACATCAAAGACAAACGTAGAAGATAGACAACTAAACAAGAGGGCAATGATGGCCCTATATCGCTCACCTGACTACCATTTGCTATAATAAAAAAGGGTCATGATTCTAACCAGGGATCAGGAAATTTTGAAATCTCAATCGGTCCGGACAAGCCGAGGGAAAATTGTCACCTCCTCCCCTTTTTTTGTAATTTATATATTTTTCAACCAGCTTTCCATTGTTGTGCATGATCATGGAACGGTTAAAGTATTTCATTCCCTCCTTTTGATTCCAAAATATTTCCAAAAACGAAAATGTTTATTTTCTTTCATTATTGATTAGTAAATCTCACAAGTCGATAAAATAAATGCGCCGTTCACGTGGAGCGTTCCATTTTCTAAGGGATAAACTTTACATGGTTTTCGCCATAAAAAATAAGAAACGGAATTTCTAAGTAATAAGAAAAATATCGAGCCACTTTCATAAATTAATAAAATAATTTCGATGTGATTTTATCATTCAAAGTGTGTTCAATTTCGATTAGAACTGATTACGTTCAAAGTCACCCCCACAAAGTTTTGTAATAATCCATGTCTTAGTTATAGGCTGTTAAATATTTGTCGTATGGTTTCGTTTTGAACATTTTTTTATGTTCTCGGGTCGCCAGTCCGATTAACCTTTTCTGTCGGCTTGCCCTTCCGACTTTCGGAAACATTGGCTACCGGTTGCCAGTCCGGTTATTTGTTTCTTTCGGGTTCCATTTATCATTCTCCCGATTACCATGAGCCGATTTGCCATTTCGGTCATTTGATTTTTTGAACATCGCAAATATGTTGCGTTGTGCTATTTCAACAATAAATCGAAAGGCATTGAAGGCATTTCAAAGTGTAGGTTATGATTAGCGGCCTAAAGACAATCGGTCCGGCATAAAGTCAATCTCAGCTGCTAACACATTAATAAAACCCTTTAATCAATAAAGTGTTAGCGACGCCCGAGGTATTGTAGAATTGGTGTGTTGGACCAATAAGGTAAGACCGCCGCGCGTTATTAACATGACACGTTTATTGGGGTATTAGATAGGTGCTAATAACACAGATGATATGTGTAATTACACAAGCAACTTCTTTTGTCATATTTGAACGATTTTATGGCTTTTAAAAAAAAATCTCGGACCAATTTTTAAGGAACTTTTGGTTACGTGAATCGGTCCAGCAAGTTGAAAATCGGTCCAGACCGGCAAATTTTCGGTTTTCCTGATCCCTGATTCTAACATAATTCATAGAGGTCTACTACACAATGCTAAGTAACATTTCAAATATCTATTATCTGCCTGTTGGCCTTGTATTTTTCTTAAAGTTTTCCCTATATAAACCTATGTGAAATCTAGTGCTTCCCCCCCTCCCGGGAAGGTTTAATTTTGACCAGGGGGTCATGATTTGAACAATCTTGGTAAAGGTCCACTAGACAATGCTACATGTATGCTAGATATCTAAGTTCTAGGCCTTGTGGTTTCAGAGAAAAGATTTTCTAAGTTTTCCTATATGAGCCTATGTAAAACCAAGTGACCCCCCGGGCAGGGTCAATTTTGACCCGGGGCTCATAATTTGAACAATCTTGGTACAAGTCCACTAGACAATGCCACATGCCAAATATCTAAGCTCTAGGCCTTGTGATTTCAAAGAAAAAGATTTTTAAAGTTTTCCTATATAAGCCTATGTAAAACCAAGTGACCCCCCGTGTGGGGTCAATTTTGACCCGGGGCTCATAATTTGAACAATCTTGGTAAAGATCCACTAGACAATGCTACATGCCAAATATCTAAGCTCCAGGCCTTGTGGTTTCAGAAAAGAAGATTTTTTAAGTTTTTCCTATATAAGCCTATGCAAAACTAAGTGACCACCCGCGCTGGGTCAATTTTGACCCAAGGGTCATAATTTGAACAATCTTGGTAGAGGTCCACTAGACAATGCTACATGCCAAATATCTAAGGTCTAGGCCTTGTGGTTTTAAAGAAGATTTTTAAAGTTTTTCCTATTTGTTGCCATAGCAACCAGAGTTCTGCATGGAATGGAATTCTTTGAACAAGTTTGATAGAGCTTCATGCAAGGAACATCCCTGCAAAGTTTCATCAACATTGGCCCAGGAACGACGGACCCCAGACGGAAAGCGATCCTAATAGCTCACTCTGGCACTTTGTGCCAGGTGAGCTAAAAATGTCAACCTGTAAAATCAGTTTTCCTTCAATGTGGAAAAGTGAGACTATGACTAACAGCAACTACTTCATTGACCTTTACACACAAAAACAAACAATTTTCTTTATCTTGCAGCGGGAAATTAGGCCCTAGTTTAGGGGGGAAAATTGAATTCAACCCTTCCAAATGTCAAGTGTCACAAGAAGGAAATATCCTTTTCTCATCCAGTATTTTCTTCGTAGAGTTTGCCTTGAGTCTGTTACCTTGGCTAAAAACCTTGCTGTGGAAATAATCTGTTGTGGGACGACCACATAAATAGGTCAACTAAGAAAGCTAACCAAACAGTAGGGTTTCTAATCAGAAATATCAAGGTCAAGTCCGAACTCCTTATGTCCATTGCTTACCAGACCCTAGTGAGACCCCAGCTGGAATATGGCTCCAATATTATTATATGGTCACTCCATACTTAAACCCTCATAGAACAGATTGAGGGTGTCAAGAGAAGAGCAGATCAATAGATTCAGTCTAATTTTGGTCAAACATGATCCAGTGTCACCAACATGCTCTATTCCCTTAACCTATGCAGACTAGACCATACGCATATTGACAACAGATTATCTTATATGTATACAAGAGCTATCCATAAGATAAACCGCTCAATTATTGTGGGTGCTTGCTAATAAAACAAACCTTTCATCAGTAAAATAACATAACAAAATTCCGCTAACTCTTAAGTATAAACTAGAAAAGTTGAATCATAATAAAAAGTCAAAATCTATCAAAATATTTTTATTTTTTGGTAAATTAATTGTTTGATACAAAATGTACCCCTGAACACTATTGTTAAGTTTGATATAACTATCATAAGTGGTTACTGAAGTATGTGCATGATACTACCTTGCATACAAAATTTTAACCAAATTTTCAAAGTCCAACAAGGGCCATAATTTGTACTAAATTCATACAAGAAATATCCGCCTTAACTGTGTGACACCCCTTAAGATATTAATAAAGTAATTAGTCAATATCACAAGTGGTTACTGAAGTATGTGCATGATAGTACCTTGCATGCAAAACTTTAACCAAATTTTCGAAGTCAAACAAGGGCCAAAATTTGTACTAATTTTATACAAGAGTTATCTGACTTGACTATGTGACACCCCTAAGGCATTAATGAAGTTTCAATTCAATATCATAAGTGGTTACTAAGATATGTGCATGATAGTACCTTGCATGCAAAACTTTAACCAAAGCTGCAAAGCCGATGCACAAGTAACTGTAATAGCTCTCCATACTCTCCACAAAGTCAAGCTTAAAATTCATAATGAACTGGTTGCTATCCCAATTGAATGCTACCAAATTCCCTTATCCTGCAGCACATGCCACTTTCATTCCTCAAGCTGCAAGTTAGTCACAGCAGCTTAGTGTAACCGACTACACGTCTCTCACTAGTTGTATGCATACTGCTAGCTGCTTCAACACTTTACTCTTTTTTTGGTAAAATTTCAGTCTTCAAATATCTTTGTGGCTGACACGCTAAATGTCGACATCACCACAAGGGGTTCAACATCAAAGGAATATAGATAGATAAAAACATATCTTTTGAAGATACTATTTTGGAGAAGGCAGTGGCTAGAGTTACGGTACCGTAACTGTAGCCTCCGAGTCTAGCGTTACGGAAGTTCCGTATCTCTAGCAAAACCCTACGAGGAAAGGCTAGAGTTACGGAAGTTTATAAAGGTATGTATATTGCTTTAATATATGCATGATAATGTGTTGTAAACTTAAATATACCAGTAATCGTGAATAAACTGATCTGATGTATAAACGACAATTTCACAGGCGCCATTTTGGTTATACTTAATGCTAATATCGGAACTATCAACTATTAAATTTAACAGCTGTACTTTCGATTACAATTATTTTTTTGTCACGATCTGAGTGCCTTCTTGTGGTGTGGCTTAGATGTAGTCAGACAATTAAATACAAAAACAATATGTGTCAACAACATATTTTACTTAACTTATATAATGCTTCGCACAAAATGTGATATAATTGTCCAACTACAATGGAACGCTCCAGTAAAGACGAATATAACAATGATATACTGATGTATTATGTATTACCAAAATGGCGGCTACGAAGACGCTGCATTTGCCGACAGATCGGTTTATTCACTATTTAAGTTTACAATACATTATCATGCATATTTAAAGCAACATACATATGCCTTTATAAACTTCCGTAACTCTAGCCTTTCCTCATAGGGTTTTGCTAGAGATACGGAACTTCCGTAACTCTAGACTCGGAGGCTAGAGTTACGGTACCGTAACTCTAGCCACTGCCTTTGGAGAAGGCATGGGTCTGAAATTCGGACACAAAAACGTCCAACAAATTTATTTCAAGTCGGCATGGTAAAACATGATAACATTAGCTATTTATAGTTATTAACCGACAGTAAAATCATCTTTTTAATAACAAACCCAAAAACTCCAAAAAAGTAATCAAGGTCAAAATCTTTTGTGATCGCGAAAACGCATGACATTGGAATTAAAAAAAAATCTGGGCGTGTTACAGGGAAGTAAGTTTTTGAAATTGAAAATGTAATTTTGTTGCTACCTGAAGTGATCATTAATCTGTTGAATGTTGCAAATACTTTCGTGTGGCGAATTTTGGTGTTCTTTCGGAAACGAAATCGTTTGCTTAGGTTAAGGACCACTAAATTTCATGCACTGGGTCAGATACACCTACTGTTTTTCCCATTGACTAACATTACAAATCTAGGTATGAGACGCCTAAATATATTTCCATAGACTTACATTATAAGGGTTTCTTCCGGTGCGACTTCCCAAAATCTCACCGACTGCTGAAATGAACTTTATTTTGTAGATTCATCCTAGTCCCACATAAAAATAACAAATTTATACATGTGATCCAATACTTTATGCCAGTAATTTGGAGCTCAATGACACCACACCCCCCCCCCCCAATTTTGTGGCAGTTTTAGTGGTCACCGACCAAATATGCCAGTATTTTCAAATACCAAATATTTTGATTATAATTTATATCCAGATTTTTCTCTTCATATTTATTTGTGATCTATCATGCAGCGATTATTTCAAACTAATTTTTCTTGTATACATCCACTTAGTTTCAGCCAATCAGCAATAAAACATAGTGTAGGTCCGCATGTTCCCTAGACAAAATCAACTGCTTCCGCTTTTCACCGATTTAGGGTCTCATACCTAAAGGCTGAAACGATTGCTTTTGTACGCACTTAGAACTCTTTCAAATAATAAAGTATAATTGCTGAACCAAAGTATAGCTTTGATTTAATCTGCAGAGCATCACGATGCAGAATATACCTCCATATTGATGACCAGGTCGAGACGATTTCGTGTGCTGCTGCTGAGCTTTGAAATAATTTGTCAAATTGCTTCAATAGCAGTTGTCATATCTGTAGTCTTTTTCTTTTCAGAGTCGAAAATGTGAGTGGACAGGGAGCAGAGTGTCTATTAAAAACATATGTGTTTATTTGGTTGATACATCATATACTCTTCTTGCAATGGCATGTTATGTTACCCCACCCCTTCCAAAAAATGAATTTTGAAGAAATTTTGCCTTATTTATCACAAAATAGTGTTTTAAAAAGTAGGATAGTATCAAAATTTACATCAAAACGTACAATGGAGTTAAGGCTGTACATACGCACACCGTACAAACACACTTTGTTCAGTAAAAAACCCAAATTAAACATCTAGATGGACGTTCAGGGTGCCCAAAATTAAGAGTAATCTGCGTAGTATTTGAATTTCTAACACATGTACCATGAATTGTAAAGAACCGAATGCTTCTTAAGTGCCGTTTTTTCATTAAAATATGAATTGTCACGGCTATGCATGAAATTTCAATTGAAATAGACGATAACTGACGCGATGCATCCCTCTGAGGCAAAAAAAGCGTATTTTTGTACACCATTTTAGAGCAATATTCGTATTTCTGAGACCGAAATTGCAAATACGACAAGAAATGATGCATATTTAACAAAATTCGTATTTAATGTAATGAAAAACAACAAACTAGCTACAAAACCTGAGCAGATTTTCTCAAAAATTGATTTTTAAGGCTTTTTGTAATTAAAGGGAGGTAATTCAAAATCTATATTGCCCTTCCCTATGCGTTCCGGGACATGTTGTCGCATTTTGTGATAAGAATTACGTCGATTTTTGTGAAATTACAATGCTAGCACTGTTTTCACGCAATTTCATGGCGACTAGATCTATATAACACATTTTAATTGCAACAGTATACTTGTTTGATATGTTTTCAGCTCTAGAATCATAAGGTGACGAGAATCATTTACTAGAACAGTAGCCATTTAGGTGATATTTATCCGTCTAGTGATTTTGAGATTCAGTTACAGGTCTAAAAACCCAATTTCATCAATAAAATCACAGTACGTACTAAAATCCGAGCATAAACAGCTCGGGAATATACTTTGTAAATTATCTTTGTGAATTATATACCACATTTCACACTTCTATTGGCAACATGTTATCTGCCCTTGCACATTTCTTTTCAGCATTTTCTCCACTGCTGGTCCCGTATATTGAAACTTTGTAACCATACCTGCATTCTAGACTAAAAATCTTCTAGTAATAAATTCAGATTTGCGCTGACATCTCTACACACCGTATTTACGTGTGCAAAACAAAATCATACAGTTATAATCCCCTAAATCTGACTGAGGGGTACCATTTTGAACCTTTTATTTCATAAAAAAATATCAGAAAAGCTGATTTGTTTCCTTCCAGACCTCCATTCAATGTATTTGTTACCAAATTAGCTATTTTGAATACAAAACAATGTCTAAAATGAACTCGGGGACACACGAAACATCGTTCTCTGTGCTATATTTAGGTATGAGACGCCTAAATACATTTCCATAGACTTAATTATAAGGGTTTCTTCCGGTGCGACTTCCCAAAATCTCACCGACTGCTGAAATGAACTTTATTTTGTAGATTCATCCTAGTCCCACATAAAAATAACAAAATTTATACATGTGATCCAATACTTTATGCCAGTAATTTGGAGCTCAATGACACCACCCCCAATTTTGTGGCAGTTTTAGTGGTCACCGACCAAATATGCCAGTATTTTCAAATACCAAATTTTTGATTATAATTTATATCCAGATTTTTCTCTTCTATTTCATTTTGTGATCTATCATGCAGCGATTATTTCAAACTAATTTTTCTTGTATGCATCCACTTAGTTTCAGCCAATCAGCAATCAAACACATAGTGTAGGTCCGCATGTTCCCTAGACAAAATCAACTGCTTCCGCTTTTCACCGATTTAGGGGTCTCATACCTCTAGTCAAAATGTGACTCTGTATCAACCAGCAATATCTTACTAAAGTTCACGACCTTCTTAAATGAAGCGTAGCGTTTTTTAGGTGTAATGATTTTAATCAGATTGACCAACCAGGGTCCGTATATTACATAACCAACCTTTCGAGTGTTGACTAATTTTTTATCGGAAAATGCTGTTTTATAGGCCTTAATGGAGATTTGGATTTTTGTTTACAATTTTGCATGAGAGACAATCACCCCCATTGAGTCAGGTAATGGTTAATTAGGTGTCTAAACAGCAAATGTACACCTTTTATTTAGTTGGCGATTTAGTAAAATTATATATTAAAACTCCAAAACCTTAAAGTGAATAAGGCTGCTGGCCCAGATATGATAAAATATCCCTTAATACTGGTCAACTCCCTTCCGATTGCTAGAAGGCAAATGTCGCCCCGCTATTAAAAAAGGTGATACTACAGTGGCCCTGCAAACTACAGACCCACATTGCTAACCTGTATTCTATGTAAACTCCTAGAACACATAAAAGCATCTAGCCTATCTACGCATCTCTCAAAACACAACATACTCTATGATCGAGCTACAACATGGATTCCGTGAAAGACGTTCCTGTGAGACCCAGCCCATTGAGCTAGTTGATGAAATATCCTAAAACCTCTCCTCTAGTAAACATACCGGCCTTGTCCTATATTTGATTTTAGTAAAACCTTCGACAAAGTCAACCGCCTAAAAATATTATTTAAACTCTAGGAACATAGTGTCCCCATTCAAACCGTGTCTTGGATCCGGTCCTTTTAAATAGGTAGATCTCAGTCAGTAGTGGTTAACGGTTGCACGTCTGATCAAGTCCCTGTTACATCTGGGGTCCCCCAGGGCTCTGTCCTAGAACCTCTGCTGTTCCTACTGTACATAAATGATCTTCCTGACACGGTTACCTCCCAGGTGCGGCATTTTGCTGATGACAATGCCGTTTACCTTGCAGTTACTTCCTTTTCCGATTGTCAAAGGTTACAAAATGATCTCTCTAAGCTAGAAACTTGGGATAAATTGTATGACTTGGGAGTTTTACTCTAGTAAATGCCAGGTCCTCAAAACATTATATACATATACATTATACACGTAGCAGAAAACCCATCCAATTCCCTTGTTAGCTTTACGGTCAATCACTCTCGCCAGTTAAGAATGCAAAAAAGCTTAGTGTAGACATCAGCCAATATCTCAGCTTGAATGCACACATCTCCAGAATAACAACAATGCAAACAGAACACTAGGCTTCCTCAAACGTAACATCAAAACAAAAAATGAAAATATCAAATCACTCTCTTATAAAACATTAGTCAGACCACAATTAGGGTACGCATCATCTGTTTGGTCTCCACACACCCAGGTTAATATTCACAAGCTGGAGATGGTCCATCGACGCACCATCAGATGGGTAAAAAATGATTACTCTAGAGATACAGGTGTGACAGACCTGCAGAACACTCTTGGCTGGAGTACCCTTAAGAACAGGTGTCGAGCCTCCAAATTGGTTGTGTTTTACAAAATGTGCTACAATCTTGGAGCAATCTTCCTCCGCCGTTACCTAGAAGTCCCAAACAGGTTAACAAGACATATGCACCCTCTAAGTCTCCGCCAAAGCCATACAAACTAGGAATTCTTTAAGCACTCGTTTTCCTTCATACCACACTCCTGTGTAATAGGTTACCTACGCATATTGCGATCCTGCCTTATCTTGAATCATTCAAGCAAGCAGTGGCCCAGCTGCTCAGTTATTATCGTACAACAGTTGTTTTTAAACCTTTTATTATTTTACTATTTTTAACAGTTTTAACAATCTTGATTCTCCTAACTGTAAGAACTATCTTGCAGTTATCTTATTTTATCTTGTTTTAACACCCGGCGTGTACCCTGCCCATAATACTCGTGAGAGGTGTGAGGCAGTATGACAAGATATATAGATAGATATATTATGGAAACTAGTCTTGTACCCTGCCCATAATACTCGTGAGAGGTGTGAGGCAGTATGACAAGATATATAGATAGATATATTATGAAAACTAGTCCTTAAAAATACATTCCCGTACAGAAGACGTTGCATTTTATTTTTCAAATAGGTATTTTTCATTTGTAAACACACCCTTTTCAACCAATCAGGTAAATGCCTCCTTCAACCTTTTATTACGGTTTACCCTGTACTTTTTCAGCCAATCTAAAAGCCGAAATGAAATAGGATCATCAGACTCTTGGCGCTTCTTGCTAAATGTGGTAGGTAGCATAATTAAATGCGACCTGCTTTTTTTTGCGAAATGCGATATACTTTTTTGCTGAACGCATTTTTTATCAGTGCTTCTCGTGATACTATTTATATCATCATTTTGTGAAATGCAAAATGATTTTTACAAAATTCAAAATGCTTTTTGCTAAATGCAATATTCATTTTGCTAAATGCGATACACATTAATTTTGTATATGCATCTTCCAAAAAAAACTTTGCTAAATGCTTTTAAAATGCTTTTTGCTAAATGCTTCTCTTTCCGATTTTAAAAGATATATCGCTATTCTCGCTACATCACTTTAATATCTTCACAATGGGCAATAACATTAAATCATGAAGCGTTTAATGATTGTTTCATGACCGAATGATATCGCACTCCGACAGAATAATTAGCAAATAGTGACGTATGCATATATGCGTTTCTTGCATATCGGATCGGCATTCCGGTGATTTTGCCCATGCCGGAAAACACCCCCCCCCCCCCCCCCCAGTGCCAGACGACTCCCGTGATTACTTATGACGTAACGTTATAAACATTGGACGTCAATCCCAAACACAACGCGGAAAATCGTTTGTTTTTCCTGACACTTTGAGTTTGCATTTAGAAATCTACTTTAAAGTACAAGACGGTAAACAAAAAAAAAACCCATCATGAGACTCTCCTTTAAAACCCCCCCCCCCCGCTCAATGGAAATTCCGTCATCTCGGGTAACCGGAACTCGGCAGAGCCTCGTTCCCCCCAAACAGTTACCCTCGGTGACGAATTTCTCGAACCGCCCTCAATGCTTTTCCATATACAAGAACAGAAAAATTATTCATGTGTTACCAGTCCTATGGAATTTCTTTATGTTTGTGAATGTATCATAATCTCAAGTATTGTTGTCACAGATATTTTCGTATATTTAGTTGCTTTCTTCATGCTTGTTTCTACCAGTTAATACAAAAATCATGTTTCATGCATTTTCATTAATAAAATGATACTATTATGCATCAAGCGGTCTGCAACATCACATTTTATGTAAACCAGATTTATATTTTTCTTCCCGTTTCAGTTTCTATATGTGTACTATGTATCAAACATTTCAGTGAAGTGCATCAGTATTAGACAAGGGAATTCCAGAAAAAAGAAAACATATTGCAGAATGACCACTTTTTTTTCAAGGTAGTGTATTTCGCATCAAAGACTTTCGTACCTATATATGTGTTCACATCCTGATGTATTATGTGCATGTTATTTTAAGCATTATGGATGTTTTACCAGAAATGTATGAGAAATTCCTATTTATTTATTGTGTTACTGTTTTGAAAATGGATGCATAATCACGGAAAATACTGCATTATATATCACATGTGGTCGAAAAGGTGACTAACAATTAAATATTAAGGTATTCCTTAGTTGCCGTTTACTTTAGTAGTGTAAATATTAGTCTATTTTACTTAACTCGCCCTTTGGAAGATAATTAGTGGAGCCTTGATTAACATCTTTGAAAAAAGGCATGAAATCATATACTTGTCAAAACGGTCAAAACTATATTCGCCGATGGGTATTATTTGTAAATACATCACGGTTCGTAAAGTAGGTTATGAACCCGGATATCTTTGTCGCGACATTTCTAATGAAATCCAAGAAAAGACTGGACAAATAGGTCATATTGAATAGCCAAGTCCGGGTTTTCTTCAGTATTTTCATCTCCGTTTTTTCTGTTATTTGAGTGAGTTAAGGGCCAGTTGGGATAGCTAGGTCAGTTAGTTATTTGTTGTGTGGTGTGTGTGTGGGGGGGGGGGGGAGGGACCGCGTCACAAATATATTTTCAATCATCCACAGGCCAAGTAAATTCTTCCCTAAATAGATCCAAGCAATGAAGAAATTCATTTTTTTCTTTTGATTTTTTTAAACTTAGAAAAACAAATCTGTCGTGTCAACTTTGCAATGAATGTTATTCAATTAAAAACAGCTTTTTGCTTATTCTTTGCTATCAATAAAGCCATGAAAGGTCAAAGTTTAATTTCAAGGAAATTTCTTTAGTATTCAATAGGTGTTTTGCATGTATTTTGCAGATATTTTGAACAAATTTTTTTATAACTCATTCTCACTTTGCAGATTCTTGTAATAGCCGAGAATGCTTAATTAAAATTCGATTAATTGAACATATGTAACAAAAGTACAGATTAAGAAATCTTTTTCTGGCTAACCCATTACATCGACTTCATATAATTTTAAATAGACAAAGACACATTCTATTGAATTATATTTCTTATACTTCTAATAATAACAAATATATATGATTGTTAATGAAATATGGATACTTCTATTGTTTTCGTAAATGTATATGATCTACAAAAACATTATTGTAACAATCAAGTGAACAGTAAGTCTGTGTGTGTGTGTGTGGTGGTGGTGTGTACTTCTGGGTGCTGTGTGTGTGTGTGTGGGGGTGGTGTGTTTTTCTGGGGGGGGGTTCGTTTTGGGACTCTTTTACGTGGCATTCCCTGTTTGATATTTTTTTTTTTCTCCGTTGTACCATATTTCTGCAATTTATTCAATTTCAAAGAGAAATCGCATACTTTCATATACATTTGTTTTGTCGTTAACTATTCATTGATGATCTTCATTATTTTCATCATAACTTGACACTCTCTGGATCATAAATAACAGGATCCAGCTCTGGCGAAAAATAAAACATCTTGCGTATTGAAAAGTATGAAAAAACATTTTAGTCCGCTCCAGATTTCAAATTTAATGTGTATCATCATTAGTGGGGACTTACGAATGCTTGTTTATTCAATATTTGAATGTATTTATAACGATACACAAGCGGATTAGAATAATGATGCTAACACAATTCCAAGTTCAATTTATCTATCTATACACCCGAATCAATCGGTGAAATATGAAATACCGTAATTTACGTAAAAATCGGAACTCTTCTGCTATGAAGGTCAGTTTTAGTAATCGGGTGCGTTGATGTAAAATTACATGCTAAGCTTACCTCTACATTTATAATCAGTGGTGAGACATTTCATAAACGTTTCGGTTTTCACGTTAAGCGATGTCTAATTCTTTACTTTAGAGTGGAAAAATTGTAATTTGAACGAAATAAATATAATCTACGTGTAATATGGAATAGGTAGTACCAACTACTGAAAGCAAAGTGTGCGCATTAAATTCGGTGTGACAGTTTTGAAATGTTACATGTACATTGTATGGGAGGGGTGACACCGCAACGCCAAATTATTAAGGCTATTAGATTTTAAAGCACATTGTCTTCAATGATAAACAATAGGTGTATATGAACATTTGTATGAATTGTATTATTGTAGGCATGATTAAGCATTGTCTTAAACTTACGTTATACGAAGCAAAGTGTAAAATTGTACACAGTCAAGTATGAAGCAATGTGTAAACATGTACACGTATAGGCATCAACGTGTAAAACTATTCACATGTATGAAGAAATTAAACGTGTAAAAATGTACATATATAGGAATCAAAGTGTAAAAATGTTCACATGTATGGAGAAGTATTTTGTTTCGTTTAAACAGCACTGCTTCAAATAAATATGAAAAACAACAGTTATGGTTCATTTATATCATGAATCCAATCAATGTCATTGAATTCCCTTCAGTACATTTGCAGCGGAGAAAAAATAAAGGAAGATTATTCTAAACTAGGCCAGGCATGGTAATAGTTCTTGCCCAGTACACCTTCTCTGAATGCCCTCTGTCTTCGTATGCAATTTGAATAAATTCCATTACATACTTACTGAGTTATGCTCCGCACAAAAAAAGAAACAAACAAGTAATTTACTATATTGTTGTTGCCGTAGCAACCACAATTGTTTTGTCTGACGAAAAGAAATAAAAAAGAACAACGTGTATAATCCTAATATTGACCACTATAATGCAAACCAACTATAATTTGAGTAGCATCTTTTGTTCTTAAGATAGCGCATGATACAGATGGACAGATGGTTAACCTATGACCTTCCGATGAAACTGGTAGAGGGTCAATGAAACACGTAAGCTTCTTCTGTACAATACAACACATGGTTTGTGATGGAAAAAAATATGTATAGTTATTATAATAGTATCCTTTCAATATCGTTTTAACCCTTGTACTTTAGTTGCTTATCAATATCGTTATGGTATGTACCACGAACAAAATGTATATATGAAATATCAGCCTCTCTCAATCTAGCAGCTCTGATAATATTCACTGCCACGTATAGCGCTTAGACGCAACAATTCTGCTTCTCTTTTCCAAAATTCAACAATCGTTTTTTTAATCTCTCTTTCTTCTATTTCTCTAGCCAACACTGTATCCGAACGTGACAACACGGCCTGAACAAGCTGGGGAACCGCCCCAACAGCAACAATGAAAATCACGTGCATAACCTCTGAAATTTCTGTTGTAGGACCAGTGACGTAATTAGCGGAAATAGTCAGCGTCAAAATAACAAAAGTGATCATTATAGCCGCTTTAAAGAAAAGAATCAATACTTGCTGGTGAACCGGGCGATATTCCGAAACCACAAAGTCGAATAACTTTTTTGGAATGCCATATGTACTGTCTCTCTCTTTTAATTTGATAACTGATCTGTCCGTCTTGAGACTTTTTAAAATGTTTGGGCAAACATTTAACAATTTTCCATTAATACGAACGTCAGCGATGTTCTCTACCCTTACGTTTGATACTGAAAGTTCGTCATTGTTAACAGTAACGTTGCCTTCGCCTTCGAATAAACGCCTTGACATGTCAACAGTAGTTCCTAGAAGTTCCATGTAGCCTTCCCCAAAGTTTTTTACCAGTGTTATGAAGTAATACAGAAGCACGATAAAGAAGAACAAGTAGCCAAATGAAACAGATGGGTACATGATGATAGCAACGAAGCAGAATGTTATAACTTCGAAAATAAAACCAAAGCTTACGATGAATGCAAGGGAGATAACATAAATGTATATCATGAAGAGTATGATAACAGAACTGCCTCCAATTAAAGCTGTAATACGATACTTAAAGATAGCAGACAGAAGCATACTCTGTCCTCGTAAGTATCCGAAGGATTTGATTCCACCATTTATCATGATAGAAAGGAAGGAACCAAATGGGATTCCATGGAAAATGATACAGCATGCCATCTCAACAGCACAAAGTAAAACGTAAATTGGTAAAACAATGCCAATAATGATAATACCAGTGCAACAACGTGTATTCCTTAGTCCGATGAAACCTGTAATTCGCTCCGTCTGTATATTCCATAACGCACTCCAAAACGCACCTGTAAATAACATGTAAAACCTACATTTCATCAGAGTAACTGCCTTTGTGTAACCAGGTATCAAATGATATGGTTTGACATTGATCATAGACATAGAAATGACTTCTTTAGTTCCAAAGAAAAGAGGGGAGTTTACAATCAGATTTGTAGAAGGTAGTCCGTCTTCAACAACTTGCTTGACACTTCTCGGAAGAGCTATGAATAAAACACTTAATATGAAATAAATAGTGACAACACCAACAGGACCTCCTAGTAAAGGAACAAAGACACGTCTTCTGTCTTCCGCATCTCCCAGGATAGACAAAAATCCCATCGGGCACCCAACCTTCACAAGATCTTTCACTCTGAGTTTATTCATGTCCCACAATCCCATTCCTTCGCTATACATTGCAATTTGTAAGTAAATGAAAAGGGGGAAGAAAAGGATGAAAAGAAGTCGTCGCAATCTTGAAACCAGCACCGGATGTTTGACCAGTCCGAGTGTTTTGAAGCTTAGAAGTTCGCCTAGTGTAAGTGGTGCATTTCCATCTGCAAACTGCCAACTCACATCCATATAATCCAAACATTCAAGGTCCTCTGCCATTTCAAACGTAAACACGTCATTATTAAATTTCTCATCCTTCGCCAACCAAGCGTCCATGCTAAAAAACATCACTGGAAAATACAACAAAAGGAGAAAACCAAGACCATAGGGTAAAAGTTTTGTGCCTCTCCATGTGTGAAATCCCGAAATATTTTTACTCTTTTCTTGGCATTCTGTCACAAATGTATCATTGTCATAGTTCAGCGACACAGTGCAACATTTGTAATAAATGAAATTTATAGGATAATTAAAGTAGATTGCTGCCCAATAGTGCAATGTACCAAAAAAATATTGTCGGGTTGACAGATAACAAAAGTAACTTGCAGGGTACTTAACGTATTCATCACTCTCGGTTATATTTATAATTGGCACAAGCGCTGACGCGATTGATTGTGTTGTACTCTGTTCTCCGAATGTAAAAGAACAATTAGCTGATTGTTGTCCTGGCTGTAATTTAATACAGACATATGGAACATTTATTGTCCTCGCTTCTAGAAGATGAAATGATAGAATGCCGTAATCAAGATCCCATGACAGGAATGGATACGGTCCTGAAGTGGAGTTGTATGTCCAAAACCACCTTTTACCTTGGAAAACATCGTTGGTGAAAAGAGGGCGAACAGTTGTGTTCTTACAAAATGATAATCTGAACTGAACAAAATCAGGCTCCCTCGATATCAGTTGCGACTGGAAATATGTCCTACTTTTGTGTACTACCTTAATTTTGCACGTTGGTAGCGATTTCTGACCTCGAATTTGCATCTTTTCCTGATGTTGTTTAGTGTACCTTTGCCGTCTTAAAACTTGTTTACCAGTTGTTACTTTATCTGGAATGTCATTCAAATGCTCGGTGTGAAACTTGTCGTTTGTTCTCACCATTTTTGCGTTGTTGGTCACTGCCCTCTTGCTCAGGAAATGACGCAAATTCTTTCTATAAAGTCTGCTTTTCCTAAAAACCTGCTTCAGTTTGTTATTCCTTGTGTTTGAAGTAAGGTCATCCGACTGTGCTGTAAAACCAATTTTCTTGTTTTCATTTTCATTCCAAAAATATTTAAATTTTTTCTGATCTGTTCCTGGTTGCCGAGTCAAGTTCTTTAATTTCACATCCTCTGAGCCTTGGAAAGGATGTTCACGCTTATGCACAGAATGCTCCGGTTCTTTGTCGAAAACTTTCTGTTTTTCGTCAACGCCGACTGAGACAAATTTGTTGTGATGAATGTCTTGATTATCTTTGTTAATATCTGCTTGAGTAAAACTTTCGTAGCGTCCTGTCGGTTTAAGCAAACTATGTTCACTCTGTTGAGACTTGACTTGTGTATTACTAATTTTGAATTGATACACAAGCCTTTGTTTTGTACTCGACGTTCTGTATTCCATTTTATCTTTCAGTTCTTCTGAGCTCACTTCAGTCGAAATCACAACAGCAGTAGACTTTGTTGTGATATAGTCATCATTGTTCTGAGAACGAGACAAGCTGCTGACAGTAGGACTTGCAGCAAAATTTACGGTTAACAAAACTAATGGCAGAAGAATTGAATACATCTTCCGGTGCTTTTTTCAATGTCGGTGCTTTTCTGTAATAGAATTATTAAAGATCACACGACAATTTTAAAGTTTTAGGAGCATAATTACAAGAAGCTCTCATTTTATCAAGAAATGACCGTTATTTGTACCTAAAACATTCCTAACTTTTTTCAATCGATAAGTACATGTTAGAAATATAAAGCACGGTATTTTTTTCAATGATATTGTAAAACGTAAGAACTCTTTCGTAAAGAAACTTTTTGAATACGAAATAAAGACAACATGTCAGCACTGTTTTAGAGTGAATAGAACATAGTTTTATCATTATCTAATCAGTAAAAAAACATGTTTCTATATTTATGAATTCAAAGTAAACATGGTACTTTAAATAAGTGTTTTGTTAAGCTGACTTTGATATTTTTTATAAAATAACAGAGCTACCTTGTTACAGCATTATTATATAAAGTGCAAAACTGTAAAAAGAAAAAAACAACATAGATACGAATAACACTCGTATAAATATGGTAGCATTCACTTACCAGCATGATCAATCTCCTGTCTGTTGTCTTTTAGTAGGTTAATACATACATGTCCATGTAAATTGCTTTAAAACTTCCCGATCTAAATAAAGAAGTCAGAGGCACGTCTAACTAAAACACGCATGAACACTTTACAAATGCAAATAAGTCTATGTCCTCCAACTATTTATTTCCTGTTTAAAAAAAAGAGAAAAAAATACTCGGTCAAACACAGATGTTTGAATAGGCTATGAAAGCATTGGAGGGCCACTTTTGATTTTCGACTCGACGTGGTGTTTTTTCTTTTGCTTAGACTTTTGACGCCGTAATTTTGCCTAATGACTAGAACTACTGTATTGCCTCTTTGGCGTTTTATTAAAACAATAAAACTGGTACTGAATAAATACAATTTCTATTTAAAAGATTTTAATAAAATCAATTATATGTATATAAAAGTTACAACATTTGTGTCAGTATTAACAAAAAAAAAATTTTACACGCTTAATTGTTTATGAATTTGACTTATTACTTATGATTTATGACTATTACTTTGGACTTTTGACTTATTACTTTTGACTTTTGACTTTTACTTATCACTAATCACTTTTGACTTTTGACTTTTGACTTATTACTTATCACTTATCAAATAAAACCCTAATCAACAACCCAACCGAAATTGACCGATCCTAACGGAATATCCAAGGTCAGGTAATTCAGGAACTTCTATGAGGACCCAATTATAAATTTTGTACTGATAAAATTTACGGCCTTTCGGTATACTTTGCTGATATTTACATATAGATACATAGAGACTTAAAAATTAATTTTTAAAATTGTTTTTCCATGGCAACAAAAAATATTTTTTTACAGTTCCTTAATCATTTGGCTTAAAGCCGGGGGTCAATCAATAAAATTCTCATTGCACCATTATCTTGTTAGGGTCTGATGGAATTAGCGCTTCATGTAAATAGTTCATGCTAGACTTCTTTAATTAAAGGGATTATTATTACTACTATTATTATTCATTATTATTATTATTAGGTCATCAACGTGGACGCTATTATAAAGCCCAGAGATCGTTAATACAAACAGGCTATACTCTGTACGGCCTCAACGGCCATTGATACTAAAATAATACAAGACAAAAGTAACTTAGTTTCATTCGGCCATTTATAAAAATACAGTTTACATGCTCGCCTAAGAACATCTTTAAAACCTGAATGCGGTTCGAGTCCAGTTTATTTGTACAGCAAGTTATGCTTTTTGACTGTACCATCTCAAAGGCTGAAAATAGCAGTCAGAAGTCAAAAGTCAAAAGTTGAAAGATAACTAAACGTCAATGCCCTAAGTCGAAACTCATTATCCATCAAGGCTTCCATTATCGGCATATGTAACAGCAATTACTTTTATACTTCTTATCCACAAACGCGTGGTTGTCTTCCTAGCAATTATAATCCAATACAAATTTTGTGTTTTTTTAATCAAGTCGGTATGGGTAATAGTATTTAATGTTTATAAATAAGAGAATTGAACTTTCGTCTACATGAATAAAAAATGAATACATTTATATACACGTAGTTCAGAATCATCTCTTAAATAATGATGATTTATTTTAAAGCTTGACATGAAAATCCGCTAAAGCGGCGAGCAGTGTGCGACGCAATTTCAGAAATGCCTATTTTCAAATTGCAACATTTCAAAAACTACTCTACTCTTACTATGTGCGGTCAAAAAAAACCCCCAGAAACAGTACTAGAACTGTAAGATTGAGAAGGAAAGAGCGATGACTGCACACCAGTTACTCACTAGAAGGCATTTGTAGTAAAGTTGTATATACAACAAATTAGACCGAGAAATTCGTGTGCGAAGTATAATTTTATCGAGACATATGAAACTGAAATTATAACTGCAACTGAATTTTAATTGTAACCCTTTTGGCTATAGGACTGTGCCTACTGTCATATAGAGCCGTTTTGATTATAGGGATAAATGTGATACAAATAACGGTTTATAGGGCATTTATTTATATGCTGAAAACCTCAATACTGTTGTGGACCGGACGGGGGTTAGGCAGTGGAGAGGGGAGGGGAAGACCTCTTGTCTGCATTTCTGTCGTTCCTTTCGTTTCCTGCATTACAAAATATGTTAAACAATTAACTATGTCTAAGAGAGGCACTTTTCACGCCTTTAACAACATAATAATAATTATTTATTTCAGTTGAATATCCTTTAAAGCAACACTGGTTAAACATGTTTTACAACATCGGTGAAGGAAGAACTTCATTACTTACAGGACAATTCAGACAAAATTTTACAACTGAGACATCTCAATATTTCCAGGAATGCATTGATTACTAAGTATCATTACTTTTAAGTTCTGGTCATATGTAAGCTTCAGGAATAATTAAGTTTTCATATTCACTGGGAGAAACAATTAGAGCAGGATAATAAACATTCTCCACGTACCCACTTACGATCCTCCTACACCACAAAACATCGCCGCTACATCCCTTCCTCACTCGGTCGGCTCCACGTACCCACTTACGATACTCCTACACCACAAAACATAAACATCACCGCTTCATCCCTCCCTCACTCGGTCGGCTCCACGTACCCACTTACGATACTCCTACACCACAAAACATCACCGCTACATCACTTCCTCGCTCGGTCGGCTCCACGTACCAACTTACGATACTCCTACAACACAAAACATCACCGCTACATCCCTCCCTCACTCGGTCGGCTCCACGTACCCACTTACGATACTCCTACACCACAAAACATCACCGCTACATCCCTCCTCACTCGGTCGGCTCCACGTAACCACTTACGACTCCTACACCACAAAACATCATCGTTACATCCCTCCCTCACTCGGTCGGCTCCACGTACCCACTTACGATACTCCTACACCACAAAACATCACCGCTACATCCCTCTCTCACTCGGTCGGCTCCACGTACCCACTTACGATCCTCCTACACCACAAAACATCATCGCTGCATCCCTCCCTCACTCGGTCGGCTCCACGTACCCACTTACGATGCTCCTACACCACAAAACATCACCGCTACATCCCTCCCTCACTCGGTCGGCTCCACGTACCCCTTACGATGCTCCTACACCACAAAACATCACCGCTACATCCCTCCCTCACTCGTTCGGCTCCACGTACCCACTTACGATGCTCCTACACCACAAAACATCACCGCTACATCCCTCCCTCACTCGGTCGGCTCCACGTACCCACTTACGATGCTCCTACACCACAAAACATCACCGCTACATCCCTCCCTCACTCGGTCGGCTCCACGTACCCGCTTACGATACTCCTACACCACAAAACATCACCGCTACATCCCTCCCTCACTCGGTCGGCTCCACGTACCCCCTTACGATCCTCCTACACCACAAAACATCACCGCTACATCCCTCCCTCACTCGGTCGGCTCCACGTACCCGCTTACGATACTCCTACAATACAAAACATCACCGCTACATCCCTCCCTCACTCGGTCGGCTCCACGTACCCGCTTACGATACTCCTACACCACAAAACATCACCGCTACATCCCTCCCTCACTCGGTCGGCTCCACGTACCCGCTTACGATACTCCTACACCACAAAACATCACCGCTACATCCCTCCTTCTCTCGGTCGGCTCCTCGTACCCACTTACGATCCTCCTACACCACAAAACATCACCGCTACATCCCTCCCTCACTCGGTCGGCTCCACGTACCCCGTTACGATCCTCCTACACCACAAAACATCACCGCTACATCACTTCCTCACTCGGTCGGCTCCACGTACCCACTTACGATACTCCTACACCACAAAACATCACCGCTACATCACTTCCTCACTCGGTCGGCTCCACGTACCCACTTACGATACTCCTACACTACATCACTTCCTCCCCGGGCCGCCCCCCCCCCCCCCCCACGATCCTCCTACATCCAAACATCACCGCTACATCCCTTCCTGACTCGGTCGGCTCCTCGTACCCACTTACGATCCTCCTACACCCAAACATCACCGCTACATCCCTTCCTCACTCGGTCGGCTCCTCGTACCTACTTTCGATACTCCTACACCACAAAACATCACCGCGATATCCCTCCCTCATTCGGTCGGCTCCTCGTACCCACTTACGATACTCCTACACCACAAAACATCACCGCTACATCCCTCCCTCACTCGGTCGGCTCCACGTACCCACTTACGATACTCCTACACCACAAAACATCACCGCTACATCCCTCCCTCACTCGGTCGGCTCCACGTACCCACTTACGATGCTCCTACACCACAAAACATCACCGCTACATCCCTCCCTCACTCGGTCGGCTCCACGTACCAACTTACGATACTCCTACACCACAAAACATCACCGCTACATCCCTCCCTCACTCGGTCGGCTCCACGTACCCCCTTACGATACTCCTACACCACAAAACATCACCGCTACATCCCTCCCTCACTCGGTCGGCTCCACGTTCCCGCTTACGATCCTCCTACACCACAAAACATCACCACTACATCCCTCCCTCACTCGGTCGGCTCCACGTACCCACTTACGATACTCCTACACAACACAAACATTACCGCTACATCCCTCCCTCACTCGGTCGGCTCCACGTACCCACTTACGATACTCCTACACCACAAAACATCACCGCTACATCTCTACCTTACTCGGTGGTTTTGCTACTGAATGTTGGAGTGGAAAATATAAGCTAAAACAAACAAGAGGGTAATGTATATAATGAATTAGATAAAAATGACTTGATATGGCTTTAAAATAAAGATTTAATTTAAACCTAAAGATGAAGAGCATTTGAATAAAAACGCATTATATTCAATAAGTTTTCATATGAACAAATAATAAATACATGCATAATAATTGATACTTTACATAGAGGATAATTGTTGGTTTCGATGTTAGATCACGATATAATTTCACCGAGTGGCACCAAAAGTGATATATTCACGAGTGGCGCAGCCACGAGTGAAAATAACTACTTTTGGTGTTCACGAGTGAAATTATCGTGCTATGGTATCGATACCAACACTTTTTCTGTTTATTTTATGTTTAAAACTCTACTTTTGTTAAGTTTGTTTCAATAAAATGTTGAAAATCACGGGAAACGTCATCAGAAAGCAAAGCATTTATGACGTCATTTTAACGACGTCATCGACGTATGGTTTCCAACATTCTTTACGCTCGGTTTACTTTTTGATGTTAATCCGGGTAGAAGATTTTGATAATTTCACTGAGTGAACAGTGAGTTTATCAGGATATAATCCACCGTTATATTTCGATAAACCACCAAAAAACATAAAATAAAATTTAATCTATACGCGAGTTAATTACATACACATATAAAAAAATATATACACGGGTTCAGACTAGTGAAAAAATGTTAAAATGAATGTTTCACTTTTACATTTTGACAAATATATTGCTAACTTTGCGCAGTAATGTGAGTGGGTCGTCTGAAATAGAAGGATTAGTGGAAGAAGAACATATTTTGAGTTCATGATTAACTCAAAAAAAAAATATTGTTTTACCACATATGGTTTACGAAAGTCTCGCCATTTTATGCAGGCTTTTAATAAATACAGTGAAACATGATATTATTTCAGCATCAGAGATACAAACCTACATGACGTTTCTAGCAACTGTTTATCAGGTGTTTCGGAGCAAAATTGGTCGAACCTAACATTTCCCATGATGCTATATAGGTCAGACCACATTTGGAGACGTTTGTATTCGTTTGACGGACAAAAGAATACAACATGAATCGCTTTGCTTTGTATTACAAGATTACACTCTGAGCATACGCTATTGTTGTCGGCCACAAAAGCGGCCCGCTATATTTAATCTGGAGCAATAATATAGTATATATTCGTCCCAGATTTAATACGGGGTGCGTTAAAGATGCATGGAGACTTAATTACTAAATCGAATGTATGCGTCTCACTTCATTAAAAAGGGTACTTCCGAGATGAAAACTCTAGACACAGTCTATTTTTCTTGAAACTTAAGACTTGCCGTTTGTTATTAAGACGCGTCTTTTATTATAAACTTATGTTTCCCTTACCACAATAGTCGGTCTCCATAGTGTAATGGTTAAGTCGTCTCCGCTGTACATTTACGAGCGGAGTTCAAATCCCAGCCAAACCCAAATTTTTGTTTTACTTTTCTCCTCTGTTTTTCTTATCTTTTTCAGCTGTTTAACTATTTTTAAATGTTTTAAGGGAAAACATCATAAAAGTCTTCATTCATATGAAACTTATAAGGAAAATGGCATTTCAGACTACTAGAGGTATAAAAATATGGTCATGGCTGTTTTAGATCTGGTTATTTGAAATTCTAGACGGTAAAGGTTAATCATTTTTTGCCATAATATTAAGAATAGTAAAACACCACAGTGTCCTAGCGTACCTAAGTCGAAACGGAAGTTGCTGATCTGCACGCTGATGATCAGATAGTTGTTGGTACGAATTGAAGCCACCACGGTCTAGATTTTGTATTGAAAATAAATTTATTTAAATTGTCTTTTTCGAAGGACAAGTTACTTATACTTTTTACTGTGATCATCTTTGCTTCAAGTAAGATGTAGTATAGTTGCAATCGGCCTCCGTTCTCAGTTTGATCACTGTCAAATTGACGAAAGGGCAAGAGAAAATTTGACTTTGTGTTCGCATATTTCATTGTGTATATAGTTTTTGATCTATAATTGTGCCGGCGTAGAAGAGAACATTATTTTTCTGACTCGTAGATTACCTTGAATGGAGATTGAATGACATCGTGCAGAAAAAAAATGACTGTTTTGATCCGTCACTGAACTGTACATTATCGTTAGTTATGCAGCAGTATAAAAAGATCTGTACGCTTAGTTGTCGAAACAATATCATGTTTCTGATCAATTTTGTGTTTGATAATATCATTAATGAATGATAACAAGTAGAAATTAATGTAATTTGTTTCAGGGTCTCTACGTTTCAAAAAACCGCTATTGCAGTTTTTTCCACTTCAGGTAATTGTTCATGTAGATTCTATTACTGGCCTATTCAAGACGATTTAATGTATGACCGGCTTCGTAATGCATCCTTACTATAATACTAAATTCTAGTGGCGCTGAAATAGTACTTTATCGAATCATTAGATACGTCTTTACTTTGAACCAATATTGTGAATCTATAATTGACACTAAATGTGCGCCATATTGGCAGGAACTGGCTGGACACTAAATGAGCACGATAGTATGCACTACAGCGTAGTGTATACTTCCGTGAGTATAAAGACAAACAGTTATCAGAGTGGAATGGATGCCCTATTAATAAAATTTGCATTTTCTTTTGAAATAAACCCCTTTACCTTTTTATCATTTTTTAAACTTTGTCATCATACAAATCACTTTGGGATAGGGTATAAAGTTCCATTTATCTTATTAACTAGACGGTAAATGTCTTTTAGAATTTGAATATGAATCATTGAAAGGATATAGTTAATGGAAAAAAACAATTGAAAAATGAAAAATCAATCGTTATGGGCTGAATACCTAAGTTTGCTTTTTAACATACTATACTTGATATCAGGTCTACTCCGGATAGGTATTTGCTTAAGGTATGAGTTAAGCAGTTGATTATAAATGCAGATTGACAAAATATGGTGATGTGCTTTTTTACGAACTCCAAGGAAACTGTGCTTGGCGAACGATAACAAGCGGCCCATGTGGCTCAAGTAGAAAACTTTGCAGAGAAAATAGGAATGCATGTAATTTGTTATGATATATATTCTAGATTGAATAGTGGGGTATATATTTGTTTACAAATCTTTAATAAATCGATGCATATTATTCAATAACAGTAAAGTTTCAATACTACAGGTCAGTCAATAGATGTGTCTGCTTGTTCAACCAGAACTGGTCTCCTTGAATTCTTTTGGGGCCATGCCTAAACATCAACCATCACCAATTTCCAAAATATTTACATGTCAGTTTTGTTTGTGGGCCCGCTGTAATACTTTGTTTCACAACGGGCCCACACACAAATACTTTGTATTACAATTTTTCTTGTATTATTATCATATCGATGTTAATGTTAACTCCTCGCCCTTAACTAAATTAAGAGCCTTTATATAAATGTAACTTTATTTTAAGATTGTAAGTGCGAGCGTGAATAGGAATCTAAGGTGTTTTGTTGTAAATCACAATGAATCAAACAAGTTCTTTTATAACGTCACATGAACATCTTAACTTGAATACCGAGTAATGTAATATTCTTTACATAAAGTTTACAAATATGTTATTCACTATTTCAAACACTGTAATGTCACCCTGACCTTTACAATGAATGAATCTAAGCTTGTCCTATAAACTAACTGGGTGAATTAAACTTTTGAACTGGAAATACACTGCATTTTCCCAAAAGCCTAACTTTAGCAGCATTTTTCTTCCGTGTAACAAAATAAGCCATCAGGCGTGACTACCTGAAACTAATAATTACTAACGTAACTTTCGTATATAGTAGTTTCCTTAATCAGTCGAATTGCAAGATTGCCAAACTGTTACCAAATAGGGGCAATGTTACGATTTTTATGACATTTTTGTTATGTTTATATTGCTATAATTATGTAAAAAAATACATTAATCGTATACTTTCGTTTTCACCGTTGTCCTGGTTGGATGGTTTTGAAAATTTGAGGAAGTAGTAACTATATGTTTCCTTATTTTAGAGAGAATATTATGCATACTGAGACTGCTAACACACATGTATATGGAAATTTATAATATTTTAGTAATTGTAGCTGAAATGTTGTAATTTAATGATAGTCAAGTTGTGTTTCGTGTTCGAAATTTCCGTCTGACTTAACTAGCTACTTAATACAATTGCAAAAAAATATTTGTAACTCGCCTGACTTACAGACAGCCAAGCATTGATTTAAGGTAGCCTTTGGTGATTTCTTTCCTTAACACCATCAAAGATTTACATGGTACTATGTTTAGAGAGTTTTGGAAATGTATTTTGAATAGCTGCACAGATTAAACGAAACGAAAGATCACAAAGACGAGAGATCACTATTGCCTGCTTGAGGGAAGCGTTGATCACAACACACAATTGGGACATGACCTTAAGTTGAAAACATATAAAAATGAAACATATGACAAGGTTTTCTTAGAAAGGAAGTAGTGTAATGCCTTTTTTAAATCTGATGTTATCAATTGTTTAACGACTTGTTTAAATTCTGATACTAGATTTGATGTTATAACACATGTAGAGCTAGGCCTTTTTTCCTAAACCCAGGTTTACATACTTTCTAAACATGCATCAAATGAAAATAAAGTAATTTCAAAGAGATATATTTCATTTAGATAGAGATATCTCTTTCACACTGAGAGATATCTTAGTATTACAGAAAAATATATCCTGCACTTTAAGAGATATCTTTTCTACTTACAGAGATATCTGTAAACATCATTTGAGAGCTATCTTTCCATTTTTGAGAGATATATCTCAAAGTTACAGAGTTATCACTCCCATTTTAGAGATATCTCTCTATTTAAAACAGATATCTCTTTTCAGAGATATCTTTTGAAGGAGGAGCGATATCTCTGTACGGCAGAGATATATCTCTATTACATTAAGAGATATCTCTTTAGTATTTATAGATATCTTTCAAAACAGGAAAGATATCTCTATTGAAAGAAAAATATCTCATAATTTAAGTTAAGAGTTATCTCTGAATTTAAGAAATAACTCCTCTATTTCAGGAGATATCTCTATGAAACCAGAAAGATATCTCTGTTTTAATTTAATAGTAATTAGCTATATACGATATCAGCCAATAACACAATTCAGTCTGTCTATATTCGGGAAACATCATCCTTCAAACAAAGAAAATGGAGGACATTTTTAGTTTGAGTCTTTTCATTCTTTTCGACTGGTGTAATTTAACGAACTAATTTATATTTGTGCCTATTTTCATACATGTCTACAGGACATAAGAATCGAGTTGTAAATTGGTGCATTTCACTAAGTGACACGATGCTAATGTTAGATTTAAATGTGACGATGTTAACTGATTTAGCAATCAGTATGTAAACAGGATGGTCATGATGACCAAAAAGTATTATTTTTCTGAGTGTATGTCAATTATAAGTGGTGGACATACATAAACCCTAATTCATAAGAAATATACTTTATAATTTGAATGGGTTTTGTATAAAACAAAGTTTAAAGTGTGACAGTTAGAAAGTGTGAATGTATGTATTTGTATGAGCGTTTGTCTGTAATTAATGGAAGGTCACAATGGAATTGTGATGTATATACATTGCATACATGTATATTCGTGCTACTTTCGTGAAATAAATATTTTATTATTACTATTATCATTATTATTATTATTATCATTATTATTATTATTATCATTATTATCATTATTATTACTATTATCATTATTATCATTATTATTATTATTATCATTACATTGTATTATTATTATTATTATTATCATTATTATAATTATTATTATTATTATTATTATTATTATTATTATTATTATTTTATAATTATTATTATTATTATTATTATTATTATTATTATTATTATGACTCTATATCGATTACCTGAGCACCATTGTCTTAAGAGCCAAGTCCACAAAGTCCAACACGCTGCATAAACATCCAGGTACGCACAGTACCCAAGTCTGTTCAAAAATATGTCCATCAAATTATTTTACCGTAAACTGTTTTGTATAAGAGTGATTATATGTTAAGAACAGTGGCATTGGCCTAGGATTTGTTAAATCATTTTGAACAACTGGTTCAGTCCTTTTCATGAAAATATAAGTACACTTAGTTGACGACCACAAGGCTATGATACATGCAAAATATTTGAGAGTCGGGCTTTGTCACTTTTTGACAATAAGATTTTTAAAGTTTCAAATACTCACATATAAGTATTCCCTAGTGCGTGACCAATTTAGACCCCAGGGACATAATTTGAAAACGGTTCGGTCGAGATTGGCTAGACAATGCTATACACTAAATATCTAAGCTCTGGGTCTTTTCAAGACAAAATGACCTTTTAATATTATGTAAGTATTTTATAAGTTTATCGTTGGTACCGGATAACCCATATGGCGAGTTTAGTTATTTTAGGTTTCGGGGAATAGTGCAAGATAAAGAACGCGTTCCGTTCCAGAGACCATCCCTGGTTCTTTAACATGAACAGGACCGCTAGACAATGATACACAACAAATATCTAAGCTCTCGGCTCTCGACTATATGGTTTCAGAAAAGAAGATTTTTGAAGATTTTTCTATAACTGTAAATTAAATTACCCCCGGGCTGGGGCAATTTTGACCAATGGGACATTATCTTATAGCTAACTACTGCAAGTTCTGAACTATATGGTTTCAAGCAAGAAGATTTCTCTATAACATTGTGTAAAACAAGTGATCCCCGGATGGGGTAAATTTTGACCCCAGGGAGGGATATGTTTTTTTAAAAAGCTTGGTAGAGGACTACTAGACATTGTTACATACAAAATATCTAATATATGGGTCTTGCGGGTTTCAGCAAGACGATTTTTTAAGATTTCCCTATTTAATTCTAAGTAAAAGTGTGATTTGAACAAACTTTTTATAAGCCACAAGTCGATGCTACGAAAGGTATAAGATCTGGGCATTGTGGTGTTCGAGAAGATATTGGAAGATGTTTCTATTTATAGCTTGGCCCCCGTGTTGTTGAGAGCTTAATGGCAGAATGCTTCTAGCTAAGTCTGATGACATTCTATGAAGTGGATACGAGAAGTCACTTGAAGCAGTTGGGGACGACGGACATTCATCTATCATGTAAGCTCACTATGAACCACTGTTGGCAGAACAGAACAGAACAGACATTTTATTTACAGATCAGACTTGAACATTAACAGTTCTTCGTCTTTCATATTTACGCTTAACAAACACAGCGAGAGTGACGAAATATTACATTCATTTAACATATAGCAAAATAATATGATCAATATTAAAGTGGAATTATGCTCATTTTTTTCAAGTAAAAATCCAGCTGAAATAGGTGTGTGTAAAAAGGGTGGAGGAAATAATAACTTTTAACCCAATACACCAAACTATTCCTGCTACCAGTACGAAATAATAACTTTCCAAATACATGTATTACTTTTCCTATTTTGACTGGGAAAGTCAATATTTAAAAAAAATACTGTATGCAGGAGTTGCTTCCCTTTCACTGCCGAAATTTCTACCAACAACAACAAGAACACAAGGGAGATCACTGTGAAGTAAGGAAATATTATTTTATTAGTCCAGTTTTTTTATTTCTAAAGCACCAACTTCAAATACTAATGCGGCATTATCATTCGTTTAACACAATTAGATGCACAGCAATCGAAAATTGCCTTTATAAAACTGTCACCAAAAGTATACTTTGTGCAGTAAGATGCGCATAATGTCACTTTAAACATACAAAAGGTCATATCATATGAAAGAAAAAGAAAACTAAATCAGAGTTAAAACAATTAAGGTCTCCCAAATATATCAAATAGTCAAGTATTGAACATCCAACCTTTCTGTTAGGCATATTCATATTCATATACATGTAATGTATGACAATAAGATAAATAACTCAATATATCTCATATCTAACATGTTCTCAAATCATCTGTTTTCAGTTTCTTCTTGACCATACTTTAATTAAGGCTATTTAGAAGGATGATATAACTTTTACAGTTACTATATATAATTGGATAAAGGTGGATAAATATTAGCCTAATGGATTTACATGAAATAAATATATATAAACACGTATGACAATTATATGTTGACTACCATTGCTACAACCCCATGATGTATTTTTAAATACCTGGGTGGATAAAAGAAAAACATGTTCTGTTCAGGATATTTGTTTGTTTTGAGTGGATATGGAATATATTTCACCAAGGAGTGGTACAATTGTAATGTTTTTACGAGCGTGAAAATTGTATCACCTTAAGTTGAGATATATTCCATATCCACTCAAAACAAACACATTTTCTTTTTATTTTATGCCAACTATTAAAACAAAAGCAAAGTTATGTATATGCACTTTTCAAAAAAGTAGTTCCGGCAGACCTATATCATCCACACTGTGACTGATCATCACTACATATTTCACTGATATAACACAGTATTTCATTAATTAGCATAATATAAAACATTTTATTTGCAGTAAAAGCTCTGGTTCAAAATCCTAAAATGTACTTTAGACCACTAAATTATGCCCCCATTGCATAACTCATACGCTAATACTGGAATTTTATATAATTAAAAAACACTTATGCATGTACATATAACCTGTTTCCTTGAATGTTCCAACACGATAGATTGGCAAACTGCAGTATCGAGGCAATCGAAGAAAACTTTTGATTGAGATTTGAGTTTAAACACTGAGCTGACCCTGTGCTTATAAACTTTTTCGTGCTTATATAGAGTTTCATTAACTCTGGATAAACAGAATATTGTAACATTTGATAAAATATCTTCAAATTGTGCCATTCATTGTTTTCACGATAATTTAAAAAGGCTTTTAAGCTTTACCTGTTTTTTTCCTTATAAAGTACGTTGACATAATTTAAAATCGTTTTATCATAAAACTTAGTTGAGCGTGAAAATGTTTTATTAGCACATGGCATGATGATGCATAAAAGCCACAAATAAACAGAGAATACATGACAACCGAACTTGCCTATACTTGAGGTGTAAATAAACAGTGATGATTCAAATTTAATATATACAATAATCAAAGATTATGAATAGAGACTAGTCCTAATATTTACAGCTTCAAACGCAGCGTCCACCTCGTATGAATTATTTTAATGTCTCACACACGTAAAATACGTACTTTGTCCTGTTGTATTAAAATCAGTCAGATGTATGCTTGGCACTGTCTTTGAAAACTCATCTGTTCTTTTCTCTATCGTAAGTTCTCAGTTATGTCAATTTACGTTTTGCATTATCTTTGCTTGTTTGACTTATTTAGTTTTCAATGTTATTCCAATATTCAACTATAGAGGTTTGGATCCTTCTCTCTTCTATTTCCCTTACTAAAACGCTATTCGATTGTGAAATCACCGCTTCAACAAGCTTTGGAACAGTTCCGATAGCAACTATAAAAATCACGTGCATCACTTCTGATATCTCTGAGGAAGGTCCTGTGACGTAATTACCAATTACATTAAACGTTATCGCTACAAAGGCTATGACAAGCATTGCTTTTAAGCAAAGTGACAATAACTGGACATGGATAGGTTTATGTTTCCTTACAAGTATATTAAATAATTCTTTAGGGATACCATAGACGTCATCTTTTCTTTTCAATTTCCTGCTACAGTGGTCTTTCAGTGTTTGTAAAACATTAGATGAAACATCAAGTTGTTTTCCATTAATTCGAATGTCTTTAACGCCCTTGGCATTCACATTTAAAATATTTAATTGTCCGTTACTGGTATGCACTAGATTACAATCTTCTTCCAAATGGCGTGAAAGTTCAACAGCTGTTGTCAACAAGTCTTCGTATTGATTTCCAAAATTGCGAACAAGTTTAATAAAGTAGTACAGTACAACAATAGCGAAGAAAATGTACCCAAAAGCAACCGATGGGTAGACAATTACTGCAACAAAGGTGTAGGTAAGGACTTGAATTGCAAAAACGAAGCTCTTGATAAAAAGAAGCGAAATAATATAAGCAAAGACAATGAACAGACAAAAAACAAAGATAAAGATGATGCGATAACGCATGAAGCGATTCTGTTGCCCTAAGTAACCTACTGCTCTTGTCGCACCCGTAACTATGATTACAACAAAACCACAAAATGGCAGTCCGTAAAAGATAATACAGAGAAGAATTTCTGTCAAACACAGTAAAATATAAACTGGTAGTAAAATACAATACGATAAACATTTACACAGTGGAGATAGACGCCGTACAAATTCAAAGCGAGCTGTTTGAACGTCCCAAACCGATTTCCAGAACGTACTTGTAAAAAGACAATAAAAACTACATTTCAACATAGTACAGGCTTTAGTATATCCAGCGGCTAGCTGATGAGGCCTTATATCTACCATCGATAAACTGATTATTTTACGGAAATCATACAACAGAGGTGAATTACAAACTATGCCTGTACTCGGAATTCCGTCTTCAGCAACTTGTTTAAAGCTTCTGGGTAACGCAATAAAAAGCATCCCAACGGTGTAATACAAGATGACAACGCCCACAGGACCACCAAGTAAAGGGACAAAATTTGTGTGCCTGTCTCTTTTGTCGCCAAATATAGATAAAAATCCCATTGGAGCACCAGCTGTCACCAAATCTTTGATAGTTATTTTGTCTCCGTCATTCCACACACCCATGCCTTGTAGATACATCGCACTTTGTAAATAAATCATCATAGGGGCCGATAAAACAAACAAAACTCGTCTAAGACGCGATACTAAGACGGGAAATTTTTCATTTAAACCACATATGTGAAAGCTCAACACGCTGCTTAATCCTAAAGGAGAATTTCCATCTGCGAAAAACCATTTGTCATCATCACTGTCGCCAAGGTTCTCATTTTCAAATGGTACATCAATCAATTCGCGCACAGCAGTTTCGTGGTAAACAATTTCATCTTCAGACATCCATGCCGCAAATGTGAACAAAACAGTCGGGAAAAACAGAAGTATAGCTGTGCCTAAAAGGTATGGAAACAGTGTCAGTGCTCCCCATTTGTGATAGCCTGTCAAATGTGTTGCAAGGGTTTGATTGGTGACATTGTAAACTTTTTGGGCATACTTCCAGTAGACAACAGAGCACTTGAAACCAATAGAGGATATCGGGAATATAAAATATAAAGAAGCTTGGTAATGCAACGCAGAAAAATCCTGTGTAATTTGTGATAAGTGATAATAACAAAAGTAACTTTCTGGATAGGTGGGGTAATCACTTTTGTTAACGTTTACTAGAGGAATCATTGCCTCTACTATTAATTTTGTCGTTTCAGTCGTTCCATATGTGAGGTTGCAGGACTCTGCCACATTTAAATAAACATCCTTGATGTGAATAGTCTTGGCATCTAAAAGATTGAAAGACAATACCCCATAGTCTAAGTTCCATGAGAGGAATGGATATGGTTCAGATGACTCTGCGAATGTCCAAAACCAGTAGAGAGGTTTAAACACGTCATTAGTAGTATGGTGCTTCGTCGTATTCGGTTTTATTTTGAACTGTACAAAATGAGGTTTCTTTAACGCTAGCTGACTTGGAAAGAAGATCTTCATATGTTCAGTTATTTCGATTTTGCATTCACTCTGAGTTTTCTGATGGGAGACCGCTTCGTCAACTATTTTGTTCTCAACTGTGTCTGTCCTTGCATTAACAAATGCAACAGTCTCTGTGTTAGCGGTGCAATGATGAATTGCCAGAACTACACTTAGCAACCAAACACAGTACTTTGGTGCAGACATACTTGATGCCCTGTTAATAAATAAAATCAAAAATTAGATTTATCCGATATCTAAACAATTTAAATCATTTTTGTAAACAGTTACAGTAAACTCCGCTTATAACGAACTCTTTGGGAATATTTAGATAGCTTCCTTATATCCGGAGTTTGTAATATCCATATATCATTTATATATGAAACAAATAAGGAAAAAAACTCGGGCAGAGAAAATTTGTTCCTTATGTCCGGAATTTCGCTATATCCGGAGTCGTTATATACGGAGTTTACTGTATCTTTATACTACTAGCATGAAATTTAAAACACAAATGGGACTGAGAATAATCTTTGGGTTGCCTCTTCAAGTTCACACATTTATTTTTAGCTGGAAACATCACATGTTTACAAAATCATTCTTCAAATAGTTATTGCATGTTATCTTAATTAATTAAGTTGTCACTTGAAGAGCTAATTTTCAAGTGCATTGTACAGTCACAAATTCTTCTGCTTGTAGTAATGGACTCTCTTTCTACTATATGTCGGTGACTTTGATGCCTTGTTTGGTCTTACACTAACTCTTATAATTTTTCTACAACGAATTTGCCAACAGTATCATTAATTGTTGTAAGGGTTTCTTCTGAAATGTAGCTGACAGTGCAGTGCAGATAGCTGTTTCGGCATGCAGTCCAGTCATGATCTGTTCTGTTCCCAGAGGCAGAATTATTTGCCACGAATATGAAATTTTATCAGGGTACGGTATATACAATCTACATTGTTCAATAAATAACATGAGGGATCGAGCCCTATTCTCTGATTTGAGAAGATCGAGTGCGATTTAAAAAAATGAGTGCTGTTTAACATAATACAAATGTATTCTTTAATCATTCCCAAACAAATAAAACGCATGCTGGCACAACCAATATATTTATAGAGGCAACCTAAAAGCCATTTTATGTTAGAAATGAAATTAACGACCTACCTCCTATTGTACACAATGCAACCTTCTATCATCTCATTCGTAGATCCACACTTCAAATTGTGTAATGAAACGAAAAAAACTTAAGTCTTCCGGGTTTGTATTTAATCCTTTCAAACTTGTGAAGTATCTGGTTGACTGCACATGAATACAGTGGGAAATAAAGAATATATTACTCATGTTAGTATGAAAAGGAGAATTTCAATTAGTTCGTCAAATAACTAGTTGTTGTAAGCATAACATGCATATCGTATTTCATTGGCAATTATAACCTCTCTCTCTCTCTCTCTCTCTCTCTCTCTCTCTCTCTCTCTCTATCTCTCTCTCTCTTACAAAATTTGGCGGCATCACGACCCTTTTGTCATAAGCAATACAATTTAAAAGTTTGATGCAGAAATCTTAAGAAATGGCAAAGTTAAAGCCAACGTAAGTTTTCGTGACAAAAACTCAGTTCAAAAAGGGGCATAACTCTGTCAAATATGACCTTGACTTTCAAAATTTGGCGGCAATACAACCCATTTGTCATAAGCAATACAATTTGAAAGTTTGATTTAGAAATCTTACGAATTGACAAAGTTATAACCAACGTTCAGTTTTCGTGACAAAAACTCAGTTCAAAAAGGGGAATAACTCTGATAAACTTACAAAAAATGGTGGCATCACCACCCATTTGTCATAAGCAATACAATTTGTAAGTTTGATGAAGAAATCTTAAGAAATGGCCAGGTTATAGCCAACGTTAAGTTTCCTGACGGACCGATGGACATAGTGATCCATATGCATCGCCTTTTCTCAGAAATGGCGATACAAAAATGTAGGAACATTTTCTGCTCTGCATGATACACTTCTGTATATCCTATTCGGGTTATATTACTCTTTCAAATGACCATACCTAATTTTGATCATTTTGAAGAAAACAATAGTCGATTGTACCTAACTGTATAGACTTATTAGGTTACAGGAAGAAGGTGTGATTAATATTAAACATACACGATAGTCGTCTACACAAGTCATTTCCTTTGTATATAGTTTCATGTCGCATACATATCACTCATTAGGCATAAACCATTGGATGCTTTTTAAAGCAGCTAACTGTATACAACCTCCTGAATTACATTTAATACGACCTAATCCGTGACAATCTACAGTACTGTGAGGAGAATCTAGTCTATTTTCCGTGTATTTAAACATATGGTACAGTTTTAATATCAACAACTCAATGGGATTTTCCTAATGCATTTACTACTAAAATTAGTCTATGAAAGTTATAATATATAGCTTGTTTGTTGACAATATACGATCTTTTTTACTTCCTAAATCACTTTGGTTTCTCTAAAACAATGTAAGGAAGATAAGTATTACGAGAATTTTTTTGCAGCTATCGTAAACGACAGTTAGGCTATCTCACGCAAACAAGGAAACGTTCCGTCGATCATTCAAATGTGTTACTGACTAACAGAAAAGTAGGCAAACCACTTTTAGCACAAATATACCTTCAAAAACAACAAAGACCGGAAGCATGTGACGTTAACATCTAACCGACTATATTCTAGAAACATAGATTATGTGTTCAATGAATGTAAAATGATAAATAAATACAATTTCAAAGAAGAACTTATGGCGAAAACTGCTTCATTTTACCACAATTAATCGATGTAGAGGCCTTCTGTAATACATCGCATCCACCCATTAATTGTACAACCACAACTCTACATAGATTATTGAATGATTTACGGTACTGCAGCATATTTTAAACCGCTGATGATAAACATAATGACTGGAATGCATATCTGAAACTTTTAGGTTGTGTTATGATACTTCCAAAAATTCTATTATTTATGTTTTAGGTTTATTAAGTTTGACATCAGTTATAGGGTATGTCCCTTTAATAAGTAATTGTATAAATCAGTGCTCAGGCTGAATACACCAACTGTCAACCATTGCAGCAAACTCGGTCGAACTATTTCATTAAAAACTTGATATGAATAAAAAGATAAGTCGGCACTGTTCTGTACCTTTTTTCAGCACAATCATTTTAGATTACACATACAAACTGTCCGATTACATGAACAATGACAACACCCAAACATCAAGTCCCATTTTCCGCTGTATACTGGACCACTGGCTGTACAATTTCGCAGAACTTGCAAGCAAATGAAATATCCACGTGGTTATGGAAAAAAATACTCCGAGCTGAGCCGGGTGATTTTTCACATGATGGAAATTAAAAATCAACAAATCTATTGAATTCCGAATTTACATGTTCTTTTTAGATTTTGTAATTGTGCTTATTAGGTCCACCATCCTCTAAAGAGGCTATAATCGGTACGACCCGTTTCTTTTTAGACGGACACAAAAATCCTCTTATACAACAAATAGTTGTTTAACGCCATTGAAGGGGAAATAGTATGACCCACGGTGACCGACAAGAACATACCCACCTTTAATTAAACTAGAGTTGTTTTTCATCACACGTGGTGGTCAAAACTATTACAAAAACAAAAACACCAACGGAGATTACAAAAGCTGTTTCAACTTACTTAACTGCATCTTATATATTTATTTGTCACTCGAATATATGTATATGATATGACAAATTTGAAATAAATACTGTTTTAACCATTACTAACATTGACATCTTGGAACAGGTCATTCTACTCCGGACCCATACAAAGCATAACAGGCTCAGTGTCCATATGTATGAAACATTGGAGCTATCCTTACCATCAAAACGGTCGTGGAGTCCCTCAGACCAAAAACGAGCAGAACATGTTCAGTTATGTCCGCTTTGTTAACATTGAAGGAAAAACTAGAATCCACCACCCTATAATAGAAGTTGTGTAGGAAGAAGTATGTCTTCAGATTCTATATAAACTTTATTTTATTTTGATAATATTGGTAGATTAAAAACAGCATATGCTGTAAAACTACAGTAAAGACTCTCGGCGACAAGTTTCAAAACATTTTATTCTATTTCATTCTTTTTTGTCAACTAAGCAAATTTAAAATGACCAAACTTCACATTGTTATTAGTAAAATATCGAGACATATGAGACATTTGGTCGCGATGCAATCATTGTAAAATCTAAAGTGATCTCAAGAGTGTATGTCTATATTTCATTTCTATGTCAAATTCAAGAAAAGGCTCGGCGTTGATTCTCTTATTTAGGTAGTAAAGACAAACGAGATTTTCCGCTCATTAAGAAAAGCAGATAAAGCGATAGTTAAGATCCTGAAAGAACGTTGAGCCATTATGCTAAAAGTGCTAGTTTTCGAATCATCGCTTATGTTTCCGCAGTATTTACTCAATCATTTCAGTTCCGTGTGAACAATATGGTAAATTTCATACAAAAACTTATTGCGGAAACAAATGTAGGATTTTCTTGTACCGCCACAGTACTCTTTTAGTGAAGCGGTCACTATAAGAAGAATATAAATTAAAGCTATTAATAGGATCAAATTTTGAACTTCGTTTTCTCATCTTTCCATTCTGTTACACTACTCTAACAAAAATCTCTACATTGTACCAAATTTAATTGCATGTAATGTAAAACGCTCCGGCCACCTTTACTCTCAGTAAATGATCAAGAATGGTAGTATTAAACTCTTCAATCATTTGTATATAACGTTTAACGTATTTTAATTCCTCAGTACTTGTCACCACTGTTTATCCCCAAATTACAATTAGCACTTTGAAAGTCCAGTTGTACCTCCTGTATCATCAGACCTTTTATTTTGCAAATTGTTTGCCTTCAAATTGCGTAAGCTGCAATTTCCCCGTCACTATATTTAGGTAAAATCAAGGGTAAAATCACGGGGTTTGTTTCGTAGCTGATGTTGTATATGAACAACTAGTGGTGGTGAATTGTTATTCGAGAGCCAGATTAAATGGTCATTGTTTATATATACGACAGGCAGGCGTTGCATACAGTCCACGCATTTGGAGGGGGGATAGTATGATCACTGGCTTAAGACGACAGGGTGTCGCCATGACAGCCAAGACTTTACAAATATTATTAATATGATAGGGTTTACTTAATAATATAGTAATGTGATCGAGAATGCCGGGTTTGCTATGTCGTGAGTCAGATCATAAGATTGCGGAAAACTTGTCATTCAATGTATTTCGTGTCTTGACACAATATGATAATCAAAGCGCTGTGAGCGCTGAAGGCCTGGGGGCTATAGGTTAACTCCCCGAAAAACAACTTTTCACCTACGTGTTCTGCGTTGAATCTTACCTAAAGCGCGGGTCGAAATGTGCAGAGGACGAAATTCAATATATGACACAGAATGAATGATTCACAAATATATGGGTGACTGGGAAGTTTGTTTTATTATGAAATGTACGTTAAATGAAAAATAATCACATAGTCAACATTATAAAATGTTTAAGCCAGTACAAATAATTCGATCTGCGCTTTGTACAACTTCAAGCGATATGATCTGATGATCGAAAATTATTGTGTACCAATGACAAGACCTTGAAACAAACAAAGCAATACCAGCAATGAAATATAAATACAGTACTGTACAATGTGTATAACAGAGAAAACCAAAAATGATTCTGGGTTACCTTGTAGTTGTAATCAGTGAAACCGTTCACTGGGCCTCGACATGCAGCATCCTCGATAAATGGCGGGTGAATTTGATCACGTTAGTTCCTTCTCGGGAATGTACGTAAATTATATCTTTTTTTAGAGACATTTATTTTTAGGTAAATATATATGTTATCGTTCGTAAATAACAAAGTTGTCAATGAAATAACATCGGAAATTTGAAAATCAAACTACAAACTCTTATATCGAGCTTCGTACGTTTTCGTAAATTTCCGTAAATATCCGTACTTTTCCGTGATATGCATATGATTATCTTCCGTAATCAGCTAACAGCGCATTAATTTCTAAAACAGAAAAAAATGTGTAATGCAGCCCGTAAGCTATATACCTTCCTGCAGTCGTTTGAAGTTTTATGTACTATTTTTATTTGTAACATGTTCTTATCATATGCGGCATTCAAACAGAAGATTGATCTGGTCTGTCTTGCACTACTTTCGCATAGCGCATGTTTACAGTTGTTATTCGCACATAGCACGGCTAAAATTCTTGCAGGGTTTGAAATGTGGTATACTAACTTAGGCCTTGGGGACTTTCAGTCCCCAGGCCAAAAACACATGAAAGTAAGTTCACATATGTGACATAGACCGTCAGATTTGTACATGTTTTATAATTCCGCAAATAAACAAATAAGGAAGTAAATATATGAACTTCTTTTATTTCATCGCCTAGGTCATCATTATGTTAAATATTGAATAAACGTAAAGATTGTTGAAATGATGCAAGAATTCACGCAGTAGTTTGTTCTTCAAATGATGAAAATATTTCAAAACAACAAATCAATTCCATGCGTGACAATTAGTATTTAAAACATGTCATTGTAGTTTGAAGTTTATAGACTTTGAAAAAAATATGCCCTTCACCAGCTACGATGCAAGTAAGTATAATTCATGTATACCATTCTGTACATACACTGTAAGCGATTCTATTTACAACATATATACATTTAACGTGTCAGCAAATATTTACTGGATCAACAGATGCAGTTTCAGGAGTATATGTGACGCCAATTTTGATCTACGAAATCAAAGAGAACACAGCCAAAATTTACCAACTACTTGACCCGCAAGAACTTTGGTGCTCGGTTTTGAAAATTTGGAGTGCACTTACTGAGATTTTGAAGAGAGATTCGGTTTATCCTGACGTTGTAACATATCACGAAAACGGTTCGAATGTGAAACCGTCGTTTGCTTCAAGGGCCCAAAATTCCTTTATCGTTTGCTCAATACGCCTGATTTCTATTTCCCGTTTTACTGTTTCACTGGAATTCATTAGGGCAACTTCAAGCACGCGCGGCAACGCTCCAACAGTTACTATGAATACAACGTGCATTACTTCGGATATTTCTGAGGTTGCACCTGTCGCAAATTTCGAGGTGATGCTCATTGTAGTGACAACAAGAAACACAACAAACGCAAGCTGTATCAAGATTTTAAGAACTTGAATGTGGATTGGCCGATGTGTCTGCACGAGAACGTCAAATAGGCGCTTCGGTATACCATACACATTACCCTTTTCGGCGATCTTCTGCATGGGGTCTTCACCGTGTAATCTCTGTAGCACATTTTGTGGAATGTCAAGTACCTGGTTGTTGATTCGGATACTCCTAATATGATGGGCTTGTAAATTTGACAGTATCAGCTGACCGTTAAACACGGACAAATGGTTCACTTGCGTGCACATGTCTTGGGATTTTTCTACGGCGATCGATAAAAGCTCAAGATAGTCATCACCGAAGTCTTTGACTACGCGAACAATATAGTACAACAAAACGACAAAGAAAAACAGATATCCAAACGCTACCGATGGATAAACAATCACTGCAACAAAGCAAAAGATTGTAATTTGAGAAATAAAAGAAAAACTCTGGACAAAAATCAAGCAAACAGCATAGAAGAAGAACAGGAATAAACCAAACACAATTATAGTTCCAAAGCAAACAGTGAAGATGTTTCTAAAAATCATTGAAGCATATTTATTATGTAACCGAAACATGAAAAATGATTTCGCAGCACCTTTCACCATAATAGTTACAAATCCAAAGACTGGGACACTGTAGAAAATGATGCAAAAGATGATTTCCATTAAACACAACAAAGCGTAGATTGGAAAAAACATACATTTCAACAAACACGTAAGTCTAGACTGATCGAAAATATTCAGTCGAAACCGTCTTCGCTGAATTTCAAAAACTCTAAACCAAAACATCTTGTTGAAAATCATATAAATACCACATTTACATACAGCTGAGCCATTTTCGTAGCCCGGTTCCGGAGAGACAGAAAGCATTGACAACTTGATAATCTCATCTACGTGAAGAAAGAGTGGTGATGCGATGTCACTGTGTGGCATACCTCGTTCAACAATCTGCTTCAGGCTTCGGGGGAAAACAAGAAAAATGATCCCGATAACATAGTACATTATTAGAAGACACATTGGTCCGCCAAAAAGAGGCGCAAAAACTTTAACTCGGTCGTGTCGGTCGCCAAGAAGGGAAAGAAATCCCATTGGAGTTCCCTTTTTTACCAGTTCATGCACAGTGATTTTAGACTCATCTTTTCCTATTCCGTCCATGTACATTATTAACTGAATGAAAATCACGGAAGGTGCGAGAAGAATGCAAATGACTCGGCGTATTCGTGACACTGCCACTGGGTATTTTTGTCTCAGTCCACAAAAGAAGAAATTCAACGACTCGAGTAACGTAATCGGTGGTTTTCCATCCAAGAATATCCACTCACTGTAATCTTTACTCAGACATTCATATTCTTCCCTTGTTTTGTTAGCAAGCTCTATTTCATGTCGTTTGACTTTTTCACCTTTGGACAACCAGGCACTAATTTCTAACAGAACAATCGGGAAATACATGAAGATAATAAGTCCAAGAATATAAGGTCCTAAAGTGCACTGTATCCATTTTTTCGGTTGCGGATATGTACAGTCCTGCACGTACGAGTCATTAACATAGCTGTACCAAAGTCGACAACAGTTATAATTCAAATACGATATAGGGTAGTTGAAATAAAGCGCTGCTATATATTCCGGTTGTTCCCGAATGCCTGGAGCCACTGCTAGGAAGCAGAAGAAGCTTTCCTCGTACTTGTAACTATGATCAGACGCATTTACTATCAAGTCATTCAAAGCATTCACAACATTCCATGTAGTATCCTCACTTCCGAAAGTAACCTGACAATGAGTAGGTATAATTAACTTCACATATGGAATGTTTGCAGTTTTCACGTCTAATAACCCGAAGGAAAGTAGTCCGTGATCGATGTTCCAATATAGATACGGATAACTTGCTGTTGGAGATCTATAAGTCCAAACCCAATGTAGAGGTTTGAAAACATCTGCAGTCCAATTATATACGTTAGGTAATAACTTGAGTGTTAAGTGCATAAAGTTGGGTTTTAGAGCAATAAGTCGACTCTCATAGAAATTCTTGCTATGCGGCCATATTTCGTAATGACAACTTTCATCATGGTGTACGCTATCAGCTGATGCTACATCTAGAACCGCAGCGCATGCGAGCGTTCTCACCAGCAGTACTAAGAATATATTCATGGTAGGGCTCTTCGTGTCATCAATAGTCTACGCATTCTTAAAAATCTGAAGACGAAAAATGAATAACAAAATAAACACAAGGTTTGTAAATGTTATGTTATGTTATGTTATGTTATGTTATGTTATGTTATGTTATGTTATGTAAAAGTAATGTTTCAATGTAGTTTTTATTTTCGTTGACAGTTTAGTGGACATAATGAGCGTTTTTGTTTTCTCAATCGATATATATACTTCTTTGGTTTGAACAAACATGTCTTATTTCATCTTGCTTCAATTTATACTAATTATAACTAAATCACGCCGGGGGGAACCCGCATATGAAGTGCAACATGCACTTCGGTAAAAACCATATGCAGAGCTTCCGGAACTCCATATGCGGATGAATTTAAAGGAAAAACAAGGTAGGTGATGTTACATTTGTCCATTTTTCATATATTCAAAGAAGAATTGCAAAAAAACTCGAATGCTATTCGACCCTCACATAAATTCCGCACCTCTCCGTATATGTTGTTTGCTTGAACGTTTTGAAATGACAATGAAAACTTTGAACAAAGTTTCTGACTAATGTGAAAGAAAGTAGTCAACAATTATGAATGATCATGTTTTTGTTGTAAATCGCATTTCTGGCGAGGTATGAACGAAGAATATAAGAAAATATGTACATATTTGCTCTTGGAAGTAAACAACATACACAAAATGATCTGGGAAAGAATTCCTCTGCAAAAATGTAGATGCACTACATATGCGTAGTGTGCACTCCATATGTGCTATAAGATGTTATATGGGGTTGTTCAAAACTCTTATGATTCATAAAGCACTGCTTCTTGAGTTATTTTCAAAAAAGTGAGAATGATACACTAATAGAAATCCGTTTATTGTAGTAAATATCACTTGTAAAATTTTAACAAGCAAAGAATAGTGTGATAACTTAACTTATTGTGATATATGGCTTTACACACGTTTATATACATCAGCATATAACGAAATAAGATTTTTATCACAAACGCTCTCTTGACCCCTTCTCCGGAATATGAGCTAAACTTTTATGTGTACACTGTATAGCACAAGGATTAATGTCTCTTACGGCGATTCTGGCGGGCTGAGATCAATCATGGGCCCAGCAATTATATTTCACATCGGCAACGTTTAACCCACAAGACCATCCCAGTTTGAACAAAATTCATGATAGGGATTTTTCCCAAAACAGTTTTAATTTTTTGCCTATTAATGAAGATACCATTATCTAAAATAATTGATACGTTTAATGTGAGGCGATAAAATATATGTTAAATGCTTAAGTATGGTAAATTTTCACTCATTGGACCGCTTACTAATTTAATAGATTCTCCATCTAACAATTTTCCAGATAGATTAAAATAAGTACAAGTAACACGTCTTTTTAAGAAGAATGACACTTTATTTCAATCTAATTACAGAACTGCAAGTATTCTACCCATACCTTCTAAAATCTTTTATTAATTTTTATCTCAACTTTCAACTTATGTTGACACTATTTTTGACAATTTTTTATGCTTTCAGGAAAGGTCATGGTTGCCAGACTGTAATACTAACATTGTTGGATGACTTGAGGCAGGCCCTCGACGAAAATGAGTATGTAGCATCAGTCCTCATGGATATGCCAAAGGCCTTTCATTGCCTCCCTTACAATATCATTCTAGCAAAATTGTCATAACATGGCTTGTCTGAAGTTAACTCATGGGCTTGTATAACTGAAGGTGTGCCTCAAGGTTCAATTTTAGGCCCGGTACTGTTTAATGTATTTATAAATGATATTCTTTTGTTTCATACACAGGGGTACATTATAATAACTATGCTGACGACAGCACCTTGTCATTTCATTCGCCAAACTTTCATGCATTAATACAAGTTTTGCAAAATGAAAGTAATGTACTTCTTGACTGGCTTAAATGTAACAAAATGCAAGCCAATCCAGACAAGTTTCAGTCTATAACAGTAGTCAAAAGATCATTTTTGAAACATTCAGTTTTTGTCATAGGGTCCAGTAACTATCCTGTGAAGATACAGTTTAACTATTGGGTACAGAAACGGATTACAAATTAAGTTTTGACAATCTGTAAAAAGGCCGGAAGGCAGCTAAATATTTTAAAACGAATTGGAAAAGATTCAATTAAACTTAAAGGTCCAATACTGAGGAAAGCGAAAATTCAAATATACTTTAAAAAACGCTGAAATCAGTTATTTTTAATAAAAAATGAAAGTTGGTATGTAGAAATTCTAAATAAACCACAGTACATGTACAATTATTTTTCTATGCATTATGAGGAAAGTTAAAAAGACCTGGGTGGTCATTTTGTCAAATCACTGAGATTTCAACATAATACACATACTTTTCTTCGTGTTCCAAACACTTTCTGTAAATTTTAACCTGACAATCTTCATTATTTAGTGTCTTGCATAAGGTAATGTACTTGCCATTGAAATAACTGTCACTTAATTTTCGCTTAGTAGTGGACCTTTAAAAAGCTGAAAATGTTCATATATTCATTTTTGTCAAATTTCAATTCCTGGTCTATGGCTTGGCACTATTGTTCTGAAACAAATACTTGAAAAAAGGAAAAAAAAATACAAGAAAGGGCTCTGAGATTTGTGTATAATGATCACTTCTCTTCCTACAATGAACTGCTATACTGTAAACTGCATGCTTTGTTGACTGTCTGTAGTATTTCCGACATGAAATATAACTTACCTTATCTTATCTTATTTCAACCCAGTGTGACTACATTTGTATATTTGTTCCTCGAGACGTACATTTAAGTCACTCTCTGAAGATCAATGTATATAACTTACACAAAATATGTGTAATGCATACAAAGATGTAGCACATGCGTCAACATTCAGCATAAGTGATTCATATGTAGTACATGCCTCACATTTGCAGTAAGCACATTCTTCTATGCGATACATTACGAAGAATAATGAATCATAAGAGTTTTTAACAATACCATACAACGTCTTATAGCACATATGGAGTGCACACTGCGCATATGTAGTGCATCTACATTTTAGCCCAGGAATTCCTTCCCAGAACATTTTGTGTATGTTTTATTTCTTCCAATAGCAGGTTTGTACATATTTTCTAATATTCTTCGTTCATACCTCGCCAGAAATGCGATTTACAACAAAAACATGATCATTCATAATTGTTGACTACTTTCTTTCACATTTTTCAGAAACTTTGTTTAAAGATTTTATTGTCATTTCTAAACGTTCAAGCAAACAATATATACGGAGAAACGCGGAATTTATGTGAGGGTCGAATAGCATTCGAGTTTTTTTGCAATTCTTCTTTGATTATATGAAAAATGGACAAATGTAACATCACCTACCTTGTTTTTCCTTTAAATTCATCCGCATATGGAGTTCCGGAAGCTCCGCATATGATTTTTACCGAAGTGCATGTTGCACCTCATATGCGGGTTCCCCCGGCGTGTAAATGTTGATATATTATAATTGTCTTATTAAGAATACCATATTTTCGCATGCTTGCACTTATGTGTATGTACCTTTCACTGTTTGTCATATTGCGATATTGCTAACAAAGATGTTGCTGTCCTTGTTGTATATTAATTGATACATGTAAGTGCAATGTTTTATAAAGTAAAGTACAACCACTCAAGGAGTGCAGCTAGAGTCGGTCAATGAAAACGCATGTTTTCCATCATCTCTTCATCAAATACAGGTTTCACAAAGAAGATCTCAAACAGAGGCATTGTTATTTTTTTGTGCAACGGAGTAAAGCTCATATATGACGAGTTAATTCCAAAACACATTTTATCATATTGCATAATATATACAAACGATAGACATATGATGTAAATATAATATATCACATATAAAACGCACAGGAAACAAGAGCTGTCCCTCACAAGTGACGAATGCCCCCGAAAGAGGTGCCTCACAGTCTGTGTCCTCTCCATGTGCTCAATAAATGTGCTATGTAATTTTAAAATCCTTCCATGCATGACAGAGTAATCATGCATACAGTATTCCATTACTTTAAACACTAAGTGTGACCTTGACCTTTGAGATAGGGACTTGGGTCTTGCCTGGACACATCCGCTTGATGTGCTAGACATTTTTGCCAAGTTATTTTAAAATCCTTCAAAGCATAATAAAGTTATAGTCCGGACACAAATGTATGCATATATAGAGGATTCCATTACCTATAAATTCTAAGTGTGACCTTGACCTTTGTGGTAGGGATGTGGGTCTTGCACGCGACACGTCGTCTTGATGTGCTAGACATTTGTGCCAAATTATTTTAAAATCCTTCAAAGCATGACAAAATTACAGTCCGGACACGAATGCGTGCATATATGCATATATAGAGGAATCCATTACCTTCAAACTCTAAGTGTGACCTTGACCTTTGAGGTAGGGACGTGGGTCTTGCACGCGACACGTCGTCTTGATGTGCTAGACATTTGTGCCTAGTTATTTTAAAATCCTTCAATGCATGACAAAGTTACAGTCCGGACACGAACGTGTGCATATATGCATATATAGAGGAATCCATTACCTTCAAACTCTAAGTATGACCTTGACCTTTGAGCTAGGGACGTGGGTCTTGCACGCGACACGTCGTCTTGATGTGCTAGACATGTGTGCCTAGTTATTTTAAAATCCTTCAATGCATGACAAAGTTACAGTCCGGACACGAATGTGTGCATATATAGAGGATTCCATAACCTTCATACTCCAAGTGTGACCTTCACCTTTGAGGTAGGGATGTGGGTCTTGCACGCGACACGTCGTCTTGATGTGCTAGACATGTGTGCCAAGTTATTTTAAAATCCTTCAATGCATGACAGAGTTACAGTCCGGACACGAATTTGTAAGTGGGGACGCACGGACGGACAGACGGACAGACGGACGGACGGACAGACGGTGCGATTTTAATATGCCTCCCTTCGGGGGCATAAAAAACACACACAAAAACAATCTGAATTAAGTCATACTGGTAACATGTTATGCTACGACTTATGTAAAACAAAAAGCATGAAAAAGTTTAAGAAAAAATGTAGAATGACTTTACCTGTTAAAATAATCTATAACGCGGCTCCTTGTATTTCAATAGGTGTTTTCTTATGCTCCACTTCTATCAAATGAATAGTGGCACGCATCAATTACAGTAGTTCAATATTTGTCTTCCTGCTTGCTGTTTTAAAATAAAGTTGGCAATAGTTCAAGTAAATAAGCTCTTTATCCATAGGGAAGAAAATATGCCTTTTAATCGTCATTTGTTAAATAACTTGTCTATACAGTTGCGGAAACATGTCTATTTCAGTACCCGGAAGAAAAAGAAATATGATAAAAAAATAAGGTTTTTCATTTTATCAAGTGTTTGAAGCAAATTGTTAACAGATAATGAAACTATGGGTGAAATGGCATACATTTTGTCCAGTCGTTAAGTAGGGTCTTTTTCCTTTTGAAAACAAGGCTTCTAATACGAATGTTTGTTTATGCTTTTGATTATGCATTGTCAACTGCAGCATGTAAAAAAACAATAGGGTATTGATGGTCATATATCGGAGATCAGAGATCATTTCCATTTGTAACAAAAGAGCAGGCGAAAAAGACATAATCAAAATCAGTCTTAAAAATTTTAGAAATAGTTTTGCAAATCTTCACATATAGTCCAAATTTCATTTCTCTAGCTTGTAAAACAAAAAAAATAATCCAAAGATCCAACTTGACCCCGAGAATTACAATTTGGACCACTGGGCACACGTGTCACTGCTTTTTACCAAGCTTTTTATTTTTGTAACGTGGCGGGTAAAATGGTTGATCATGAATAAAATCTTAGTTACGATTTTTATAAATTGCAGCTTTCCATCACTGTGGAGGGATACAGATATGAAAGATCGAACCCGTGTAAATAAACACCTTTACACGCATTACCCACATATATGGGAAGGAGCTAAGTCATGAATAGTATGGTATTAGCTACCACCACGTACACAATATTGAACAGTAAATTAAACAGTGCACAAATTGCAGGACATTTATTGGCGAGATGTAAAGTTTAGGTTTGTTGAGAGTTACATCCCTTGCCATATCATATCACTTTTACAAAACATTAGTCAGACCACAATTAGATTACGCATCATTTGTATGATCGCAACACACAAAGGTCAATATACGCATGCTTGAAATGGTCCAGCGACGAACAATCAGATGAACAATCAGATCAATCACAGATGATTTTTCAAGATAAACTAGTGTGACAGACCTGTAGAACATCTGTGGCAGGTGAACCATTTAGAATAGGCGTCTAGTCTCCAAACTGGCTATGTTCTACAAAATAAAGTTACAATCGTTTAGCAATCTTCCTACCCAATTATCTAGACGTACCAACCAGGTTTACTAGACATATGCACCCAGCCCATGCCAACTCGGACTTTAAGTACTCAGTTTCCCCCTATACAACAGCACTGTATAATAGATTATCCCCGCATATTGCGACCCAGTCTAGTCTTGAATCATCAGCAGGCAGTGGCCAAACTCAGTTGTAAATCATGCAACAGTTGTTTTTACCTTTTATTCTTTCACTCTTTTTAACAATTTGACAATTTTGCTTCTCTTAACTGGAAGAACTACCTTGCAGTGACTTTATTTTTGCTATCATTCAAAGCCCGACGTGGACCGTGCTATTTTTCGAGCCCCTGTCGATTGCACTCGATAAATTGAGATATAATATGTTTTAACAAAAGGTATGTAATACTTTTATAAGCTCTTCTGATCACTACACGTGAAATGTCAACTTTGACCCGAAAACGAAATGGCAAAATGAACATTGTGTTTTTGTTCACATTAACTATTCAAATAAGTATTTCCTATAAAGCAAATACATCAACTATGTATTTTACACAAACAGTCAAGCCTGTGTTAAAGGTCATCTCATCATAACGACCAGCAGGAACAAAACGCCACCATTTTCTGTTATTGTGGAAACGCGAATATAGGCCGCCTGTCAACAATGATCGCTATAGCTTCTTCCGATTAGTGGTCTTCGTTCACAGGTTTACTGTACCAGCAAGTTAGTGGTCTTCGTTCACAGGTTTTACTGTACCAGCATAAATCCATCGTAATTGTTTTCAGTGATGTACTGCTTCAGTCCCTCGTGGCATGCACGTTGCGAAGTAGGCACTGGGTCTCGCTGGATGCTTGACTTCGGTCTGGTAGCTGGCGAGGCCCTTACCAACACGAAGTGGAGTGGTACTGACAAGGATTGTTTGTGTTCCACACGACGAAGGGATGTACTGCGAAGACTGCCTTCTGCAGAAAACCCGTGCCGGTGACGACTGTCGGATGGCGGGCAAAGCGGTTTCTTGGTTGCCTTGCCAAGTCCTTCCCAACAGCAACTGCTGGGGCCCTTTTCAGGGCTACATTCTTTAGTAGTACGCCAGACAGCCCTTTAAAGGACAAAATCACTAACACCTAGGTCGAATTGACCGCTTGCGTGATCTTCTTTTTGACTCGGAAATTATTTATTTGTCAGGAAGTGATTTGGTAGCGTATTGTCTAGCACCAAAGACGGGTTGCTGCTATGTGTGTTCTCGGGAATTCGGGCTGGCACTTTTAAACCTATTCCGGGTCAGGACCGTAGCGGATAGACTCCCCTTATGTATGGTCATCCCGTTCAGGGTTTATGCCTACGACTAGTAAATTGTTAGTCGTGTGACGAAAGCAACCGCACGTCATAGGATACCGCTGCAAGGAACACACGTAATAGCAACTTGTCTTCATCGCTGGAAATTGGAACACCTGTCAAGCTCTGACTTGTACTGACTGGAAATCGCAGTCAGGTTAATTATCTCCTATTTCGGCTCAAATTTTATGTTTAACGGCATCACGGGAAAAATGATGGGGTCTGCAATCACACTCTTTGTAGACACGGACCTTTCTGAATTCGTGAACTGAACTTAACTTTCGGTGACGTACATTATTGCGTATTGAGTTAAATTAACATCAATAGTGCAAAACATTTTTTTCTGTTTATGAATTTATTTTTGAAAGCAATGTTAATACAAGAATTGCATTTCGTTCTCTTTGTGGTATTATGGTCACAGATAAAACAAGACTGCGGAACAACACACAAAACCTAGACAACGGTGGATAAATAAGCACAGTGTCTCGGATGAATACGGGCTACCTGCCAAAAAAAAAAATAATAATATCAAACAGGGAATGCCACGTACCAAAAACGCAGCCTCCCCAAAACGAGCCCCACATCACCCAGAAGTGCACACCACCAACACACACACACACACACACGACACACACACACAATCATGTACACACACACACATATACACTACCAACACACACTAGCATACAAAGCATACACACGAGGACAAAACGAACAATTAAAGGAACACAGTGGGGCACCGCCTTGGAACTGCCAACACTTGCTAGGTGTGATTTCACAATGGACGCATCGATATCCAGCATAGTCCGTAAAAGAATTTATTATACCTTGCCATTTCTTAAGATTTCTTCATTAAACTTTCTATTGGTAAAAAAAATGACAGAATCATATATCAAAATAGCATCACCATATATAGAAAGGACATCACCATATATCAAAACCACTGCACCATATATAAATATGACAGCACCATATATCAAACTCACATCACCAATTGCTAAAACCACAGCACCATATATAAAAATGACAGCACCATTTATCAAAATGACAGTACCATCTATTAAAACCACAGCACCATATATCAAAACGACATCACCATTCATCAAAACCACAGCACCATCTATCAAAATGACATCACCATATATCCAAACAACAGCACCATATATAAAATGACAGCACCATATACCAAAATGACACCACCATCTATCAAAACGACATCACCATTTATCAAAACCACAGCACCATCTATCAAAACGACATCGCCATATATCAAAACCACAGCACCATCTATCAAAACGACATCACCATCTATCAAAACCACAGCACCATCTATCAAAACCACAGCACCATTTATCTAAACCACAGCACCATTGAACAAAACCACAGCACCATCTATCAAAACCACATCACCACTTATCAAAACCACAACACCATCTAACAAAACGACGTCACCACCTTTAAAACGACATCACTATCTATCAAAACGACATCACCATATATCCCAACGACATCACCATCTATCAAAACGACATCACCATCTACAAAAACCACAGCACCATCTATCAAAACCACAGCACCATCTATCAAAACGACATCACCATCTATCAAAACCACAGCACCATCTATCAAAACCACAGCACCATCTATCAAAACGACATCACCATCTATCAAAACCACAGCACCATCTATCAAAACCACAGCACCATCTATCAAAACGACATCACCATATATCAAAAGGACATCACCATTTAAGAAGTGTGTATAGAGGGCAGCTATGGCGTTCCATAGGGTCGTTACTATTTGTTTATACGATGACATCAATAAAATGATGTCGCAGACTACGCATATATTTCGCGCTAAAAAGGGTTTTTCTTCAATTTTGTGTTTAGCATGTCATTTTAATTTAGTTTATTCGCGCAGACAAGTGTCAAAAGGTTTATAACAAAAGGGTTATTAGTATAATAATGTGATCTCGTTGGCTACGCACTCGTATGATCCTATGCACGACTCGAATAAATCCGGCATGCTGGATCACGTCACTATACTAACCTATTAGGTCTATTGCCTATTTTTATGGAACGCCAAATATACATATACTCAAATATTTGAATAGGTCTTTAAATATTTGGAGAGCTCCTCAAATAATATTAGAGTTCTCAATTTCAAATAGAGATATCTCCAAATAATTATAGCGAGCAAAAATTGTAATAGAGAGGTCTTTAAATAATTGGAGAGCTCTCTAATTCAATTATTGATATCAAAAATTGATTTCAAGCACGCAATAAATGAACTAAAGACCTCTCCAATTCAATTGAAGATATCAAAAATTAAGGTGTATTTCAGCTGTTTTTAAGAGCTCTGTAATTGAATTGAAGAGGTCTCTAATTGATTTGAAGACCTCTGTAATTGTTTTATAGCGCGCTACAAATTAATTTATAGAGGTCTTGAATTCAATTAGAGACCTCTCTAAATCTATTTGAGCGCGGTGAAATTCAATTTTAGATATCTTGAAATCGATGTTAATACATGTCAAATCTACATATACTAAAGTATTTAAAGAGGTCTTTAAATATTTGGAGAGCTCTGAAAAATATTTGGAGAGGTCTACAAATTAATTAAAGACATCAAAAATTCGCTTGTAGCGCGGTTTAAATCCATTGATTTAGAGACATCTATAATTCAATTGAAGAGGTCTCCAATTGAATAAGAGACCTCTATAATTGTTTTACAGCACGCAAGAAATGAATTAATGATATCAAAAATTGATTTAGAGAGGCCTCTTATTCATTTGTACCGCGCTTCAATATAATCCATCTACAATTTTGAAATAGAGATCTCTCAAATAAAACAATTGAAGCGCGGTACAATTCAATTATAGACCTCTCAAAATCAATTTTTGATATCATTAATTCATTTCTTGCGCGCTATAAAACAATTATAGAGGTCTACAATTTAAATGGAGACCTCTTCAATTGAATTATAGATGTCTCCAAATTAATGGATTTAAACCCCGCTACAAACGAATTTTTGATATCTAAAATTGATTTATAGACCTCTCCAAATATTTTTCAGAGCTCTCCAAATATTTGAAGACCTCTTCAAATAATTGAGTATATGTAAATTTGGTATGAATTCAAGACATCTAAAATTGAATTTCACCGCGCTCAAATTGATTTAGAGAGGTCTCTAATTGAATTCAAGACCTCTATAAATTAATTTGTAGCGCGCTATAAAACAATTACAGAGGTCTTCAAATCAATTAGGTATGACTTCACTAAATCGGTGGGACTTGGAACCAGCCAATTTGTGTAGGGAACTTGCGGACCTATTAGATATCTGTGGTCTCTGATTGGTTTAAAATGATTAGTAGCACTAAAGTTTTCTAGAATTAAAATCGAAAGTACAATGGTTGAACATAACAAAAAAATAGTTTATTAATTTTCTGATTAATTTTACGGTGTTCTGTGGCTATCTGAAAATATTGAATTTTTTGACAGAATGTAAACAAAAATCCTACAGACGAGGGGGTGATGTCCTACTGGTGCAATTTTCGGCTATAAAGTATCACTATATGTATATAAAAAAGGGCATTTTTGGGTGTGACTAAGGTGGTTCTACAGATTTATTGGGGTGTAACTACTCAACGAATGTTTTGGTATGCGGACCGTGCTTAAATGTTATACAGTAAGTCTATGGAAAAAGATTTAGTGTAGTCATACCTAAAGAGACCTCTTCAATTCAATTACAGAGCTCTTAAAAACAGCTGAAATACACCTTAATAATTGAATTGGAGAGATCTTCAATTCATTTATTGCGCGCTTTAAATCAATTTTGATATCAATAATTGAATTAGAGAGCTCTCCAATTATTTAAAGACCTCTTCAAATATTTGAGTATATGTAGATTTGGCGTTCCATATTAGGGATCCCCCATATTAGTATCATCTTGATTTACGTCATTATGGAATAATTTAATTGGTTCGTCTTTTTATGTCACAATAAATTTAACATAAATTTCCTAATCACTAAAATATTAAATTCATTTAATGTTCATTTTAAACTCTAACTTTTTTATCACACCTTTCAAACTTACACTGGTCAGAGGTCCCAATATTTAGTGGTCTAAACCTAATCGATTTTGACAACTGTGTTAATTTTATGAAGAAACCCGGAAGTAGGAAGTGTAAATCGAACATGAAAGAAGAAATTCATTATAGATATATTGTGTGAAAAGAGAAAGCACAATCATTTCATTTTAGATTTTAGTTCTAAAAATTCATTTCTTTGTGATTATCTGAAACCGGGTATGTTATCACATGAGAGAACAAGGCCTTGTATCATAAACTACATTTTCTAATCCTACCCGATTACTGGGTTACTTTTTAAAGTGTCTAAGATTTGTTGAACTTGAACATTAGTTTTCTGCGAACTGTATGCTTCATTTTCTAACAATTAAATCTCATTAGTGTGAATGGTTGCAGTAAGAAGTTGTATCTGTTTGTTTAATCAGCCAGTCATTTTAAGTGTGCTGTTAGTGTTAGTCAAATGGTCTTTGCAGATCTATAGTCGGGGAGGGTATTACTAGAGGTCGTATATTACCGGGGCATTCCGAAAAATGATCCAAACGTGACTTGTGAATGACGTCACAACATAATTTGCATATTGTACATAGACATTGATACATGCTAAATAACATGGTGTGAGATTTTCAAATTTTAGGTATACGAACCCTAAATGTTCCAACCCCAACACTCGCTGTATCAATCACTGTTATTTAACAGTGTTTCTTTTAAATGTTTTAACACTTGGCTTGCTAAAACATATTTTTATTACATTATTTTATATGTCAGTGATTAAAAAATTGCGGAGGACTAACCTAGTGACTTACCTGAATAACACTGACTCGATTGTATTAGTTATATTTGACCTGAAGAACGACATGGGATAGAAATTTACCAATACACCGGTATTACCCTCCAAGACTGTTACTAAAAATAGACTAAATGGTGTTTACGTTTGCGTATGTTTTACTTTGAAGGAATTCTTAACATGATCTGTCTTTTACATAAATTATCAATAAAAGGTATAGGACAGTAACAAATCAAATATATCAGGTGAATGGTCATAAATCTTTTCAGAATTTGTTTCTGAAATTTAAATACACCGGTAATACAACCCACCAGGATATAAACATCGCCCGATCAGTGTATCTGGTTATACACAAATGGTGTATGCAGAAAATGATTAAGCTGATTCTCAGGTAAAGCAGAAAAGTGTGCACATAAATGTAATCATGATACTGGTTGTGATTCAGCAACCCCATTTGTGATGTAGTGATGCGTTTTTGCCTTTTGTGTAAAAGTCGTATTATGAACAAGGTCATATTTTATAAAAATGTTATTTCACCTCTGTTGGATCTCCCTTCACCAACAAATCGAGCACTCTATCCGTATGCTACAACCGGACGTAAACTGAGCATTCGCGGGTGTTTAAATAAACCAATATATTCAAATTTGTTCGTTACGTTTTTGAGACCGTTCTCACAGGGCATGTGTAGATATTTAATAATAGAGGTCTGAGGGAGTATGACAAGATAAATAAATTTAATCCCACCCGTATAAACACTTAAATTTGTAACGACTACTTTCGGTTTCAGCGAAACTGTCAATGATCAATTATAAATCAATCGCTGGTTTTTTTCGCATTTTAACTTTAAAAGACCTCCAAACCCCTTTTTTTAACGTCTACACCCATCTGTAGACATCGTGAAAGGGTGAAACCTCAATATTTTTCATTTTTAAATTTTTAAAAAAAAAAAGGCAACCCTGATGCTCCCCTTACTAACCCGGTGACAAAGCACGCCCCCCCTCCCGCATCCCCCGGCAGGCTATTATGCATTGTCGAACTCTATGTTCCCTTCCCTCACAATAATTCCCCTCTCCCCACCTACAGGTTGATAAAAGTTTATAGTAATTAGTATTGTTTAAAAAGATATCATTTGTTATGATTTGTAGCGGTAACGACTTAAGCATTGTTTTATTGCTAAATATGTAAATGGAAGTGACTGCTCGTCCGGTAACTGGACGGCAAGAATTTTTCTAGTCGTCCGGTAACCGGACGAGCAATATATATAGTATGCTGGGCTAGTCGTCCGGTAATCGATTTTTTGTATATGAGTTCATCTTGATGAGTGTAAGAGCAATAGTAAAGCAAACAAATCTGTGTTATATATGTTGTATACCTTTACCTTTCCTATGAAATTTGTTTGTTTTAAGTGAATGTGTTTTTTTCTGCATTTCTTCCAGATATGAACTGTCCGAACCCAAATTAGCAATTTTCGCGGATTTAGGGTCCCGGTACAATATTACTTGGCAATAAAATGGATAATAAAAGAATCACATAATGCTGTGTGTGTAACATTTTTTAGCTCGACTATTCGAAGAATAAGGAGGCTATTGCACTCGCCCCGGCGTCGGCGTCTGCGTTGGTTAAAGTTTTTTATAAATTCAAATATCTTGAATACTATCAAAGGTATTGACTTGAAACTCAAAGTATGTGTCTACCATCAACATCTACACCTGAGGAAATAATCCCCATAACTCTGTTTTGATTTTTGACAGATTTATGCCCCTTTTTAACTTAGAATTTTTGGTTAAAGTTTTTTATAAATTCAAATATCTTGAATGATATCAAAGGTATTGACTTGAAACTCAAAGTATGTGTCTACCATCAACATCTACACCTGAGGAAACAATACCCATAACTCTGTTTTGATTTTTGACAGATTTATGCCCCTTTTTAACTTAGAATTTTTGGTTAAAGTTTTTTTTAAATTCAAATATCTTGAATACTATCAAAGGTATTGACTTGAAACTCAAAGTATGTGTCTACCATCAACATATACACCTGAGGAAACAATTCCCATAACTCTGTTTTGATTTTTGACAGATTTATGCCCCTTTTTAACTTAGAATTTTTGGTAATTTTTTTTGTAAATTCAAATATCTTGAATACTATATAAGGTATTGACTTGAAACTCAAAATATATGTTTACCATCAACATCTACACCTGAGGAAACAATCCCCATAACTCTGTTTTGATTTTTGACAGATTTATATCCCTTTTTAACTTAGAATTTTTGGTAAAAGATTTTATAAAGTCAAATATCTTGAATACTATCAAAAGTATTGACTTGAAACTCAAAGTATGTGTCAACCATCAACATCTACACCTGAGGAAACAATCTCTATAACTCTGTTTTGATTTTTGATAGATTTTTGTCACTTTTTAACTTTGAATTTTTTGTTAAAGATAGAAAACTATCGAACGTATTTACTGTCAACATCTTCACCAATGTTTTTGATTTTTGACATATTTATGCCCTTTTTAGCTCGATAAAGAAAAGGAGGCTATTGACGCCCCAGCGCGGCGCGCCTGCTTGGTTAAAGTTTTTAAATTCAAAATCTTGAATACTATCAAAGGTATTGACTGAAACTCAAAGTATGTGTCTACCACAACATCTACACCTGAAAACAACCCCATACTCTGTTTTGAATTTTGACGATTTATGCCCCTTTTTAACTAGAATTTTGTTACAGATTTTTATAAAGTCAATATCTTGAATCTATCAACGTATTGACTTGAAACTCAAAAAATGTTACCATCAATTTACCCAGGGAACAACCCCATAACTCTGTTTTGATTTTTGACGATTTATGCTCCTTTTTAACTTAGAATTTTTGGTAAAGATTTTTAAATTCAAATTTTTGAATACTTTCAAAGGTATTGACTTGAAACTCAAATTATGTGTCCACCATCAACGTCTTCACCTGAGGAAACAACCCCATAACTCTGTTTTGATTTTTGTAGATTTATGCCCCTTTTAAACTTAGAATTTTAGTTACAGATTTTTAAAAGTCAAATATCTTGAAACTATCAAACGTTTGACTTGAAACTTAAAATGTAGGTTTACTATCAACATCTTCACCAATATTTTTGATTTTTGACATATTTATGCCCCTTTATAACTTAGAATTCTGTCACAGTTTTCCAGACTATTATTAGAAATACTCGAAATGGCTTACTTTTGAAATGTCTAGATAATTATGCAGCATGCGTGGTCGTGCTTTTTATTTTCTATCATTTTGAAACGTCAAAGTATTCATGATCAATTACAGGTGATGTATTTCTTTGAAATTTCCCCTCCTCCCCCAATGGCTTCAATCCAGAGTAAGGCTTTGCCGTATGTTCTTTACAAAGGTCTTTGAACAAGTTTCATATCTTTGACCTTAATTGTTATAGACATCCATCCCTGTTCTTAGACAAAACCCATTTTCAACAACAACCGCCACTTGTTAACTTAGAATTTTGTCACAGTTTTTCCAGACTAAAATGGAAATACTCAAAATGGCTTTCTTTTGAAATGTCATAGAATAATTATGCAGCATGAAGCAGTCATGCTTTTTTAATTCTATACATATCAATTTTGAAAAGTTACAAAATTATTCATGATCAAATATACAAGGTCATGTATTTCTTTGAAATTATCCCCCCCATCCTCCCTCCAGTTGGCTTGCAGAATCCAGAGTAAGGCTTTGAATGCAATGTACATTTACAAAGGTCTTTGAACAAGTTTCATATCTTTGACCTTAATTCTTATAGACAATTACACAATACTCCTGTTCTTAGACAAAAACCCCATTTTACCAACAAGCTTTCGAATAGTCGAGCGTGCTGTCATGTGACAGCTCTTGTTAACTACAACAGTAGTTTTGACCGAATTGAAATGAAATGTGTTGTAAGTTTGGTTGCATACTAAGAGAGGTAACTCTTACGAGAGTTGCATTTAGCTCCAAAACTCTTTTTTTCCCTGATGATACGAAAATAGGTTAAAATACTTTAGGATGCTGATTCCCTCAGTTTTTTGGCTGAATACCACGTGCATTTGTTCAGGGAATTAAACAGTCAATAACAAAGTTTTTTTAACAAGTTCATGCGAAAAACAAAGTCGTTTGTGAAACTCGGCATCTTTGAATAATTAGAACTTATAGTAGTAGTTATTATTAAGCGCTAACAAACCTCAATAAAAACCATTTCAAAAAAATTGAACGGTTTCAATTACCATGCTAATTAGAACACGTTTTTAAAAGTCACTGACGTATTATTTCGTCATTGGTTTAGAAAAATATTGCGGTCTGAACGCTCTCAGTAAGTACCGATACTATTTTATCAGCGCTTACTGGTTTTGAGTAACTTATTCAGTTCAAATTCAGTTCAAAGCCTAATGCATCTTTCAAATAAGTTCCAAGATGTAAACAAATTCATACTTTCATAAAAAGAAGTATTTGAATCTATCTTCCTAGAACCAAGGTCTTTCAAATAGTATACTATTTGAAAGACCTTGCTATAACCATGAAAAAATGCAAAAGTACCATAAGAGTTATCTCTCTTAGTATGCAACCAAACTTAACATCACAATTCCATTTCATTTCGGTCACAACAACTGTTGTAAATAAAAAAATGTTTCACGCACAGTATTATGTGTTTCTTCTATTATTCATTTTATTGCCTAGAAATATTGTACCGGGGTCCTAAATCCGCGAAAATAGCTAATTTTGGGTTCGAGACTAAACCTCGAGACTACTTCTACACGAGATGGAAATTATTTTATGAAATAAACAAACCAATGTCATAGGAAAGGTAAATGTACCGGTATATAAAATATATTACACTGATTCATATACAAAGAAATGGATTACCGGACGACTACCCTAGCATACTAGTATAGGCTGCTCGTCCGGTTACCGTACAACTAGAAAAAATTCTAGCCATCCGGTTACCGGACGAGCAGCCACTTCCTATATAAATTGGCTGTATATGAATTTGGAAAAAAAAAAGGAACTATAATCTTCGAATGGGAATCAGACTCTGATCTCCCACGTGACAAGCGGGGCCATCGCGGATACATAGTACTGCGTTATCAAGAATATTTAATACGTAGACATATAAATTCATAGTTTACTGAAACAGTCATTTGTTTCGAAATGATGGTACAATTGTAAGTAAACAAACAAATATAACTTCCCAGACACTTTAAATAAGAAGTGGACACATCATAAGCTTGGAAATTTCGTAAAGATAAATTCAAATATCACCGCTCTATTTATTGTTAATATTGTTTTATAGTGCTTATTATTAACATGTTGTGTTCTATGTACTGCTAAATAATAAATAAATAAATAAATTTAGCCTGGTTATCCCAATTTGTATTTGACATATGAATTTAATGCATATACGGTAGCCCTAAACTGTAGCTGTTCCAAATTTCATCAAGATATCTCAAAAAATAAAAAAGTTACAGCCGTTTTAGTGCAAAAATTTCACACGTTCAAAATTTTCAGTTCTGTCCGCTCAAGACCTCTGCCAAGATTGTTCAAATTATGACCCCTGAGTCAAAATTGACCCCACCCAGGGGGTCACTTGGTATTACAGGCTTATATAGGAAAAACTTTTAAAATCTTCTTCTCTGAAACCACAAGGCCTAGAGCTTAGATATTTAGCATGTGGCATTGTCTAGTGGACCTCTACCAAGATTGTTCAAAGTATGAGCCCTGGGTCAAAATTGACCCCGCTTGGGGGGTCACTTGGTTTTACATAGGCTCATATAGGAAAAACTTTAAAAATCTTTTCTCTGAAACCACAAGGCCTAGAGCTGAGATATTTAGCATGTAGCATTGTCTAGTGGACCTTTACCAAAATTGGTCAAATTATGACACCCTGGTCAAAATAACCTTTCCCAGGAGGGGGGAAAGCACTTGATTTCACATAGTCTTATATAGGGAAAACTTTTTTAAAAAACACAAGGCCAACAGGCAGATGATAGATATTTGAAATGTTATTTAGCATTGTGTAGTGGACCTCTACGAATTATGTTAGAATCATGACCCCTTTTATTATAGCAAATGGTAGTCAGGTAAGCGATATACATGTAGGGCCATCATGGCCCTCTTGTATTATTCTATAACGCAATTCAAACCGTAAAAACAGAATTTTGGTTTTAAAATCAGTCACTTCGAATGAATAACCAAGAGCATGGTCGTACAATTGACATGTTGCTTGCCGGCTAATCACTCAGTCACGTATATAAATGTATCATATTTATTTAGCAATAATTATATCTGCAAACATATGCAGTATCAACCTGTTCACTATAAATCGTAACAAAGGTGGAAATTTATCTGTAAATTACAATTACATTGTATTTCGTTTCTTTACTCCGATGAACGTATTTTATTATGAATCAGTGACTTTTCTCATTGTCGAGATTTCACGTTATGCCATTTTGTGAATTCGGATTTTACAGCGATGTTTTTGATTTGTTAAAGTTTATATGTATTTGTTAATCATTTAAAATTTAACTTCGCAAAAGTATGTATCATGTGTTGAATTAATTATATTCTAAATTTGATCGAAATCTGCATACAAATAATTCAGTTATACCGAATTATATAAGTGTCGGGTTAGAAGTGGCTCCAAGTGTATAAAAACAAAGGCAGTTTGCTAAAGGTCGCGACACATCTTTAACAGGTCCGACTATATTTCATAAAAGACACTTAATTTAAATACTGTTTTTCCTAACTTAGCTGCATGCTATTGAGATATGATAAAAAACAGCTATTAAAACACCCTTCACTTAGATTATTCATATGAACACTTTGTATGCACAGGTATAGTGTAGAGTAGCTGGTACCCAAACACTGCACAGGTATGGTGTAGAGTAGCTGGGACCCAAACACTGCATTTTAGTTAAAAATAGCCTTGTGACTGTTGACATACAAACAGTCACAAGGCTATTTTTAACTAAAATGCAGTGTTTGGGTCCCAGCTATGTTACACTGCGTCAGTGTGTTTCTCTAAACAGATCTTGTAACAACAGAAATCTCAATTTGAGCTTTGAATCTCTTTTAAACAGAAACTAAATTAAAACTTACTGTAGCAGTTGTCATTTACCTTTCTTTGGCTTAAAATTGCATCCTTTGGCAGATTGGAGGATGGTTTAAAGTCTTTTTAGCTTCAAATTCATATTGTAACAACATAATGGGAGACATGCCTTGGTCTTTTTGAACCCTCAATAGGTGAAGACTATAAACTCATTCGTTATACAGGCCTTGAGTATTTTTTGCAGGAATATTGTCTATATATCTAGCATTATTTTAATTTTATTTCAGTATAATTATTAATTTTTATTATATCTCATTTCTCAGATCCACCAACTTCATAGGGATAAGAGATCATATCAAGGGGAAGTTAGTGTCCATAAAACCAAGATGAATGGGAGTCAGACCCCGGGTTCCAGGACCTCGAGTGGGTCCACTGGATCCAGGGGCCATGCTGAAAATATCAAGAAAGTTGCAGTTACCATGCCAAGGCAGCAAGCTCTGTTTATGGAACTTGATCAGGTTATTATAGTTATGTATTACTATATCTATTAGATGTGCTTTGTATGTTCCTAATTTTTGACATTTCGAGCCCATTCTCTAGAACTATTCAGTGTCAGTTTTCAGGGACAGTCAGTTTCTGCCATTCATCAACATTTTGCTTCTAAAACAACTACCAATGGTACTTAAGCTGAGATGTTCTTTGTTACTTTTTTTGCAAAACTTTTCAAATTAAATGTCTACTCATAGAATTTTGTATTGCCATGGCAACAGAAATACTTTGTTTTAGCACACCTGAGCACCAGTGCTCATGGTGAACCAGCTTAGATAATTGATTTGTAGTGTGGTGTTTCTTTTTTCAAATCATACCTCTGGCTCTGAAGTGAAAATCTGGTCACACTAATATAGAATGATATATTTTGACAAAATCTTTATGTTTGTTGTTTGGTCTCTGTGACCTAGACCCTGACATCGTTAGCACGGGCAGTTGTGCTCATATGAGAGATATAGGGCCATTATGACCCTCTTCTTCCAAAAAGTACTTGGGCAGTGTTAAAACAGTTTCACAGGAATGATCCTTGCATGACCCTCCAGATATATTTTAAAACATTCATAAAAAAACATTGTTGCTGGAGGGCATCGCACATTCCCAATGGCATTTGACTTTATAGACAACTTAAACAGATCTTTTCCTCAGGATCCGTTTGTCAAATTTGAAATTACTGATCAGGAATGGACCTTATGTGACCCTCTTACAGGAATGGACCTTATGTCACTATGTGACCCTCTTACAGGAATGGACCTTATGTGACCCTCTTACAGTAATGGACCTTATGTGACCCTCTTACAGGAATGGACCTTATGTGACCCTCTTACAGGAATGGACCTTGAAGTTATGTGACCCTCTTACAGGAATGGATCTTTTGTGACCCTCTTACAGGAATGGACCTTATGTGACCCTCTTACAGGAATGGACCTTATGTGACCCTCTTACAGGAATGTACCTTATGTGACCCTCTTACAGGAATGGACCTTATGTGACCCTCTTACAGGAATGGACCTTATGTGATCCTCTTACAGGAATGGACCTTATGTGACCCTCTTACAGGAATGGACCTTATGTGACCCTCTTACAGGAATGGACCTTATGTGACCCTCTTACAGGAATGGACCTTATGTGACCCTGTTACTGAAAATGAATAAGAGCATTCTCTTTGTCTGAAACTTTTATTTCCTCCAGTGTGTAATACTGTTGTAAGAATGAAGTCTCTTAAAATACGGCACCTTTTTAGGATTAAGGATTTCCACTCTTGACTGGGGTGAGCAGTACAAGGCAATTCTGAGGCTCTATGAATTTGCTTTTCTGAAAGCTACCTTATATCTTATATTGTATGACCAAATTGTTGGCTCACCTGACACAAAGTGCAAGGGTGAGCTATTAGGATCACTCACTATCCTGCATATTTCGTATGTCTGTCCACCTTTTCCTTCGAATGATATCTCCTCTGCAACCAAATTTAAATAATTCCATTCCTTACAGGACTCTGGCTGCCATGGCAATAGAAAGCAAAAAAATTTCTCTCCAAAACATTAAAGCATTGGCTCGTGGACTTCTATCAAGATTTATAAAATCATGACCCCAGCTGAAAATTGACGGGTCACTTGACTTTACATAGATTTTTTTATAGGAAATCTTTCAAAAGTCTTCTTCTCTGAAACCACGAGACCTCAAGCTTAGATATTTGGCATGTTTTATTGCCTAGTTGACCTCTACCAAAATTTTTTCAATCATGACCCCTGGATTGAGGACTGGAATCTTTAACCTGAGGTCCAAAAAAAAAAGTCCAAATTTGCTTTCAAACGTGCTGTTAAGAAGTATTTGCTAAATAAATAAATAGCAAGTGCAGATTCAGACTATGTTTATTTTGATGGGTTTTTGTTGATTGTCAATTTTAATATTGGATACAGTTATTGTTTTAACATGACTGTTGTCCTTGCCGGATTCTTAACAACAAGCAGTCCATCCCATTCAAGTTCTCATTATATCTTAAAGAACCGTACACTTGTTTTAACATCCTCATGCATATAGGACTGGTATAGTAACAATATATAAGAATTTTGTATTAATTTCATATAATGACATTATGTCAGACCTGGTCATCTACATAATAAGATCTAGGACCCCGTTAGAAATAAGTAGGGATGTCAACGAATACCAGAATTGGTATTCGGATATTCGGGCAGCCTTCCGAACGAATATCCGGATATTCGGTCGTTTTAGGTACTAAATCTAATACGGTGTTGATCAATTTGTCACATATTTTCGCGATTGAAAAATTTATAGTTAACAGTTGCCCTAGCCAGGCAAATATTCTATCCCGAGAACTTACTTTTATATCTTTTAAGTCAGACAATTAATGACAATAAGATTCAATCATTCATGTCATAAAATTAGGATAAAATTAATTGCATATACGTTGTTATTATGGGAGCTAACTCTGTAAGGACTGTTGTGCTTTCGGTTTCGTTTTCTCCGTGATAGAGTCGTTACACGTACATTTATTTTCTTTTTCTGCTGCTTCAGTCCTTAAACATCTGCAGGAGACTAAATAGGACTGAGAAAGAAAAGCTTCAATTAAAAACAACCTGAACAGATTTTCATTTTAATTAAAAAATGTAAGGTTATTTAATAAACTTTTTAAATGTTTGTAAAACGGGGCGCTGTACAAAAAAATACTTCATAATTGCAATGGCTAAAGTAAGCGCTTCTCCATTTGTATCGGCGTAAAAAGGCTTTAAAACACTTGATGATTTTCCTTAATCTAAATGTTTGTTCAACAATTCACACCTAGAAATTGAAACTCTTTTGTTTGCATAATCTCTTTTGTCTATCGCTAAAGATTAACTACAGAATGTGTCATCACCAGAGCAACCGGGTATTGTAAACTGACACTTTATCGGCCGTAATTGAAAATTAATTATTGTCATAAAAATAACATGTAAATGTTTTTTGGACGAATTTACCGAATACTCGGAAACCTATATCGTATCCGAATATTCGGAAGCTGAACGAATATTCGGATATCCGGACATTCGTTGCCATCCCTAGAAATAAGTCTTCGGATTAAAATTCATGGGTTAGCTGTGCATTTAATATATCTGTGATATCAAAAGAATTGTTACAACTTGATTGAATGATATTCTTGATTAATGATGTAATTTCATATCTATGATACCTATGTTTATTTAGTTTATGTGATTGAAGTACAAAATGAATTATCTGTGATAGCATTGTTTGTAAACATTGTATGTGATATATTCACACCAAAAAGAAATGAAAATTGACCCAGCCAAGCGAGGCTCATATAGGGAAAATCTTCTAGTCTAGACCCACTGAAATCTAAAAAATTAAATGAATAGGTTAAAATTCACTTTACAAGGCGGATTTTGAGAGCAAAAACACCATCCTAATCAGAGAATGAGCTTTTGCTATCACTGAAGGTGTTAGCATTGTCTGGGTGGACATTGCATCTTTGTTAGATTTGTCTTTCAGTCTGGATTCTTTTTTTTGTCACGAGTCATCAAAGCTATTCCTATTAAACTTTGAACTCTCAATCACCATTGTAAGTGACTCAGTTATGCAGGTAACTCTGCCATACATGTAAAAAGTACTTTTGTCCTTGCAGGAGTTTTGTCCCTTTCTGGATATAGAAATAAATAATAGCTTTATATTGGTTAAGTTTCTGTTTTCATTCCTCTTTTGCCATCAAGTTTGAAATCTTTTAAGCTTGAAACAATTATTCACCACCATAAGATGACTGCATGTGTAGTGCAAGGTTCATAATTAGCATTTTTCGTTAGTCATTAAACATTACTCGACTAAAGAAGGAGATATCCTCATTAAATCTTTGAGTTTAAGGTAGGAGGGGTGACTTTAGGCGAAGTTTGATCATTGCAGTACTATTGCTATCACTGTAACTTATGTCGTGATATGATTATAATTGCTGGAAACTGCTGTGATAGCATTGCCCCTACATTAAACACAAGACTTATAAATGGAATGATAAGTCCAGAACTATTTTACATATACTTTCCAACTTCATGTCTGGTTTGGAGAAATGGATATTCCAAATTGATATTGAGCTCATATATCAATGGTTATGGAAGGTCACAGTGACCATTTTGACTATCTGCATTACTGATTGCATGAAGAGGAACATTTGTGTTTTACAAACACCTCTTGTTGCTTCCTGCAGGAACCACTCAGTGAATACTTTAATGGTAGGCAACATTACTTGCTTATATTTAAAAAAAAAGCTCTCCTACTTCCTGATATTATTAAAGTTTGGAAATTATTAGTTTGGTTACCATGGTTAAACCTCAACTCAATATCTGCTTTTATATGGGGTTATGAAGATGATATACCAACCATATCTGTAGATAGAGTAGTATAGTGTGTGAATAAAGTATGCTAGTTTAAAGCATAAACCATTTTGGTAACTTGAGAAATAAGGAAGTTAATTTTATCATTGTGAATACACTTTTATGAAAAAGTCACTTGTGTATCTTGGCAGTAGACCATAAACCAGATGTTTTAACAGCTGCGAAATGTGCATCACTAAACAATTCTTAAGAGTTTAAGTTATAAATAAACTGCTTTGATTTTAATTAAAACACTTACCAAGCACTTAATTCATACATATTTGGATATCTTAATATAAGGAATTGTGAAAGGAGATTTAAACTGTGTGTTTTGACCTAACTGTCTCTATAAATAATTTTGAGAGTGAGTAATCAGTTTAAGGAACTTTAAGTGATATCTTGTGTTGCTGTATAAATAAAAGTGATGTCTTGTGTTGCTGTATAAATATAATGAATGTGGAGGTCAAGTAAAAAATTCAGCATGGATAAATTGAGAGCAAAAACTGTGGTCAGTAGGAGCTCGTCTGTAGAGGCAAAGACTGAACATGGTCAAAAAGGTCGTAAAAAAATTTCTCATGGAAAGTCAGACCCAGGTCTAGAGAAGATAAGTCTTGCCTTGATTTCGGAAGATGGTGACACAGACTTGAAGCCACATCAGAGCAACCGTTCACAGAGTCCTAATACGGCTATAACCCGACATAGATTTTCCTCAGAGGGTGACATCCATCACAACAGGCCTATGACTCTTGTTGATGGAAAACTGGTGGAACGGCAGTTACTTCATATGGATCACCCTGAGTATTTAAAAAAGGTTGCAATCTGTGGAGCTGGTGATACCATTTTCTATGAATTAAATCAGGTTTGTGGCAGACATTTTTGGCAACTATTGTGAGGTCTTTATTTTTTTTTTTTTTTATATTTTACGAACCACCAGGATCCACAACCGTCATAGGGGGAAGGAAAAAAAATTTAAAATCAGCATTTTATTTTTTGGCCGGAGCAGATGTTTCCTATATAATTGCACTACACTTTTGCTAATACAAGTACCTGAAGTCTCATACTTATAGTCTGCTGTGCAATAACTGTGTTATTGCTTTGAAAGATGATGTAAAAGAGAAGACAAAGAAGTGTGTCGTCATTGTTAAGTGAGCACTTCCATTTAAACATGTTTTGTATTGGTCAGAAAACTTGAGATGTGTCTATGGGTAAGACATCATTCTGATGATGTCTGTTTCCCGGTCTCCCAAACTTCAGATAGGTACCAGTATAACAAAGCTGCTGATTGTTTCACTTTCGCCAAATGTCTCACTTTCTTGTTTTCTGCTATAAGCAATTGGAATTGCATCATACATAGTGTTTCATAAAGAGATTGATAGAAGCTGAGAGAATCACAGTGAAACGAATGAGTATGAACCGTCTGCAGTGGATATTTAGTAACTATATGAGATTAGATCATGCTGTGTTGGTACCGGCACTTGTAGCAATCTCACATAGGCTGCTGCATAGACGGGCTCATTTTAAACAAGCAACATATTTATATGCTTCACAGATTTTATTGATTGACTGTATGTCTTTGTGTTAATACACTAAAATTGAATGGATGTAGGTATTTATACAGTTGAGTGATGCTATTATACATTCAACATTAGTTTCAGCCTAGTAAATCCAACCACAGGTGAAATGTCTGCCTTGTCACACAAGGGATCATGACTTCGCATGATTATCATTTATTTTATCTCATACCGTGCTTGCTGTAAATGATTTTACGTGCTTGCTGTAAATGATTTTACGCTAACATCCCTGTGCAGATCATGAGCAGTCTGCCATCTGTTTCAGGCATCCGTCACGGATGTGGACACAGTTCTCATTTTTTGGTGTTTATGTTAGTTGACACAGTTCTCATTTATTTGGATTATTAGTGATTTATTTTGATTTGTTAGTTGACACAGTTCTCATTTATTTTGATTTACTGGTTTCAAGCAGAAATATGAAAAAAAAATTACAATTAACACAACATACTTCAAGGAATTTCTTTTAAAACAACCTTTGTTGTATTCTTATGTGCTAGTACCAGGGTTTGGAAAAAGTTTTGCCCTTCTTTTGTTTATAGGAAATGTTAACTTAAACTGAACACACTATACATGTACTTACTATTGTTTCATTATGGTTAAAAATCAAGTGCATGGAAATTAATGAACAAGAAAACTGTGATACAAAAGAATCTCAGTGGACCTTAAATAACAGTGTCTTAGCTTGATAAGTTATTCCCAAGTCCCAATTCATTTTTTTTCTTCCTACTTTTTTGTAACATGTGCAAAAATGTTCCACATATTACAACTTATATCTTAAAGAAACTATATTTTTAAAAAGAATGACTATAATTGATGATTCAACCTCAAATTTATTGTTAAAAAAAGAAAATGTCAGATGGACAGCCAAAGTGATGCCTGGCCAGGAGCAAGCGCGGTGGTAATTCATTAAAGGCAATGTATGCAACAGTTACACTCCACTCAGTAATTGAGTTAATATATTGTAAGCTACTGATTAGTACTCATTGTATTATAAGCAACACATTGAAGAATGATGTTAACCAATTCTTTATCTTACTTTCATAGCCGATTTTCATTCATTTAATAATATGTGTACAAAGAACTTATAATCACTACTTCACTTATAAACCTGTGCAAAGAACTTTTCACTACTTTCTAAACCTGTCACTACACATTTACTTACTTAAACATTTTCCAAAGCCGTCCAAAATATAATGGTTAAGTTGCCTGTGATGAACATGATTTACAGAAGGTCCAAGTACATTCAAACCTTTGAACAAAGACTATCTTTAGAAAGCGATAGATGTGATCTTTGTTTGAAGGTGGTCTTTATTCACAAGTGTTTCTACAGATGAATAGTGCACTGTGATCTCCCTGCTGGTGTTTATTTGCAGAATGATCTTTATTCAGATATGGTCTTTAACACATGTTTGACTGTATTTGCCATGATAGAGCATTTCTTAATTTTGAAAAAGCTGTCACTGCAGAAAAAAAGACATACAGTTTACGGTATTTTTATTAATTTTAAAGTCTACACCTGCTTTTCCTGTAAATGGACATTCTTTCTCAGTTCAGATCTGATGCACTTTATGCATGGTGCCTTTTTGACATCGCTTTTAGATAATTTGACACATCAAAAGAGCGCCACCATTGCTACTTCTATCGCTTTTGTTACCTATAACAAAAAGATATCACAAACATGTTTTGAAACATGATAACTACAATGTACATCTAAAAAAACTGTTTATAAGATTTGCTATAGATATAAATGAAGGTATAAGATTTGCTATAGATATAAATAAAGATTTATTTTTACAAGTTAATTGAATGGAACTGAAACATTGAATAGAAATCACTCAATACACTAGACAGAGTTTGAAGCACCATTTTCAATTCACTGAACAAGTAAGATTTACCTCGACCAAATTAATAAGTATAATTTTGTCTAGATTATTTACACATGTATACTGTTTCACAAATGCCTCAGTTTTATCCCATCTTTAAAGAGGCACTCCATACGTCTAACTGATTATATTGTAGAAGCATAGATTATGTGATCTATGAACGTAAAATGATAAATAAATACAATTTCAAAGAAGAATTTATGGCAAAAAATACTTCTTTTTACCACAATTAATCAATGTAGAGGTCTTCTGTAATAAATCGCATCCACCCATTAATTGTACAACAACAACTCTACGTAGATTATTAAATGGTTTACTGTACTGCAGCATAAACCGCTGATTTTATCGATACTGACTGGAATGCAAATCTGAAACTTTTAGGTTGTGTTATAATACTTCCAAAGAGTCTATTATTTATGTTTAAGAGTTATTTAGTTTGACATCAATTATAGGGTATGTTCCTTTAAAGACACATGGTATAGATTTTCTTTTTAACCGGCATAAAGGGGTATGCACTTGAAACGTTAGTGGGAGCTTAGGTAACCAATGCTTTATCGGACAATCTGTGTAAACCGACAATTACATGATAGCCCCGCCGGAGGACAGGTTTCACAGTATAATAACTTTATTCAATTATCATTTATATAATTATTCTCTTTTCAGAACCGCCCACTGGCTGCCATTGTGCAAGATATTTGTGACAAGTAAGTGTTTAATTACCGGTATAATAAAACCATAACATTTCTAATAAAAGTCTGATCTTTTGTACAGAGTAAATTAGCCCTCTGTCTACTGTGTTACAAGATGCAGTATCCCATGAATAAGCTTTATTCATTTTAGTACTTGAATTCTTTAATTTAAATATGTCCCATTCATTTAGTGTTTCAATTTCTAAGAAATGTGTTCAACTATGGAAGTGTGACTCTCTTAAGTATGTGTTCCCAAGTAGGTTCTTTAGTCCCTAATAAAAGTGTTAAATTGAACAGTCAATGCATTTATCCCTGTCTAAGTGCTTTAGTGATTCACTCCCTTAGTGCTGTAGTCTCTATTACCAGTATTTACAACGCGTTGCAGTTGGGTTTGCCGGTTCGCTATCTTGGCAATCGATACAGTTATAATCTTACGTCACTCATAGCGCAATTTTGAAACTATTATTAGAGCTAGTTTATAGGTTAACTCCTCCCCATTCAAGGGCATTTAGGTGCGAGCGTCCAGCTTCTTTCTCATGTCGTCAATTTGCTCCGCCCAAAAACCCGCATGGTAAACTTCACGTATGTATTTTAATGCAAGTGACAAACAGTATTTAATAATGTTAAATATAGGTTTCTTCGCGTATTTTGTAGTGACTTCGAGATAAATTATATAGATCTTCTGTTTTATTTAAAATGTTGATTAATATATAGAAAAAAGACCTCTTTCAATCACAGCGATTGAGCTACGGTATCATTGCATTTATTATAAGTGTAGAACATAAGTTTATGAATTAGTTTACATGTAAATTATGTTCGCGGAACTTTACACACCGGAATTCCATTGCAGTAACATGTTATCCTACATAATTCATAATGACGTCTGGTGAACAAAAATATATTGTGATGCATTTTTCATAAAATGCGTTTTTCAGTCTGTTTCTTGACTCGCCTTGTCAAATTTGTTTGCAAAAGTGGAATTCGAACAAAATGTCAACGAAAGTAATTAAATTGACGAAATTATCAATAATTGAGTACATCGATAACTGATTTCGCAGCGTGAAAATTATGTTTGTCTCTGGCAGTACTGGAACTCCTTTATTTCGCAGAGCGTCGCCACAAAAGCGAGGTAATGCCATGGGTAAGGAAGTCTACTGACATACTAAGCATCTAATGCCGTACTGTACGTACTGACATATGCAGTGTATCTGCCAAAATCTTTACTTGTACGGACGTTGTATTATCATAACCAAGTTCCCTCTCTACTGCCGACAGTGAACTCAACAATTTTCCTTTGTGAACAGTGTTTTTACTTTAAAAGCCCTTCAATTTTCGGAGTGCGGTCGGGGCGTTGAGTTTAAGAAAAAAAATACAAATCAATGAACAGGGGCGTAGTTACTTCGGCCATAAAAATGAAACGGCAGACATTGCAGTCAAACCAGTAGATTAATGACGATTATCTAATTTGTTTCACTTTATCTCATATATTTACATGTATTTCAATTCTTTTTTATTCCAACCAATATAAAATCTGTAGATGAGTGTTGGATACTGCATCCTGACCAATCCATTTTACCGCCCGTAGTCATACATGAGCGAAATGTTGGACACATTACTGCAGAGTTACACGATTACTCAAAACTTTGTAATAACTCTTAACTAACTAGAATTATTTCGGCTTTTTTCACATTTTGAAGAAGAAACATTCGACGAATGATAAAGAAAACATATTTGAAGAATCTGCGGGAAAACGTCAGTCTTAGTGAAACATTTATTTTGCACTGACCGCTGTGTCGTCAGTGTCACTGAAGTAAAATATAACAATAAACTTGTATATCCTGGATATACTCATGCGTACTAATTAATGTTCAGTGTTACTGTTTTTGAATGGCTATCCAAATAGTCATAACTATGATAACCATTAGTTTTAATCGTTATATGACATATGATTAACTCACACATGCACGCGAGTCGGTAAAATCACAAGAAGCTCTCGGAAAGTCAACATTTTAATGTACATTTGTACATATATATGAGAACTTAGTAGAGCGCTAGTCTCACTATTTCGACTTTGAAGGCAACCCGATTTTATAGGCTGATATTTTCAAGTTGTTCACCTTCTAGTTATAAATATCAGATCTGTGAAAGGGGTCACACTGAAACGCCAAATTAATTAGGCTATTGGAGTGCTGCTGTATATGTCCAACCCATTGTGCAGAGGGGGTCCGACATGTCTGACACGGGACGTTCTGCTGTCCGACAAGCGGCTTTCTGTCCCGGGTCCCGGTTGTCAGCAGGCTAGCCCAAATGTTAGGGGCAAAAAATTAAAATGAATATTGTACGAAAGTCCTGTTTTACCTAGCCAAGACATATTAGATCTGTTTGCAGTATTGGGATAACATTTTAATCTTGCTTACTTTGAAAGTGCGATGTTAATGTGTTTTATTTTTATTTGTATGCATGCATGCACATGTATTACCTCGTGGAGTAGCCTCAATATTTCGACTGCAAGACAGAAAAATTTTACAAACTGATATTACATCTAGTCTGCCTTTGCAAAGGGAGCAAAAAGCACTTGCGTGCAATTAGTTGGGCGATTCGATGAGGTACGCAATAAAACTTCCATAGTATATTTCATAAAGTTTTGGGAAAGTTTCATCAATTAAGTGTACACCTGGCCTCCCCAATACCAAATGGCACTTTCATATATACTTTATCCGATACTGCTTCTGTTATGGCTTTAATTTATTCTTTCCACGTTCGGAACGTGACGTCAGAATCAAATAAAGACTGATCGCAAGCGCCCCTATTTGACCTTTTCAATGAAAGGGGAGGAGTTAACCGATATCTATATGCTCTATTAATAGTTTCAGATTCGCCTTTGTGTGACGTAAGATTGTAATTATATTAATTGCTAAAATTGCAATCGGGCAAAGCCAACTGCAACGCGTTGTAATAAATGTGTCCTATTATCTCTCATTAATGCGTTCCACTTTCTAATAATGTGTTTCAGTGTTTAGGTGTGTCTGTACGTTACTCTCCTGTCATTTAGTCTCTTCCTATTGTGTTTCTGCACTAGTCTGCTGAGGATTGCAGTCTTTGGGGAAATAATAATTATGGTATCAAAGAATAAGTGAAATAAATTGACCCATTTGAAGTGAATTATAATACTGTTTAAAAGGATTTTCAGAAGAAAACTTGTGTATAAAACAGAGGAGAAAAAGGCTTGTCTTCATGTTCTAAATGCTGAAGTCTTTAAGACATAAATAAATGTAAAAGGGCCAAGTCTTCGAGCACTCCAGCTATTTGTGAATTAACTTGTTCAGGAGAATAAAACTGTGTTTAAGTGTTACTTCAATGCTGATGAGTAACCACTGAGGTGAAGTTATTCTTGGACATAAATGTCGACAACAAGTCTAACTGTTTCAACTAGTGTACCTCCAAATTGGCAAGCCAGAATCTGTAACCTTTAAGTTACCAATGCGGCATTTTAAAAATTTGGCTTCGCTTCTCACTTGAAAAAACAAATGACATTGTGCATTGTAATGTAACACAGCATTCCTTTCATAGCGACCTAAAGCTCAACTTTCTCTTTTACTGGGTGGAACTAACATGATTTTATCTACATGCCAAAACTGGCATGAACAAATAATGCAAAAAAAAGCTCTTTCTATGGAACGCCATAGCTGCCTTCTGATGACTTTTATCATTTCGTTCTGCAGATTTGCCATTATGCTCTGTAGTTACGTCATTTCTTTCTGTGCATTTGTCCTTATGCTCTGTAGTAACAACAATTCGCTCTGTGCAGTTGTCATTATGCTCTGTGGTTATAACATTTCGTTCTGTGCATTTGCCATTATGCTCTGTAGTTATAACATTTCGTTCTGTACATATATGTCATTATGCTCTGTAGTAAAATCATTTCGTTCTGTGCATTTGTCATTATGTTCTATAGTTAAGTCATTTCGTTCTGTGCATTCGTCATTATGCTCTGTAGTTATAACATTTCGTTCTATACATATGTCATTATGCTCTGTAGTTATAACATTTCGTTCTGTGCATATGTCATTATGCTCTGTAGTTAAGTCATTTCACTCTGTACATATGTCATTATGTTCTGTAGTTAAGTCATTTCGTTCTGTGCATTTGTCATTATGCTCTGTAGTTATAACATTTTGTTCTATACATATGTCATTATCCTCTTCGTTCTGTGCATATGTCATTATGCTCTGTAGTTAAAACATTTCGTTCTGTGCATTTGTCATTATGCTCTGTAGTTATAACATTTCGTTCTGTACATATATCAGTTTGCTCTGTAGTAAAATCATTTCGTTCTGTGCATATGTCATTATGCTCTGTAGTTAAAACATTTCGTTCTGTGCATATGTCATTATGCTCTGTAGTTAAAACATTTCGTTCTGTGCATTTGTCATTATGCTCTGTGGTTAAAACATTTTGTTCTGTGCATTTGTCATTATGCTCTGTAGTTATAACATTTCGTTCTGTACATATATCAGTTTGCTCTGTAGTAAAATCATTTCATTCTGTGCATATGTCATTATGCTCTGTAGTTAAAACATTTCGTTCTGTGCATATGTCATTATGCTCTGTAGTTAAAACATTTCGTTCTGTGCATTTGTCATTATGCTCTGTGGTTATAACATTTCGTTCTGTGCATTTGCCATTATGCTCTGTAGTTAAAACATTTCGTTCTGTGCATATGTCATTATGCTCTGTAGTTATAACATTTCGTTCTGTGCATATGTCATTATGCTCTGTAGTTAAAACATTTCGTTCTGTGCATTTGTCATTATGCTCTGTAGTTATAACATTTCATTCTGTGCATATGTCATTATGCTCTGTAGTTAAAACATTTCGTTCTGTGCATTTGCCATTATGCTCTGTGGTTATAACATTTCGTTCTGTGCATTTGCCATTATGCTCTGTAGTTAAAACATTTCGTTCTGTGCATTTGTCATTATGCTCTGTAGTTATAACATTTCGTTCTGTGCATTTGTCATTATGCTCTCTAGTTAAAACATTTTGTTCTGTGCATATGTCATTATGCTCTGTAGTTAAAACATTTTGTTCTGTGCATTTGTCATTATGCTCTGTGGTTATAACATTTCGTTCTGTGCATTTGCCATTATGCTCTGTAGTTAAAACATTTCGTTCTGTGCATATGTCATTATGCTCTGTAGTTAAAACATTCGTTCTGTGCATTTGTCTTATGCTCTGTGGTTATAACATTTCGTTCTGTGCATTTGCCATTATGCTCTGTAGTTAAAACATTTCGTTCTGTGCATATGTCATTATGCTCTGTAGTTAAAACATTTCGTTCTGTGCATTTGTCATTATGCTCTGTAGTTAAAACATTTCGTTCTGTGCATTTGTCATTATGCTCTGTAGTTATAACATTTCATTCTGTGCATATGTCATTATGCTCTGTAGTTAAAACATTTCGTTCTGTGCATTTGTCATTATGCTCTGTAGTTAAAACATTTCGTTCTGTGCATTTGTCATTATGCTCTGTAGTTATAACATTTCATTCTGTGCATATGTCATTATGCTCTGTAGTTAAAACATTTCGTTCTGTGCATTTGTCATTATGCTCTGTGGTTATAACATTTCGTTCTGTGTATTTGCCATTATGCTCTGTAGTTAAAACATTTCGTTCTGTGCATTTGCCATTATGCTCTGTAGTTAAGTCATTTCGTTCTGTGCATTTGTCATTATGCTCTGTAGTTATAACATTTCGTTCTGTACATATGTCATTATGCTCTGTAGTTACGTCATTTCGTTCTGTGCATTTGTCATTATGTTCTATAGTTAAGTCATTTCATTCTTTACATTTGTCATTATGCTCTGTGGTTATAACATTTCGTTCTGTGCATTTGCCATTATGCTCTGTAGTTAAAACATTTCGTTCTGTACATATGTCATTATGCTCTGTAGTTAAAACATTTCGTTCTGTACATATGCCATTATGCTCTGTAGTTAAAACATTTCGTTCTGTACATATGTCATTATGCTCTGTAGTTAAGTCATTTCGTTCTGTACATATGTCATTATGCTCTGTAGTTAAGTCATTTCGTTCTGTACATATGTCATTATGCTCTGTAGTTAAGTCATTTCGTTCTGTACATATGTCATTATGCTCTGTAGTTAAGTCATTTCGTTCTGTACATATGTCATTATGCTCTGTAGTTAAAACATTTCGTTCTGTACATATGTCATTATGCTCTGTAGTTAAGTCATTTCGTTCTGTACTATGTCATTATGCTCTGTAGTTAAGTCATTTCGTTCTGTACATATGTCATTATGCTCTGTAGTTAAGTCATTTCGTTCTGTACTATGTCATTATGCTCTGTAGTTAAGTCATTTCGTTCTGTACATATGTCTTATGCTCTGTAGTTAAGTCATTTCGTTCTGTACATATGTCATTATGCTCTGTAGTTAAGTCATTTCGTTCTGTACATATGTCATTATGCTCTGTAGTTAAGTCATTTCGTTCTGTACATATGTCATTATGCTCTGTAGTTTAGTCATTTCATTCTGTGCATTTGTCATTATGCTCTGTAGTTAAAACATTGAAGGTGAAATAATGAAATTTAATTATTTTCCTGGAGATCTCTGTATTCATTATATGAAAATCCTTAATCAGTATTACAATAACAAATGTACTGACAAACTGCCATATGGAAGACATATGCTTTTGTTTAAAAAACAACCATCTAGTTTGTGTTTTGAGCATCTTTCTTAACCAATTTTCAAAATGGCCAGTTCAAAGGGTATTCTAAATTCAATAAGGAAGCTATTTCTGTATATTAATTCCTGCTATTTTTGTCCCATTTGTTGAAATCTATTGTAAACTTTTATTTTCCCATATAGTATACTACAATTAATGCCGTTTCATGGAAATTGTGCAATTAAGGCCTATGTTATTCTGAAGTTAACTTACTCCAGTCATATTCTATGAGCACGCAATGAATAAGTCATCCGATGTCACCTGTTAAAAGTCACAGCAAATATATCCACATAACGTAAAGACGTTAGTGCGTGCACTACCGAACATAATGACAAATGCACGAGAATGGAACTAAGTTATAACTACAGGGCATAATGACAAATAATTTTACTACAGAGCATAATGACATATGCACAAAACGAAATGTTATAACTACAGAGCATAATGACTAATGTAAAGAATGAAATGACTTAACTAAGAACATAATGACAAATGCACAGAACGAAATGACGTAACTACAGAGCATAATGACATATGTACAGAACGAAATGTTATCACTACAGAGCATAATGACAAATGCACAGAACGAAATGACTTAACTACAGAGCATAATGACATATGTACAGAATGAAATGTTATAACTACAGAGCATAGTGATAAATGCACAGAACGAAATGATTTTACTACAGAGCATAATGACATATGTACAGAACGGAATGTTATAACTACAGAGCATAACGACAAATGCACAGAACGAAATGACTTAACTACAGAACATAATGACAAATGCACAGAACGAATTGTTGTTACTACAGAGCATAAGACGAAATGATAAAAGTCATCAGAAGGCAGCTATGGCGTTCCATATCTTTCTATATAGACGCTGTAACTTTCACATGTTCTAGCTTCTGGAGCGTCAGAATATTTTAGGCAGAGATGTTTTTAGCACTTAAAGTGTTTGTACTGTAGCTTTATAGTACTTTCTAGGTTCAGTATATTTAACACTTTCTTGGTTCTTTAGATTTAGCACTTAACATTCTATAACTTTAGCACTTTAAGATTCTGTAGAGTAAGCACTAGCACTTTCAAAACTTCGTAGCTTTGTAACTAAGTAGGATCTGTAGCTGCTGTAATGTTTTCTAGGTTCTGTAGCTATCACTCTAGCTGTATCACTTCTGTAGCTCTCTAGCTGTATCACTTCTGTAGTTCCAGCACCTTTAGGTTCTGTAGCTATCACTCTAGCTGTATCACTTCTGTAGTTCCAGCACCTTTACGTTCTGTAGCTATCACTCTAGCTGTATCACTTCTGTAGTTCCAGCACCTTTAGGTTCTGTAACTATCACTGTAGCTGTATCACTTCTGTAGTTCAAGCACCTTTATGTTCTGTAGCTATCACTGTAGCTGTATCACTTCTGTAGTTCCAGCACCTCTAGGTTCTGTAGCTATCACTGTAGCTGTATCACTTCTGTAGTTCCAGCACCTCTAGGTTCTGTAGCTATCACTCTAGCTGTATCACTTCTGTAGTTCCAGCACCTCTAGGTTCTGTAGCTATCACTGTAGCTGTATCACTTCTGTAGTTCCAGCACCTTTAGTTTCTGTAGCTATCACTGTAGCTGTATCACTTCTGTAGTTCCAACCTTAGGTTCTGTAGCTATAGCTGTATCACTTCTGTAGTTCCAGCAGCTCTAGGTTCTGTAGCTATCACTCTAGCTGTATCACTTCTGTAGTTCCAGCACCTTTAGGTTCTGTAGCTATCACTCTAGCTGTATCACTTCTGTAGTTCCAGCACCTTTAGGTTCTGTAGCTATCACTGTAGCTGTATCACTTGTAGTATTTTCTGTAGCTATCACTGTAGCTGTATCACTTCTGTAGTTCCAGCACCTTTAGGTTATGTAGCTATCACTCTAGCTGTATCACTTCTGTAGCTCTAGCACCTTTAGGTTCTGTAGCAATATAATACATGCTAGATTTTGTAGCTTTAGTACTTCTAGCTTTTGCAACTCTAGATTTTTAAAATAAGCACCTCTGGTCTGGTAGCACCTTTAGGTTTTGTAGCTTTAGCACCCCTTGGTCTTTTAGCTTTGCACCATTTGGTTCTGTATTTTTACACCATTACCACCTATTGGTGTGGTTACTAAGCTTTGCACCTTTAAGTTTTGTAGCTTTAGCACCTCTTTGTTTGGTATTTGCTTCTGTAGTTTCAGCACATTTCAGGTTATAGGTTCAGAAATCACTAGGTCCTGTAGTTTCAGCACTTCCTTCTTTTCAAGCATTGGCACTTCTTAGTTGTAGAACTCACTATTGTTAAAGCTAGAGGGTCCCATAGGCAGGGTATTCATCCAGCCATTTCTGTGGCACAAAAAAGAGCCCGCCATTTTCTTTCCCAACAATAACTGTAGATTCCTATATTGCTATCAGGAGCACTACTTTGTAATATGTACAAGAGAAAAATAACTCAAGGATTTTTTACATTAGAATATTTGTAAACTTGTTTGTAATGTAATGATGTAATATTACACACAGGGTCTTTGAAGATGTTGAAAATATAATTTATGCACTATATATTATAATTGCATACCAAAGCCTGAATAGCTATAAATTTATCTTATTTTACATATTGTATAAACTGTCAGGTTTAACAGACATGTCAGAATCAAAATCTTTATTTATAAATCTAGGTCTTTCATGCAAACACACAAAATTGTTGTTTAAACATGCTACTGAATGCAATCAATCAAGTGGCGATTTCTTTTTCATGGGTAATTGGTTTGGGTCATACTGTTTGAGAGAAGTTACGGAAGTTTAATTTGGGATTTGGGGATGAAAACATCTTATCCTTATCTTATATATGAGAAAACATTTCTTTTCTTTTTTTTAATATCTAAGGGGAAAACACCTATAAATTGTCCCTGCTATAAATAAAAAAGGAAGTAGCCTAGCTTGCCTAGTTACAGCTTTGAATCAGAAAAATTTGGCTTATCTAACATAAGCTTTACAACTAATCTCAACATGTAATACCCAAAGAACTTAGAAAAATTGTTATGTTGCCTTCGTGGTATGGCTGACACATACAGATTCCTGTCTATCACAGTTTTTACTGTCAGTCATTTATTGGCAGATATATCATAGATAATCCACTTTTTCCATCTGTCTGTTCCAACCTAGTGCCATACTTCAAATATGTCATCGCTCAAACACAGTAGGAACTAAGTTCAACTTCCTCCTTGTTTTTTTTTTTATATAAAAAAGTATTCTCTCAATGGTTAATGTCATGTTGTTTGTTTATTAACACGAGCACATGATCATCGCAAAATTGTCTTCCTGGTCTGATGATTAACAAAAAGTCTACAAAGTGAAAACAAAACAAATTGATGCTACTTTTTATCATAATCATAAGAAACTGACTAACATTACTGAAAGTTGGTTGGACAAAGCACTTTCAGGGAACAGTAAGTAAAAGATCAAGGTCTGAGGAATCATAAGTTTAGAACAGTACCACAGAATAAATGTTTCCTTAGTCAACTATCATCAGCCTTGCAGAGGCAGTTGTTCATTGTAAGCAGATGGAGTCTTTTGAATTTAAAAGCAGGTCAAATGTCAAGGTGAACTCTGAATTTAAAAATAGAAGGTCAAAAGTCAAGGTCAGTGATGTTTAAGTCAAAGACAAGGTTTTCAGCTAATCACTTCCGAATTCTCAAATCCAGGATCATTGATGGTGGTAGGAAAATTCTTTCTTGGTAGAGAGAATGTATGAAGCCAAATAAATCTTGCAGTTGTGGGTCAAAGGTCAAGGTCACATTGAACTTTGATTGAAATATCAGGGTACGGGGACCACATTCTTATCAGGATATCTAGCTGTGATAAAATCATGAATAAGGCCAATAAAATGGTTGAATTTTTGCCTTTAAATAAGATAAAAGAGTTTAAAATTGAAGCTAATTTGTATGACACCATTTAAAAAGGTTAGAGAATAGAGAATACCCATTTTTAGCTCGACTATTCGAAGAATAAGGAGACTATTGCACTCGCCCCAGCGTCGGCGTCTGCGTTGGTTAAAGTTTTTCATAAAGTCAAATATCTTGAATACTATCAAAGGTATTGACTTGAAACTCAAACTATATGTTTACCATCAACATCTTCACCTGAGGAAACAATCCCCATAACTCTGTTTTGATTTTTGACAGATTTATGCCCCTTTTTAACTTAGAAATTTTGGTTAAAGTTTTTTATAAATTCAAATATCTTGAATACTATCAAGGTATTGACTTGAAACTCAAAGTATGTGTCTACCATCAACTCTTCACCTGAGGAAACAATCCCCATAACTCTGTTTTGATTTTTGACAGATTTATGCCCCTTTTTAACTTAGAATTTTTGGTTAAAGTTTTTTATAAATTCAAATATCTTGAATACTATATAAGGTATTGACTTGAAACTCAAAGTATGTGTCTACCATCAACATCTTCGCCTGAAGAAACAATCCCCATAACTCTGTTTTGATTTTTGACAGATTTATGCCCCTTTTTAACTTAGAATTTTTGGTTACATTTTTTATAAAGTCAAAAATCTATAGGTATTGACTTGAAACTCAAACTATATGTTTACCATCAACATTTACACCAGAGGAAACAATCCCCATAACTCTGTTTTGATTTTTGACAGTTTATGCCCCTTTTTACCTAAGAATTTTTGATAAAAGATTTTATAAAGGCAAATATTTTGAATACTTTCAAAGGTCTTGACTTGAAACTCAAATTATGTGTCCCCATCAACATCTTCACCTGAGGAAACAATCCCCATAACTCTGTTTTGATTTTTGTTAGATTTATGCCCCTTTTTAACTTAGAATTTTAGTTAAAGATTTTTATAAAGTCAATTTTGAATACTATCAAACGTATTGACTTGAAACTTAAAATGTTGTTTACTATCAACATCTTCACCAATGTTTTTGATTTTTGACATATTTATGCTCCTTTTTAACTTAGAATTTTGTCACAGTTTTTACCAGACTTATTAGAAATACTCGAAATGGCTTACTTTTTGAAATGTCATGAATATTATGCAGCTGCAGCGCGCTGCTTTTTTAATTTTAAACATATTTTTTGAAACGTTACAAAGTTATTCATGATCAAATATACAAGGTCATGTATTTCTTTGAAATTATCCCCCTTCTCCCCCAGTTGGCTTACAGAATCCAGAGTAAGGCAACGCATGTTGTACATTTCTAGGTCTTTGAACAAGTTTCATATCTTTGACCTTAATTCTGATAGACAATACACAAAACACCAGGTCCTGTTCTTAGACAAAAAAACATTTTACCGACAAGCTTTCGAATAGTCGAGCGTGCTGTCGAGACCTTGTTAAGTGAGTCATAATTATGATACCCTGGTATGTAGTTTAGTTTACTTATGTTATACTATTAATGCATGCTGAAGCGATGCTTATCCTGTTGTGACTTTTAATAACTTAACTCAGTTTTACATTCAGTTTGCTTAGAAAGACCAACACTTCAGAACAATCTTACTTTTTAATAAAATATGTATGTATATATGTCTATCAAAGCAGTGCATTTAATAAGATAAATATAGTATTTATTTCTATTGTTATTTTCAGATGGATGTTACAGAATGTGGATGACTATGCTCTTCAGTTCTCGGAGCCAACCAGATTGACATACATTACAGAGCATGTACGTGTTCATGTTTTAAAAGCTTATTTCAATCAAAAGTGTCTAAATCGAGAAGGTACTTGAAAGGCTTCAGAAAGCAGTTTTTGTACAACCTGTTTGTCAACACGAAAGAAAGAAATACCTAGAAATGTACAAGACAAGTTGCCTCCCTTTGGTCATAACACCCAAGGTGACAATAACCACAGTGTTTGAAATAATGTTTAACAGAAAAGGTACAAATCATAGAACAGGACATGTCACTGTCTGAGTATGATTAAAAAAGCTTATGTAATCTTTTGTAATTTAGTTTGAAAACACTACTGTGCAGTACAATACTGATAGACATGACTGGAATTCTTTGTAATTAAATAGGCTTTGTGAGTAGTGGCAGTAATGTACTAGCTCTATGGCTAGCCCTGTAGCTTCTGTCACACATGGCCTGGGTGGAGTGCTTGTAGTTCAGATTTGAAATGGTTACAGTGGTGATGTCAGGTCAGTTTTGTGATGTCAGGTCAGTTTTGTCTTGGGTTTTCCAGTTGTAAGGTCATATAACAACATCTGAGGGGATAGTTCAAAAGCTTGCATTTGTTTATAATTTTACTGCTTCAACTTTAAATAAGGCAAACTATTGTTATATTTAAGCTGACTCAAGCAGTTGTTATATAAAGGCTTTCCCCTATTGTTAACAATTCTAACAGCAATTTCAAACCACAAAATGAATCAAATTTCCTTATTTGTTTGCATTTAACATAGTGTTTCAGGATTAATTTCATTTAATTTCTTGATCAAAACATGAGAGAATTTGCGATATTTTGAGTATGAAGGTAAATAATGACATCACCATGTTAGATCATAGTATCTGACTGCAAAATGCTGGTGAAGTCAAGTGATTTTCAGATGGTATACATGTGACTTTATTTCTAAAATATATCTTGCATGTCAGCTCATGTTATACAGATATGACATTGATGATGGGGTGTCAGGAATGTGGCAGGTCAGGTTACAAGGGGTTGCCTTACAGCTTATGAGCCTTAACTCATCCTCTAGTGATCCCTTTTAAGGTTTCAGATATAGGTATACAGTGATCCCTTTTAAGGTTTCAGATATAGGTATACAGTTTAACCTGTATAAGTGGTCATGTCAGTTAATAAGCCACTTGTCAGCAGCAGCCAGTACAGAGGTATTCTTAAGTGACAAATTTTATATACACCTGTATTAGGCAGCCACATCTCTTAAATGATTGATTAAAAGGTGCACACATCAACATAAATTACTAAGATTGGAAACATAAAGTCTGAAGAAATGGAACCATTATAGATAGATAGAATTATTCAACATAAAATGCATAATCAACACGGCAAATTTAACGAACATACAATTAACAGTACATTAAACAGTGAGTCAGGTAACAGGGTATGGTTTTATTATTCTCTAACTGGTTCTAAAGCTTTGTTTCAAAAATTTTATTTTCCTGCCTACACTTCCTCAATTAAATTTTGACAATCTTTTCAATTTTGAAGTCACTAATTCTAACAGTAATTTAAAGAAAATCTTGCATGTAATATTATAATAAGTAAATATAATGCTGTTTCTGATTTACGAATACCAGTATTGTGTTTAATCAATGACCAGTAATGACCATAATGGAAATAAAGAGTATTGAGATAATCTTTACTCTTTTTTGTGTTATCCTAACATATAAAAAATTTTTTAAAGAAATATTATGTTCTTTAACATGGCTTTTTTGTTTCATTTATGCATATTGAGCACTTTTATGAACTGATTACATTGAACTGCCATGGCTAGTAGGCACTTTTTGTAGTTTCCATGATCTTTTCATGGACTTATAATTAGCTTATAAGGATAAAAATATTTGCTTAAGAAGTAAATGACATCTTTTTCAGAATGTGGTCTCTTAAGTGATGGACATGACCATTATGACTTCCTTATTGATATAGGTGAAGGATCAATTATTTGCAGTAGTTTGTTTGAACGTTGATATTACTTTAGCTATCTTGATGTATTGTAGATATAAGTCAAGAGATATTTAAATTTTCAGTTTGAGATAAGATTAAAGTACATGTCATATAAATTCAGTGAAACCTCAATGGACTTTTCCTCGTAACACTTTCATTATTTTTCTCATATTTCATGAAAACATGTATGAAAATATTTGATTGAACACAATATTGGTATTGTAAATCAAAAAAAGCATTATATTTACTTTATGTATAATATTACATACAAGATTTTGAGTTACTGTTAGAATTAGTGACGTAAAACTTGGAAAGATTGTCCAAATTTAATTGAGGAAGTGTAGGAAGGAAAATAAAAATTTTGAAACACAGCTTTTGAAAATGTCAAAGCGATATAAAATATATAGAAGGCCGTCCAATCAGGTAAGTTATTCATTTATTCACAAGTATATATTTGTTATATGCTTGCTGTAAAAAATACAACTTCATGTTCTTACAAGGATACGAAACTGAATTTTTTCTACTAAATTGCGGGCTGAACATTTTTAAATACATTTTTGTTGTTTTCCTTGAAATAATTTAGAATGGTTTTGATATTATTCCTTACACCCCTTTTAGTAATTCTGTTAGACCTGTATGAAATATATGACATGTAATTTGTCAGTTTTGAAACTGGTTTGAAATACAACCAGTTAGAAGCCAATGGTTTAAGACTGGTATATTGTTGTTTAGATTGTTTATAATCCAAGCCGACCATGGGACTTCTTCCTTGATGAACTTGAGACTAGTATTGGAGTAGGATTTTTGTATTTTAAAAGGACTGGCTGGCCAGTTTTATTCTAGTGTAAGAGACTTGTTTTAAAAGGACTGGTTGGCCAGTTTTAAACTAGTGTAAGAGACTTGTTTAAATCATAATTTTAATGGTGTAGTTTAAATTGCCTCATCTTTATTGTCAGATTTAGTATAGAACAGAATATAAAATGCTTTCTTCTGAATGCCTTTCTTTAACATGTGTAGAAACATACTGTAGTGACAAACAATTTGTAAGACTCATAGCTAATTTACACTCATTCTTACAACTTATAGTAGTCACTCTCAAGACCCCCTCCAGATTGAATCTACATCAAATAGAGAAAGAAACAGAGGCAATATGGCATTATCATGTCTTGCCTAAGATCACTACCACTACCTCAGGCACTGGTGGGGATCAAACCCCAAGACACACAGTTAATTCATGTTGTATCAATTCTTTAAACAGAACAGCCAACAAACAATTTGTTTTCCTTAATATATTGTTAAAAAGCTCATAGTAAATTTAAAAGCTCAGAAGAGCTAATGTTTTTACTGTTACTGTTTCTTGCCTGTCACCACTGTTCTTCTCGTACTCCAGCCCTTTCTTGCCTGAAAGGTTGGCGAACCCCTGATGCATGAGGATGCCACTGATTAGAACAGAACAGAATGACTGAATAGTTCAACTGTCATTTTCTGACATTATTTTCTGTACTGAAGTAGAAACTACTTTTGACCTTAAAAATGTTATTGCCACTTTACAAATATAATTGTTTTGATGATAGTAAATCAGTTTGAACTTGTGAAGATACTATGATAATTTGTATATATATGTAGGCATTCCCATGTCATTCTTGTTAAAGATAACAAATATCAGATAAAAAAGATCAAACATTTTCACACACAAAAAAATGTTGATGAAGTTTGCCAAGATTTCTTTTTTTGCACAGCAAGTTAACAGATTTTTAAAAAGGGGTAGCACCAGTAAGAAAAAAAACTTTTCTACTTCAATGAATTGAAAATTTATAGATTGTAATATTGTTATAGTGCAAGCATGATTTGATAACACATTGTCTTATATTAGCAACTTTGTCAGAATTTTGAAAGAATTTTCTTACTTTCAATGTTTAATTACTGGCAGCTTTTACATTACCTAGCATAATGTCTTACCTGCACAGTTGACTGCTTTAATTAAAAAAAAAATCATTCCAGACATGGCCTTTTAAAAGTACATGAATGTTGTAAATTAAAAGCGCAGTATTTATTTCAGTGATGCTGTAAAAAAGAACAACACTTTTTCATGTAGCTGAACATGTATCTGAAAATTATGTCAATGCTGTTTTAGAGTACGGAGAACCTAGTTCTGGAAGTTCTATCAGTAAATTCATTATTCTATGTATGAGTATATTGAAAGTGACCAGGGGACTTTAATATATTGTAAGAGGCTTTTCTGGATATTTGAAGCTGTTCTAAGATACTTGGTATGAAAGGAATTAGTGATATAGTGATTTTATTACACAGTATACTGTTTCTGTTTCAGAGCCGAGCTGAAATTCAAAATGGCAACGTCCTATCGCTCACAGATTCGCCAGTAAGTTAGAAATATATTGGTTTAACCTGTAGCCTGTGGGTTGCATACTATTTAAGATGCAGGGAGTAGTTTTCAGACTTGTGTTTGTAATAATTTTACAGCTGTATTCTTGCTGTACTTCCCATTCCAAACAGGATAAAATACTTTGAATCATTAGTTCATGCGCGTCTGAGTGGAAAAGGGGGGAAACCAACGGGAAATATTGTGACAATATAATTATATCCCTTTTGTCATAGTTATAATCAAAAGGAAGAAAAGAGGAATAGCCATAGTGTCAAATGATCAACAAATCAGAAAGCAGATATCCAGTAAGATAACTGGTTATTGCACAGCCAGTAAATTACCTTACTCTAAGTTACCATTATGTCTTATCACATACCATATGAAATCATATATCATGTCATGTCATATGTGAAATGATATGATATAATTTCCTTGAATGTTTATTTCCAGGGTCGTGCAGCCCAAACAATTATTGAGAAGCTTACGGAAGGAAGTCGCGAGGATAAGATCAGTTCATTGACAAACCTTTCAGCGAAATGTACGGATGCCACATTTGCTCATGAGTTCATAAAGAAGAAAGGGCTTAAACTTATTATAGATTATGTTATTGCGGGGAATAAAATGTTGTAAGTGTACAAATTTAGTCCCATTAATCCATTTGTTATCATGATACTTTTCTATGTGAATGATTATATCAAGGGTTAACTGCAAAGCTGTTTGCGAAACAAGTTCTTACAACATATATTAAACACTCATTCCAGTTGGAATTAACTGCTCTTGTCTCGCTTAAGGACACTATAACTACTTGGACACTGGTTGGGATCAAAGTAGTGGTAGTGTCCCTAAGCAAGACACGAGTAATGCTTGTCTGCTTCATATTCTTCAGGACATTTACAGCTTTCTGTTGGTTGTAACAGATCTCTGTATTGATGATTTTGGAATTTTTGCTCGATGTTTGTAAAAATTTACATTTATTTGACATGGTCGAATATATTCATACCATCAGGTAAATACTTCAAAGACAAATTTCTGCAAAAATGGAACATCTGAACCATATTCCGCATTCATCATGTTATATTAGTTGTGTTTATTTGGTATTTTATTTGAAGAAATCTGCTACAAATGTAAGCCTATTAACAAGTGATTTTAGTAGTTGTCCTTTATTCTATAGTCAGTTGAATGAAGGGATAATAACAAGCTCTTCATTTAAAGCTCTCTTGCATTCTAGTTCTGGTGACCCACTGATGCATTTGCTACGATCATTTGTTGCTCTGATGGAACACAATGTTGTGTCATGGGACATCCTTGAGCCAGCGTTCATCAAACAGGTAAGTCATTGTATATCTTCTTCTTTTTTTTTCAGACAGTATCTATAGAGGTCTTGCAGGACATTAAGCAATGATAAACCATCATAGATACATGCTTGATCAATAAAGTTGGCCTTCCTAGAAGGAACTAAGCTCAATGTACATTGGCAAACAGGCATGCAGAAATTGTTTATTTGAATGAATTCAAACCAAGAAGCTTTGAAATAAAGCATACTGCAGTTCCATGTACTTTCAAGTCGAAATCAATAACCTCAGGAGTAAGACATACAGACAGTCAGCATACGCTTGAACCAAAACCAACTCACTATGTGAAATCACATACACAATCATAGCATACAACATTGCAAAACATCTGTTTCTAATGGAACAAGATGGTTAAACATCTGTCAGTTGTTGTAGACTTATGTGGTACATATTGCTAAAATATATCAACCTTATTCCCAACATGTAGACGTGCAATTGCCACTGAAAATAACAGCGTTAAAACAACAACTTACATGTGCTAACATCAGTAAGGTTACCCAACTAAGAAATGAGTTATAAAAGTGTTTTGGCCTGATTCTCTTATAGTTAAATTTGCAAGAGAGAAATGCATTAAACGATAATGAAAGTCACAATTAAGAAGACTTGGAAAGTTATTATGGAGTAAGCTTTTATTCTGTAAACATTTTAACTTGCAAAACTCACTAAATTTGACCCATGCAATCAATAGTAGAGATGTGACACTAAGGAAGATATGTGAATGTAAAGTCAAAGTTACATATACGTACACTCACACGGATATGTATTACATGCACTTATATAGGTCTAATTGTACAAATACATTTATTTTCTTCTCTAAGATCTGTGCAAACAAAGATGAAAATGTACACATTGCTGTCATATTCCAGTGTGAATATGGGGAACACTATGTGTCTTATTCACATTAAATGCTTATAAAATGGTCTTATATTGTAAAGAATGGCTATTGACTGAACAAATATTGGTTCACTAATAATTTATTGTTGATAAATCTCAAGTTTGAATTAATAGCTGTGTTTGATTTTCTGGCACTGTATTTTAATAAAGAGGGAGTATAAGTGATGGGATTAAGTAAGCATGCATGTTGAGAGTACTTCAAAGGAAGCACAGTGGTTTCGTCAAACTACCAATTTGTCTTTGACTTGTTAATGTTACAGTCTTTGACTTGTTAATGACAGCAGAATGTTTAATTAGTATTTTGATGTGTTTTTTCAATTTGATATATGCTTCTTTTCAAAGAGTTTGAGTGTTAAAGGCTTCTAAAACTAGGCCTGGAATGAAGAACCTGATTACATTATTGGGCTCATGGTCTTCACTTACTAATTTTCCAATGGCCACTTTTTATGAAACACTTGATGTAACAATATCAACAATAAATGGTACCTCTTACTTTTAAAAGACACTTCTTCAGTCTGTAAATACACAGGCAGCTGTGATGAAAGGTTTCAGATACATTTATTCCATTTTGTCTGAGCTCATTTGGAAAAGATAAATAAAAAAAACATGAACACTGCTAATCCTACAAAATGAAGACAACACTTTGAATTTGACTTTGTCGTCTTAGAAAATGAAACATGTAATTTCAATAACAATAAATTAAATTTTTAACTGCAGAGATAGGATGTATTTGAACATTTATTTATTTATTGTAGGTTGCCTCATGTGTATCAGGGGAACGGGCAGCCGGAGATGGCTGCATACAGCCCTCTCTAGAGATACTGGAGAATGTTATACTCAATAGGTAGGTTCCATTAGATGCATGAACCATAAATGTATATATGACTTTCAACATGCCAAATCAGTCTTCTTACTTTAAAAAAAGTTTGACCTTTGTTTTTCATGTTTGATGGTTGACAAGTTAAACCTGTACACCAATGCCCACATGAAAATTTTGACAATAGGCTACTAAAAATACTTTTAGTGTTCAATTTTTGTTTACTTTTGAGGTATGAAAATTGACAAAGAGTATGTGAATATGTACTTAAAAGCTAGCAGTATGTGCTGAATCATTGAAAAACTAAAGTGTCAGCCAGAATGAAGAATTTATGATGCATTTAAACCCTTCTTACACAGCATGTATCTGTTTCAGTACTGATATTGCCAAGATGGAGTCCATGGAACAGACCATCACTCCGGATAAAATAACACAATACTTGCAGAGGTATTTTGTCTTTATTTTTGATTCCACACACTATTTACACCATACACTGTTTATGCAGTGGTACTTGTTTTTATTTCACTAAATACGATTACACTATATATACAAAAGTGTCAGCAAAATTACATTTGATTGCACAAGATGAAATCATACAATATATGCGAAGGTACCAAGTATTTGTTTTCACATTTGGTTGCACTAGGTCTTCTTTAATTTCTTCATCTTCTACAAAGGATTGCAGTAGATAAAGCCAAACCATATATACAAAGATAAAGTCATTCCATATATACACAGATAAAGTCATTCCATATTTACACAGATAAATTCATTCCATATATACAAAGGTCTTACTACAACTGGGTTTTCCCCTTCACTTGCCAGTGTCACCAGTACACCAAATTCTGCAGGATGGAAAAAGAAATCTGAAATCGGTAACAGGGACATTTTAGTTAATATCAGCACTAATTCGAATTATTTTTCTGAAAGCAACTAATAGATAACAAGTAGTGAAACAATATTTGACACACAGGGGAGGCCATGCAACAGTAGATATTTCATGCATGTACCATTTTTGTGAAGTTAGTTTTACAGTTGATCCTAAAAGATAAATCTTTCTGACATTTTAAATTGCTACACTACCCATCTGCACAAATTAAGACTTAAAAATGTGGTGTATATTTCTTGTAGGCTAAAGGACAGGAGTTAAGTAACCAGGGTAGTCCTCATTATCCAATCATATTGTAACTATTCATATCATAACACCACTGACCTTTATTTTTGTCAACATTTACCATATAGCATAGCCAGACCCTTTTCATCACCGTACAGTATCCTTTAAAAGTTTGTGCATGTACTTTCCAGAAGTTGACATTTGACCTTGCTTGTCATATTTTACACTAGAAGCATCCATAGGAAATCTGATTTCAGGTCTCTCAGATATCCTTAAGGTGCCGTGTAAAATTAAAGGATTGTGTATACTTAATTATGCATTTTCAGTGGTGCAAAAACAATCCTTTTGTTAAATCTCAATGAATTGTGGGATTTTTCTGTAGTTTGGTAAGCGAAAACTAATGAAGTGAGGGATTGACCATGAATTTTAGATCTCCATGAAAAGCATTCCATGGAGATTGTTTAAAATTACAGCTATAAATTCCACAATTCATGTGCAACCAAAACTGGTACTAAAAGCTCACTAGAGCTCACAAGAGCACAAAATGCTCATGGTTAACCTTGTGAGCACTCTAGAAGCTCCATTTTATTCAGGGAATGTAATCAGAATGATGCAGAATTTTTATCAGAAGTAGATCCTTAAACCATGTATGTATTTATAAATCATGCAGATCTGCTCAATGTTACAGATGTTCTCTGTTGACTGATGTTAGTGTTGTAGAGCCAGTCTTGGTCCTCACGTTTTCTGTTTACAGCAAAATTTCATGCCGACAAATATAAACACATTCAGTTTTAGTATGCCTGATTTTCCTTAATTTGCCCCTTGGATTTCTGGTAATGATAAGAAGTATTTATTTTCAAGAAAGTTGCTGTAAATGCCATTTTTTAGAATACACATACATAACATCATACATGTTTAATTCTATTTTATTGGGTGTTTTCTTTATTCAGTTCTAGCTCAGATGTCCAACAGAGTGCTCTAGCATTATTGAATGCCATGTTTGTCAAGTCACCAGCGGGTAAAAAACAGGTATACCAATACTTTTCTTTTTCATTAAGTTGTGCTGCTAGAAGATCTGCATATGTTAATATATAAGCAGAGAGGTAAAGATTCATATTTAGTCCTCGATAATTATGGTGTGATCCTGTAAAATATGGACATGTCCACACTTTGTCTGCTCCCTAAGTCAAACAGTTTTCATCTGATCTTCATCAAACTTGCTGAACATGTTTTTAGGCCTAATGTCTCTGCCAAGTCCGATAACCAGCCAAATCAGCGAAGGCACTTTTGGATTATGGCCCTTGAATTATGCAAAATTGGCCAAATTAGCCATGTCTGCTCGCTAAGTCAAAAAGTTTTCATCAAATCTTCACCAAACTTGGTGAAATTATATATCTGTTGGCATAATATCTAGGCCAAGTTCAATAACCAGTCAAATTGACCAAGGCACTTTTGGATTATGGCCCTTGAATAATGCAAAATTGGCCAAATTAGCCTTGTCCACTGTCCAAGTCAAGCAGTTTTCATCCAATCTGCACCAAACTTAGTGAAAATATTTGTGGGCACAATTTCTAGACCAAGTTTGATAACCAGCAAAATCTCCCAAAGACACTTGGATTACAGTCCTTGAATTTTCGAAAAATTATGAAATTAGCCTTCTCAGCTCTACAGTTCAAACAGGTGAATTAGCCTTGTCCTATATATTTATTACAGGTGTTACAAAACCTATGAACTTCCAGATTCTGAGTTATGCCTCCTTGACAGGTGTATTTTGTGGCAGTTATTCTCAGTATACACTAAATTCTGTGCCCAGCAAGTATACTGTGGAAGCCTCACCAAGAAGGCTACCTTAGAGGTTGCTCAAATTTATCACTTGTGACTATGGAAACAGTTGTAGCAGGTACATTCTGGTTGTACATGTACAAAGTTTTTGATCTTCTATTGTTAAAGCTGATCATTTGTGTTTATGTATTTTCAGAAATTAGCCACTTCCTTCCAGTCCCGAACGTTTAGAAATTATTTGTTAACTGTAAGTATCACAAAGTTTCTACCAACAATAATTTAAGACTTGAATTTGAAAAAAAAATGACTTACTTAAAATGATAGTACAATGTAAGTTGTCAGTTAACCAAGTAACCACCTGCCATAGGTGGCAATCATTGGTGCATGGAAAGTTCTCATTTTCAAAGTAAAGATACATGTATCTGTAACATACGGCCTTTGTCATACAATCAGCTGCCTTGTTGCATATCAAGAAATATTGACTTCTTAACCTAGATTTGGATGTCAGGGCCTTCCTTGGGTTTGGAAAATAGACCTAAACATTTATTTAGAAGAGATAATAAAAAAAATGGCTGATATAGTCCATGTTTGTGTTACAGATGTAAAATTTCTTTCAACACCTAGTATGTAGAATCCAGCTCATTTGCTAATAGTTTCAAATGGCTGTAAACTGTATCTGAAATAAAACCTGCTAAAAATTTTGTTTATATGACATTAGAGTCTTACTGTATTGCGCTTTAAATCTGCTGACCAACAGTGGAACCCTGTAGTTGTTGGTATTAAATGAAACTCTTATATACATCTCTCCCTCTCTCTCTCTCTCAATTACATTTATTTATTTTTTTACTTAACTTTAATCAAATTTTCATTACATGCATGTAATACTGCAATTGATAATTTGTAGCAGTTGCTTCCCTTTGCTTATGTTTTGGCATTTGCTTTTTACTTCTGCGATTTGTAATCATTATGGCAGTATTTAGAATTGGTTAAACCAATGATGACTGACAGTATGTCCAAAATAAAAACCCAACTTTTACAGTTTGAAATGAGACAGATCTAATTTACGTAAACTTCTTATTAGTTTTATTCTCTTCATGTTTTTCAGGGAATTTTGAATAAATCCCAAAGCATAGGACCAGAAATGGGCCACCAGTTGTATAAATTACAGCGTTTGATGTTAAATATGTACGAGGAGAAAATGAATACAGGTGTAAATCTTCATGACACAACTCAGGTATGTCATATGTTCTCATTGTATTTGAGCCATATATTTTGATACATTGAATTATCACATTTTAGTTTTGTGCAAAAATCAGTATTTTGACTCTTGGAATGATCACATTTGAATCTTGGTGACTGTAGTGAATGGCACCGGAAGCCCTATTTTCCAACAATGCTGAGGAGTTCTTAATGCCAGGTTGTAAACCGCAAAGGCAGAATGCTAGTATGTCTTGTGCCACAAAAAAAAGCCAGTAAAACTATGTTTAAAAATGGGCTTTATTCAGTGGTCTCCAAGCTAGTCCTTACTGGAAGGGAGGTCTGTATTTAGAGGTAGTCTTTAACACAGGTTTGACTGTACATGAATGTGCATCTATTTGTTTTTCTTTATGAAGTTGTTGTTTTGACCTAGTGGATAAAGGACTGTTTAATTTACTAGACATATTATTCACTTTAAATTTGAATTCTTTGTTTTACAGGTTGCCAACGTAAATAAAAATATAGAAGATCTTAGAAAAATAGCATTTGATTTCACTGATTTGGCAGATCCTAGTTCAGGACCTTCTAGAAAATCTGCAATACAAAAAGATTTGAAGAAATTAGGATTTGTTGTAAGTAACTCTCAAGCATGCCTCAACATCTATCGTGTTTAAATAGTTGGTTCTAAATGCCTTCTCTAGAAATAATGAAAAATAAACACAATTTGCAATATATCATTCACACACTAATGCACACTTAATTTCAGCCATATTTATACTGGCTCCGTAATAATGGTGGACTGGCATAAAGTGTTACCCCTGTCCATACATTTTAAAATTAGTTTACCACTTGATAACACATTCTTTGCATTTTGTTTACAGTTTCCTTGTATTTTGTTAATGATCAGTGTTACAGTGTCTGACTGACAGTATGTTTGGCCTCTGATTGTCTTTCACCAGAAACATTTTATGAAAAAGTTATTGATTTTTTTATTTAATGTGTTCACAATTCCTGCACTATTTTACACATACCAGTATTCATGATAGACTAGTTCTACAGGAAACAGTTTAAGAATATAAAGAGCATATGTTATATGTAACTTTCAGAACCAGTCCAACCCAGAACATGACTTTGAGGCAGCCCCACCTGGACTGCTGGCACTAGAAAATATGATCTATTTTGCTCAAGCTCATAAAGAATCTTATATAAAGGTAAGAAATACATCACTCTGTACAATCCATTGACTTTTTAATTTATCAGATTTTGTTGTTCTTTTAGCACAAATGCATGAATTAAGTGAAGAATGATAACATTTAGAATAAGTCACTGATAGAATACTGACATTGTGAAAGTCAATGAAAAAAAAAAATGTGTTGTCATTTGGAACATAACTAAAATCACAAGTGCTATACATGTATTGTAATTCGGGTAATATTGATGAATAAGCAAACAGTATGAGAACAGATTACACTATATGCAGGCTGATCTGTGTCAATACTAGAATGCCAAGGCCTGATCTTGGTTTTTGTGCAGGAGGACTCAAATACTGTCTGCAAAAATTTATATAGACTAACCAGGCAGTAAACTGTGACAGTCCTACATACTTCCAAACTTCTCTTATTAGTTTTGTTCTATACTTATTAAATAAATGGTATACATGAATGTATCTAATAGTATGCAGATGAAGCAAGTAACCTGTCAAGTTTTGCATGTAGCAATCTATATGATTAATGTAGGAACTTGTAGTTACATAAAAAAGCATTTAGAGGCAAGTATATATGATCTGGACTGTAATAACTGCAAAATATGTGTCAGTTCTTGTAAGATGTGATTCATATATCGAGGGGTCAAAGCGAAACTAGTCTAAGTGTATATAAAAATAGAAGCCGATAGGATAGTTTCACATTGACCCCTCGATATGGACTGTATGTTGTATACCTGGATGCATATTTATTATATTTCTATAAATATTCTGTCAAAAATACAGCCTATATTCAACCATCAAATACGGCCTGACAGAAAAAAAATCCGTATTGTATGTACGTGCAATACAAATAGCGGCATAATGTGTAAGAGTGCATTTAATTGGCCCACAAATGCACATGACGTTAATAACGTCGCTTTTGACTGGGTCGTTACTATTTGTTTATACGATGACGTCAATAAATTGACGTCGCACACTACGTATATTTCGCGCTAAAAAGGGTTTTTCTTCAATTTTATGCTTAGTGTGTCATTTAAATTTAGTTTATCGCGCAGACAAGTGTCAAATGGTATATAATAAAAGGGTTATTAGTATAGTAATGTGATCCATAAGCCGGATTGGCTCTCGTCGAGGTCGGATCAAACTCGTGCTACGCACTCGTATGATCCGGCGCTCGACTCGAGCAAATCCGGCATGCTGGATCACGTTACTACACTAATAACCCTATTATACTTCTCACATGCGAGCGTGATGACATCTGGAATAAATGTTCAAGAACAATTTAACAAGCTACAAAAGCTTTTTTTTGTAATTGAATTAAAATTAATTTGTATAAACAATATATGCACAGATGTATGTAACATTGAGCTAAAGAGAAATAATCTTGTTAATTCTCTTCTTTTTTTTTGTATTTTTATGGCGGTACTTTCATTTGAGTAAAAAAGAGACTGAATATCATTCCTTTCAGGTTGTCTTGGAGAACTGTGGAAGAGCTAATGAACAAGATTGTCCATTTGTTCAGGCCAGTATAAGGCTGACGAAAATTCTCTGTGATCTCCTAAAAATTGGTGAAAGTCGTAAGTAATTCAGTGTTGACATCTTGAATTTCAGGATTTCTTAAAATTTAACTTTTTTTTAAATTTTAACACAGATGTTTGAATAATATTAATGATGTGTGCATAAATTGGTTAATATTGTTGAGAAAGGTTCTCTTTTGGAGAGTGAAGAAAAATGAGCAGAATACAATATACATTTAGGCAATGACTAGATTACAGAGTACTACAGATGACCAGATTATGTTTAGGCAATGACCTGGGTGCAGTCTCATGAAATTTCTAACTAAATGTTATGATTATTTCAGCTTTTGAGGATGAGCATTTTTACTACCCAATGTTTTTCACTGCTGACAGGCCTCTAGAAGAGTTCTTCTCGTATTGTATACAACTTTTGAATAGAACATGGAAGGAAATGAGGGCTTCTAAAGAAGATTTTTCAAAGGTAAATTATAATGATTGGTTCTATAGGTTTAGAAATTCAGACAGCAGATTTTTCAGTGTCATAAAGCTAAAAAGACAGCATACTGTAGATTCAGAAGTCTTGATAGAAGCAACTAGAGGAAGAACATATTCTGAAAAAGAGTGTGTTTATGTTACCATTCAGGTACTGAGTGTGGTCAATGAACAGATTACTCGTGCCCTGGACAAAAGTCAGATGCCAAAAACGTTTGAACAGTTTAAGATCAAACTTGGACATTTAGCTTACCCTGAACTGAAGAAAATCTGGGAGGCAGAACGTCAGAAGAAAGATGAAAGCAAAGCCCAGGCTAAGCCTATTCTGTAAGTATATTAGGAATAAAAACATTTGATAAATTTTGTAATGAAAATTGGCCATTAAGGTAGTCAATAAGCAACATCTTATGGTTTGTTTTGTTTGTTTAGAACTTTTAAAGACCTCTCAATCAATATGTAGCTTTTAGTTTTCTAGGGATGGCAAGAAGTACCCAGTTAACCGGTTAGTCAATCAAACGTCCAAGTACTCTGTTAGCAAAACGTTTACGGGTACTGGAAAAAAACTTTAATGTAATGTACTCATTTTTCCAGAAACCTATTACACATGTAGGACCTATTCAGTAATCTATACACTTATCTGTTTTAAGAGTCAAATTTGGAATATGCCTCCGTCGAAATTGTCTGCCCTGTAGTATTTCAAACTGTTCAAAACAAAGTCAAGGATTGTCCATTTATCTATTATATGTTAATTGATAAATTAATGAATGATCATTTTCAGACTAATCGAGTACTAGATCAGAAGAAGGACTGAGTACTCTAATATCAAATTTTGTACTAGTTGCCATCCTGAATATTTTCACAAGTGGCACCACTTTTGGTTCAATAGTTAAGTGTAATAAACGTTACATTACATTGAAAACGACAATTTTTATGCCCTCGAAGGGTGGCATATTAAAATCCCACCGTCCGTCCGTCCGTCTGTCTGTCTGTCCGCCCTTACATTTGGATACTTAGGTGGCTATAGGAACAATAGGTAACAGTAAATACTCTTTGATGTCATTCATTCCGTAAGCTCTTAGGTGGCTATGTTTTCTCTTACGTGGCTAAAAGAACAATGGAGAGAACAATAGAGTAGCCACATAAGTATCCATATGTTAGGACGTCCGTCTGTGCGTCCCCACTTACAAATTCGTGTCCGGACTGTAACTCTGTCATGCATTGAAGGATTTTAAAATAACTTGGCACACATTTCTAGCACATCAAGACGACATGTCGCATGCAAGACCCACATCCCTACCTCAAAGGTCAAGGTCACACTTGGAGTATGAAGGTTATGGATTCCTCTATATATGCACACATTCGTGTCCGGACTGTAACTTTGTCATGCATTGAAGGATTTTAAAATAACTTGGCACAAATGTCTAGCACATCAAGACGACATGTCGCGTGCAAGACCCACGTCCCTAGCTCTAAGGTCAAGGTCATACTTAGAGTTTGAAGGTAATGGATTCCTCTATATATGCATATATGCACACATTCTTGTCTGGACTGTAACTTTTTCATGCATTGAAGGATTTTAAAATAACTTGGCACAAATGTCTAGCACATCAAGACATCTTGTCGCGTGCAAGACCCACGTCCCTAGCTCAAAGGTCAAGGTCATACTTACTGTTTAAAGTAATGGAATACTGTATGCATGGTTACTCTGTCATGCATGGAAGGATTTTAAAATTACATAGCACATTTATTGAGCACATGGAGAGGACAAAGACTGTGAGGCACCTCTTTCGGGGGCATTCGTCACTTGTGAGGGACAGCTCTTGTTCTGTTTACTTTATGTTTAAAGCTCTATGTTTGTTGAGTTTGTTTCAATAAAATGTTGAAAATCATGGGAAATGTCAACAGAAAGCATAGTAGACATGACGTCATATTTACAAAGTCATTGTCGTAGGGTTTCCGGCATACATTACTCTAGTTGCCCTTTTTTGCCTAAAGCCTGGTAGAAGATTTTGATAAGTTTATTTGGATATAATCCACATTTTTATTTCGATAAACCACTGAAAAACAATAATAAGTAAGATATAAGCGATTTAGTTGAATGAAGTTTCAGCTATTAAAAACTAGGACACTGCCATAAGTGGAAGCTCTAGTTTTTGTCGAGCCGCTTGCGAAAGCTCGATATAGTTGTCCAAATGGCAGTTCGGTGTAAGTGCGTGCGTTTGTGTGTGCGTGCGTGCATGCGTCCGTCCGTCCGAGTTTAGTTTGTCCGGAGCATATCTTCTTCATGCATGGAGGGATTTTGATGTAACTTGGTACAAATGTTCACCATCATGAGACTGAGTGTCATCCGCAAGAACCAGGTCCCTAGGTCTAAGGTCAAGGTCACACTTAGAGGTTAAAGGTCAAATTCAAGAATGACTTTGTCCGGAGCATATCTACTTCATGCATGGAGGGATTTTGATGTAACTTGGTACAAATGTTCACCATCATGAGATAGGTGTCATGCGCAAGAACCAGGTCCCTAGTTCCAAGGTCAAGGTCACTCTTAGAGCCCAAAGGTCAGATGCAAGAATGACTTTGTCCGGAGCATTTCTTCTTCATGCATGGAGGGATTTTGATATTACTTTGCACAAATATTCACCATCATGAGACGGAGTGTCATGCACAAGAACTTTAGAGGTTAAAGGTCAAATTCAAGAATACCTTTGTCCGGAGCATTTCTTATTCATGCATGGAGGGATTTTGATGTAACTTGGCACAAATGTACACCACCATGAGCTACCCTTGTTTTTTAGAATTACTTCCCTTTGTTGTTACTATAAATAGCTTATATTGTAACATTTTTATTACTTGCCGTAGAGTAAAATCGAGATCACTTTTCTGTGGTGCAACATGCATGTTACATCTGATATTTAGGTGTTTTTTTACCTATCTCTTCTTGGTAAGGAGTTAGCCCTTTTGACAGCTGGCGGCTCGACATGTTGCACGTGGGCATCTAGTCTCAGTTTTCCTCCACCTATTACTTTTTTCAATATTTCATTCAATCATAGCTTTACGTCATATCAGAAAATGATACAAAACTATATGGAGTTTGATAGGTTGACTGCATTTGCTTTAAGGAATGGGATATTAGCTTTATTCTTCACAATGACAAGCTCAGATAAATTGGTACATACTGAACTATTTCAGAGAACTAAGGGAGATGCTCAAGCCAGAGATTTTAGATCTGATACGTAAACACAGACTTACCTACCTTGAAGGGGGATCAAGATTTCTCAAGTTTGATGCCAAAGGAAACAGGGTTAAAAGTAAGGAAATTTTTGTTTGATTCTATAGTCACACCAGTATGTTTACAGATTTAATTTCATGTTGGATTTATTAACATTTTGAAGTATAACATAGATGTATTGAGTACATATATGCTTAAACAAATGGTGGCATAGGGATTGTAGAGTTAAGATACAAGTATGCTGTTATTTGACTGATGTTAAATGTTAATTTAGTGCTTGATGTTTTCATGGTACATTTCACAGAATAAAAGTTATAAAAAAAATTACATGATATTCAATAAGTATACTTTCCTCACTGTTGTGTTCACTTTTGATCACACTATACAGTCTCAGAGCATGTATAATCCAGCATACAGAGGTACATCAGACTGTTTGTCTGTTTGTTCAATCACTCATGTTGTGTCTCAACCAAACTTAGTCATTGTTAATTGAAATCTGATAAAAACTTGACAGTGTCGAGTCCTCCACTCAAAGGTCAAAGTTACTCTTTGATGTTGAAGTCCCATTTTGGGATGACAAGCTTGGGATGACAATGACAGTTATAGATATTTTCTATAAGTTAGGTATTTGTTTAGTGGCTTTACCTCTCAAGTCCTTGCTTGACCTTAAAAGTCCTCACAAATCCTCGTATGACATCTCAAGTGATCTCGTTACCTCACAGATCTTCATATGACCTCACAAGTGATCTCATTACCTCACAAATCCTCATATGACCTCACAAGTAATCTCTTTACCTCACAAATCCTCATATGACCTCACAAGTGATCTCCTTACTTCACAAATCCTCATTTGACCTCACAAGTGATCTCATTACCTCACAAATCCTCATATGACCTCACAAGTGATCTCATTACCTCACAAATCCTCATATGACCTCACAAGTGATCTTGTTACCTCACAAATCCTCATATGACCTCTCAAGTGATCTTGTTACCTCACAAATTATCATATGACCTCACAAATCCTCACAAGTAAAGAGTTGTATTTACTTACAGTGTGAATTGAAATGTGATATTGGCTATACTTTCAAGCAAATGTATTAAAGTTTAAACAAGTTGTTTGTGATGTAGCAGGACAAGCTTGTAAACTGTTTGTCATAGGTATAGGAAAGATAACTACGAAAGAAAAGAACTTCAGGTTTTTAAACACAATAAATATTTATATCAAAATGACACTTTTGGCTACTTAGGGAAGGTAGCCACTTAAACAAGCGCAATTTTATATCTAAATACAACAATGTGTTGATACCTCTTCTTGTAAGGATTATACATGAATGAATGCTGTAAGTCTTTTTGTATTTGAAGTTTTATTGTTGATACTGGTTGCCCATAGGACCAACATGCCCAGGAGATCAGAAATACATGTAGTAGACTATACAGGAAGTGATCTAGTTCCAGAGATATTCCTGCTTCTTTTACATATCTGTTGTATAGTATCAACTTTAAGGTCTTAGCCAAAACAAAAACATTTCTTTTGTTAGTAATGGAGCAGGGAGTCAAACTGGTTTCTTCTGGATTACAAGGCCAGACCATGTGTCTAAATGTGAAATCAGTATTATGGTACTTCCAGATTTTTTAACCATATGTAAAGCCTTAGAGGCACTAACCAAGAAACCCAAGTCAAAGTAATATTGGAGTCTATATGTATATGATATAATATATTCTAACAATACTGTGTACATGTAACTATCCAGCTGCTGCTAACATACTATAGAAATGCTACATAGTAAGCAATGAGTTCTGCTGGTATACTACAGGTCCAATTGCTCGAGGTCATGGCACACACGGTAAGGCAAATAGTACACTTTTATGTACTTGCTAACACAGATTAACTTACATACAATCAGATTTACACATTTTCAGGGAAAGGTTTGAAAGCGTGAAGAAATTTCTAAGAATTTTGGGTTCATTTTGTTTATATATACTGTAAAAGCATTAATGATAAAGAGGAACTGTTTTTTGATGATTTCATGGCAGAGTCCATCCACAAAGATTTCAATGGAAACTGTCTGCTATAAATATTTTCTGTAGACAAGAAATGAAATCCAATTTTACATGTACACATTAGAGTGTATTTTATTAAAAGATCCATAAAGTTTTGTGGAAAAAAAAACAACAAAAACATTTTATGCCCGAAAATTTACGTGTTTTTATGATGTAGACGAATACCAGAAGATTGTCTCTAGAAGATTAGATACTGGTTTAGCAAGTATAAAATTGAGGGCTTAGACCATTGCATTGTAGCTAATTAACATGCCGCCAATGATGCGATAACCTCACCCCTTTGTTAATGTCGGAGTATTTGTAACAAAAGATTCCATTCAAACATTTTCCATGTGCATTTACTTGTCGTAGGTAAAGTCAATTTATGATTGGTATTGTGGTCACTTGATTGACATCTGGCGTCAGGTTAATTTTCCAATCAGGGAACTTGGAGTTAACAAGTTTCCAGTGCTAGGGCTCAGGAGGCAAGTTTGAATTTTGCTTAAATTATTTTCAATTGAATTTTGTAGATAAAAGTTTAAATGAAAAGATAAAACGTAATTCCTTTTCACCATGTAAGATTTTTATGAAAATGTACTAAACATATCTGTATGGTCTGGTTAGCAGAATTTTAGCAGAAAGTGTCAAAAAAAATAGAGTAAATGTGCTTGATTTCACAGTGGACGTGATTTTGCACACCTTCTAGTTTGATTTAAATTCAACATACAGTTTAACACATGGTGCAAGGGTCTGCATCAGTAAATAGCAGTATGGCTTTGTATGAGATAGCAAAAGCTTATATATATATAGCACATTAATTAATATCCATGCCGGATGGTACTTGACTTTCATTACGCGTATCAATAGACTGGACATCAAGAACCTGAAGTGGCAGCAGAGACTAGGCCGCATCCACATACATTGCACACTATCTCTAAGTGGAACAGTTTTCATCCGATCTTCACCAAACTTTGTTAAAATATTTGTGGGCATGATATCCCATTCAAGAACAATAACATGTCTGGATTATGGCCCCTGAATTATAAAATATTGATCAAGTTAGGCTTGTCCACTCTCAAAGTCGAACAGTTTTCATCCGAACTTCAACGAACTAAAAAAAAAGTTAAATCTTTAAGTTTAAAATAATAAAGAAGATTTCAAAGAAGAACCCATGGTGAAAAATGCCTCATTTTACCACAATTAATCAATTTAGAGGCTTTTTGTAATAAATCACATCCACCCATTAATTGTACAACAACAACTCTACATAGATTATTGAATGGTTTACGGTACTGCAGTATATTTCAATCCGCTAATTAAATCGATAATAACTGGGAATGCATAGCTGAAACATTAAGGTTATGTTATAATACTTCAAAAGATTCTATTATTTATGTTTTGGAGGTTATTTATTTGACATCAGATATAGGGTATGTCTCCTTAATTGCTAAATTTTGAACAATTTAGAGTTGACCCCTGACTGGTGTATTGTGTAGAAGTTTGTCACATACATATATTGGTGTTTCTTTGCTAGTGTCCACCTATTGTGTCCTGCTTTAAAGAAGGAGGGATATATTGAATTGTTTGAGGTAGTCTGTTAGCTGATCTGACTCTTTTTTGTCAGGAGACAAAATGTGTTTCGTTGCACAGGGTATAACACCTGTTTCAACCATATTTCAGTTATTTTACAAGAGGACAGTTTGCCTAACCATGGTTCCTGGAGAGGACCAGTACTAGAACTCTTTATTCTGTAAAAAACGAACAACTATTTCAAATAAAGAGACATGGACTGTAGCAGAAGTCAAACCTGTGACCGTTAAAGATAGGTTACAATGTACAGTTTTGGAACAAAATGGATTTTTCTGTGCAGGAAAACATAGTGGTTACTAGTTTTTAACATTAATTTCACATTTGAAGATAAAAATAAATTTATGAGTTTTAAACATCTGTTATGGAAACATGTAACAAATGTCTAAATGCCATTTTTCGTGTGATGCCTGTCATGTGATAATTGATGGCCCTTATTGCTTCCTTGGTCTATCAAAGGTCAAGGTCACAATGACATTTTTTGTTCACAATTTGACTTTTGCCTATTGTAACAATGCAGCATTTGTGTTTATATACAGCTGCAATATATACTTTTTTTGTCTGCAAGTCCCAATTTAGTGCTATGCTTGCTTTTCCAAGTAAACAGAAAAATAGTTTGTTTAAAGAAATATGATTTGTTTTATTAGGAGTGATGTTTTTGTGATAGAAAGTGCTGTACTTTAATAGCTGTCTGATTTTGATACTCAGTGCTGTACTCAGATGTCTATCTTTGTGTGTGTTTGATACAAAATGTACTCTTGTTTTGTAGTGGTAGAAGTCTGTCTCTGTGTGTGATACCCAGTTCTGTAGTGGTGTATTAATTCAGTACACTTAGAAAATTCTTTGCTTAAATACAGATAGCAATCTAACTTGGTAGTGTTGTCATGTGTTCCTATTGAAGCATTCTGCATTGTACTCACTTGTTATGCCCCCTATCTAAGATAGCTGGGTATATTGGTCTGTCGGTGACTCAATGGACCAAACTTTGTCTGAAGCTGAAGTGTTGTCTACTTATGTTATACTGGTAAAAACAATTTATCAGACAATGCTTTCAGATAAGGTTAACTATAACAACATACGACAGATGTCAAACTCTAACACTTTAATGTCTTGGGACCACTTCAAAAGGTGATAAAGGCTGTTCTACGAAAATATATGTCCTTCCTTGATAAACTTGCTCCTAACCTTTCTCCAAGTGTTTTTCTTTTCCATCTTCTTTGTTGAATGGAAAACAAAGTAATTTTACATGTTTTTGATTGGATCTGATTTTGACCCTGTGTCAATAAATACTTATATTGCAGGTCTGAGACAGTTGACTTATCACCAATTTCAATAAAGAATTTCAATATCAATTCAATATCAGTTTTTAACATAGACAAACGAAAATCACATGTTGCCATATTTGATTGGACTATAGTACACACCAGTAATAGTACATATCCGACATAAATAATTAGGCAAACTTATATTTTCACTTACAATTGATCAGTTGGAATGTATTAAAGTATACAGGACTAAAGTCCGGTCTGAAATGTTTCCAGTAAGGTTGGTAACTAACGTGCATAAGAACTTTCCAGCACAGATTAAAATAGCTGTCTTCATGTTCATTTACACATGTTCAAAGGAATGGCTGTTTAATTTAGTTACATTTTTCTTGAAGACATCTTTTCAGATACAAATGTACTAGCTGCAGAAGGAGATTGACTTTTGTATCCAGGTGAAAATTTACACAGAATTAAATGTAGGTTTTACAATTTCAGACAAGTACCAGTTCTGGCGATTGTCGCCAAATCACAAAGCCTTGCACTACGGTGATTGCACGGAATCTGGAGAACCTAGCGTAGAACAGTTACAGAATAAAGTCTCTGTTGTGGAAATAAAAGAATTGGTTATGGGAAAGAATTGTTTACTTGTAAAAAACAACAAAAGGGTAAGCATTTCTATTTCTTGTACAATTTGATGAGCTTATAAAGTTACAGTAATCATAACAATTTACGTGATATTGGACAATTGTAAATGTGGGTAAATGTGTAATGCATCTGCATGAACATTTTGACACATGGTAGAAAGTTACATGGCCGTATTATTCACAATGAGGGTCATGCTTGGACAAAAATTAGCTATTAACTTGTTTTAATATAACTATCCCACATGTATTCATAGAAGTCAGTCTTATCTCCACAATATTCAAATGCTTTATAGATAAAAAGTAAATAGGTCTATGACTTGCGTTTCATTGTGGGTGACTGTGGTACGTAGAAGTAACAGCTAAATAATTGCTACTAAATATAGTAACACTTTATATAGACAAAAGTTATTCTTTTGCATCTTCCAGCAGTTTTATCAGCTGTAGGGTGATTATCCCATATTTCGCTAAGAATTACTGGAATTTGCAAATGTGATGTCATTTCATGACAAAATGGCTGCCACTGAAAAAACTTTGGAGTTGTTTGTGACCAGAATGCTAGATTTAGATGCTGCAATAGCTCGGAAGGGGAAAACAAGTCATGTCACTGAATTAAAAACAATAGGGAGTTAAGAAATATAAATGTATGAATACAGCTGATCATTGTTTTCATGTTTCTTGGATACAAGGGGAATAACTCCTCAGTCCACCCAGGTGTAAATAAACTAATACTTTGTTTCAATTGCTAAGGTTTATCCTTCTGCATAATGTGGGTTAAGGAAAAGTTGTTAAGTGGTTATATAAAGATACTGGTGTATATTTCAGCTTCAATCAGAACTGGTCTTCTCTATTGTACTTGAATCATCATCATCCAGGGCGGAGGAGGAAGTGGCTCATCATTTCTTAGCAAATTCAGACCAGGAATACATGATCTGGACGGATGGAATTAGTGCTCTCCTCAATCAGAAAGTAAGTTAGAATTTCTCCCTCACATTGGAGTAACTTGTACCAGTTTTACCATAGATGGATGTTATATATACTGTCAGCATTCTTATAAATAACAGCATTGGTAGAATAAGTCACAAGGTCAAAATGTTTCTTTAAAATGCGAATGCGCTGTGAATAAAGTCTTCATCTCTACAGCTTGTTTAGTTGAAAGTTTTCATCTCAGTAACTATTATCTAGTTTTAGCTTGTTGAGGATCTATGTAAATTGCAAATTGTAAATCTGGTGATATTGCATACTATTTAAGAAGTATTTATTAGTTAATACTGTATGTCAAATTATGTGGTACCTGCCATATCAGAGATATGAAATTAATTTTAAGTTCTTACTTTCTTGTTCAGAAAATCAGTGTGAAAATTAGAAATTTTTGTAAAGGTTTTTATATGCCCATCTGTAGATAGGATGAATTATGGGAACAACTGCAGGAGTAGGCGATGTCAACAAAGTTTGTCAGCTCTCTAAGTTAGACTTTTCATCTGATCTTCACCAATTTTGATGAACATGTTTGTGGGCACAATATCTCAACCAGTTGTCATAAGCACCTACCTAGCTACAGTAACTCAGGAATTATGACCCTTTAATTTTAAAACCCCAACTTTTGACAAGCATATTTTGTGATAGTTTGGCACTCTTGGCTTGAGTTCATTCCATCGTAGTGAGGTCATACTTGTTGGGTTAGATAGATTGAAGGGATAACACCACAAAGTTATGTCATGATTACATCCATCAACCCATTCCTTCAAAACATTCATCTGTCAGTCATAACTCACTCATTGGTTTTTCACACAAATATGAAGCAGGATGAAGTGTTTCAAAAGAAAAAACACCATTTTGAGTGGCACCTCTTGTTTTGTATGTTGCTTTGTGTTTGTATTACAGATGAGCAGTCCAAAGACGATGCAAGATACTGATGTATTGCTAAATATGGAAGTGAAGCTAAGACTGTTGGAGACAGAAGGAATAACAATACCTAAAGAACCTCCACCTATTCCTCCTCTACCCGAGAATTTCAACTTTGCCTATACAACAGCCTAATAGATATACCTCAAAAAAACAAAATAGTTCCTAACAACACTGTAACAGGAAATAGCAGTTTGATTGTACTCTCCATGGAAGGGCATTTGTAATTAAATGCAAAATCGAACAGAGGGAACAGAGGACAGCTTTATGATTTATCTCTGCTATGTTAGGGTGCTGAAAATAAGCAAAGTGCAGCTTTATTATTTGTTCTGTACTGTATAGTGTATCATATGTACAACTTAATGACATATTTTTTTCAGTCTTCCAAAGAATGAATGAAACCCCTTCCAGCAATCCGATTTGTTGAGCAGAGACTGCTTTTATACTTAATATGACTCGTCTAGGGTCTGTTTTATACCAAACTTGTGTAAACAAACGTAATTGTACTATGTAGAACATTCACATTTTGTTGAATCAATAATGGTATAGTCCTCCCATAAGTGCTTTGGGAAAGCTCACCTCAGTCATTATCACATGGGAAAGCTCACCTCAGTCATTATCACATGGGAAAGCTCACCTCAGTCTTTATAACATGGGAAAGCTCACCTCAGTCATTATCACATGGGAAAGCTGACCTCAGTCATAACACGGGAGAGCTCACCTCAGTCATTATAACATGGGAGAGCTCACCTCAGTCATTATAACATGGGAAAGCTCACCTCAGTCATTATAACATGGGAGAGCTCACCTCAGTCATTATAACATGGGAGAGCTCACCTCAGTCATTATAACATGGGAAAGCTCACCTCAGTCATTATAACATGGGAAAGCTCACCTCAGTCATTATAACACACAGTCGGAAGATTGTAAATCTGGAAATTTGCATGTTACCACAATTTGGTGTGTATATTATGTACAGAAGTATTCTAAACAAAAATGTGTGGACAGAAGCAATAAAAGTTTGAAGTGTAAAGCACTGTTTTCAAGAATCCTTTAAATTTGTGATATCTTAAATGATGAAGTAAGTATAAAAAAAATGAAGTTGCAAATATTTGGTATTTTCAGTAATTTCATAGTGCGGTAAGACCTCAGTTGTAAGATACTGCTTACACTATAGACAGCTTACATACACCTTGAATCCAGCTACATGTTTAGCGTCGGGGTAACTGTACATGGGCTTCCAGTGAACTTCATACAAGTATTATAGCTTGTGTCTATCTAGGACCAAAGTATTTTATGCAATAAACTGTAGTAATAGTTGGTGCAGATATATCTACTTAATGACAATATGAATTCTATATTAGCTATAAACTTGTACCATGAAAATTGTAAAGAAAATACAAATTTTCACTTTTCAGCAATATGTTTGTTAAATTTTGGAATGCAAGTTAGGTTATGTGAAATTTCACAGCCATAGATCACGATGATTCTTCGTAGAGTCTTCATTGAGTTTTACAGTGCTGTGTGGTGCTGTGGATGAACTTATATGTCTGATTTTAGAGTGTTATATACTGGTACAAATACATACAATGTATTTATTGTTAAATTTTTGCTTCAGATGTGCAATATGTTTTTTCTTAGAGAATATTAGTTTTAGATTTTAGGTACTTGACTGTTTGGTTTGTTCATAATCTTTGTTGCTTTGTGCACTAAAGTCCCTGTTGTTGCCATGCCTAAAGTATCACCAGTTTCTCGAGACTGTAAACAGATTGAGTCTTTGAGTAAGGGGACAATGAGGTTTACACATCCTTGACTTATAATCTCTCAATATACTGAACAGCCATCATGGAAAGGTTTATGGTTACTTTGTAATGTTAAAGTAAGAAAATTGCTGGTTTATTGCAAAGTAAATGTCGCTATTCTTTGGAGTAGTGCTTAATCAAACGGCCTACTGCTCAATTCTCTACATTATGCTTTCAAAAAGAGATGAATTTGATATCAAAAAAAAGAAGCTCTCACATTTGCTATTTGCCATAAATCTGCTATTTGTTTTCCAGAATAATTATACCCCCAAAACGAAGTTTAGGGGGGTATATAGGAGTCACCCGGTGGTTGGTCGGTCGGTCGGTCGGTCGGTCGGTCGGTCGGTCGGGCGGTCTGTTGCATTTTCCTTGTCCGGAGCATAACTTGAAAACTACTTGTTGGAATTCAATACAACTTCATACAATGATCAAGCACATTGAGAGGAAGTGCAGTGCACAAGAACTATAACTCCATCTTGACTAATAACAGAGTTATTGCCCTTTGTTAGTTTTCCTTGTCCGGAGCATAACTTGAAAACTACTGGTTGGAATTCAATACAACTTCATACAATGGTCAAGCACATTGAGAGGAAGTGCAGTGCACAAGAACTATAACTCCATCTTGACTAATTACAGAGTTATTGCCCTTTGTTACTTTTCCTTGTCCGGAGCATAACTTGAAAACTACTGGTTGGAATTCAATACAACTTCATACAATGGTCAAGCACATTGAGAGGAAGTGCAGTGCACAAGAATCATAACTCCATCTTGACTAATTACAGAGTTATTGCCCTTTGTTGCTTTTCCTTGTCCGGAGAGTAACTTGAAAACTACTGGTTCGAATTCAATACAATTTCATACAATGATCAAGCACAATGAGAGGAAGTGCAGTGTACAAGAACCATAACTCTATCTAGAGTATTTTCAGAGTTATTGCCCTTTGTTATTTTTTCTTCTCCAGAGCATTACTTGAAAACTACTGGTTGGAATTCAATATAACCTCATACAATGGTCAAGTACATTGAGAGGAAGTGCAGTGCACAAGAACCATAACTCCATCTTGACTCATTACAGAGTTATTGCCCTTTGTTACTTTTCCTTGTCTGCAGCATAATTCGAAAAGTACTAGTTGGAATTCAAAACAACTTCATACAATGGTCAAGCACAATGAGAGGAAGTGCAGTGCACAGGAACCATAACTCAATCTTGACTCATTACAGAGTTATTGCCCTTTGTTACTTTTCCTTGTCCGGAGCATTATTCGAAAACTTCTGGTTGGAATTCAATACAACTTCATAAAATGGTCAAGCACATTGAGAGGAAGTGCAGTGCGAAAGAACAATAACTCTATCTTGACTCATTTCAGAGTTATTGCCCTTTGTTACTTTTACTTGTCCGGAGCATTATTCGAAAACTATTGGTTGGAATTCAATACAACTTCATACAATGGTCAAGCACAATGAGAGGAAGTGCAGTGTACAAGAACCATAACTCCATCTTGACAAATTACAGAGTTATTGCCAAGAACAATATCTCTTTTTAGTTTGTTTGCAAGGTATTCTGTTACTACGAACTTTCTCAGTTTATAAAGCAGTCTTTTGGGGGTATTAATCACATTTAGTGATAGCTCTAGTTGTTTTTCTATTTGTAACAATGTATCTGAGTTATAAGTTGTTTTGGAGACTTTAGATGATTATTTACACACAAAAAAACTAGTCATTCAGGTCACATCAAGAAATTTGTCTAATCTGTACCCAGGGAAGCCTGGCCTAATGTCTTTAAACTTTGTAGGAAGGTTGGTCATGATGTGTAGATGACATCCATTGATTTTGAAGTCAAAGACAGAGGTTATTGTGACCTTTAACACAATAATTGTGGGATCAGTAACTAGAGAACACAAGGTCACGCTGACCTTTATTGTAATTGGCTGCTGTCAAGGGGGCATACATGTTTTACAAATATCTCTGGTTAAGAAAAATCAGTTAAGAACAGTCTAAAATATTTTGTCTCTGACTGATTGAAAAAGTAGTCAGTTTTAACAAATCAGGAGCCAGAAATGTTAGACTGCAATAGTTTCAAAGAAAAGCGCTGTAATTTTTTTGCTCAGTTTTGTATTCTCCACTGTATCATTTATTTGACAATGTAATCTCTCCATGAACTTTCAAAGGAAGAGTTTAGTTTTGTATTTACAAAGTATTTGCATTATCTGACCAGTAATTGCATCATTGCTATTAGGGCATTTTTCTGATCCCAACCAGTCCCTTAGACTGTCTTTATTCTCATTCAAGCTGAATAACAAAATGATATTTAGATATATGCCAAAGTATTTCATTTGTTTTGTATGAAAGAGAGGATACACAAGGTTAGATAAAAACAATTTCTGCTTAGTTTCCCTTGGAGCCACCTTGGAGCAATGGTAGTGCATTCACTTTATGATCCTAGGGTTCAAAGTGTGATCCCCACCAGTGCCCAAGTAGTGGTAGTGTCCTTAGGCAAGATGCAGATAATTCCACATTGCTTCTTTTTTTCCATATATACAAACACATGTACCAGTCTGAAAAATATAGCAGAAAATTTATGTTCATTTTAGTTCTTACTGACTTTCAGACCTTGCCATGTGATTATGATGGCACCTGAACTTGTTAGTGACTCGTATACAAGGTTAAGTGGTTAAAGTCACTGTCTCGTAATCTTGACTATACAGTGCAACCTCTCAGGAGCAAACAGCCTTTGGAACACAGAAATGTATTTGTTGTAGAGGTGCTTCGATTCCTTACATATTTGAAGCAATGGGAAAGAACATAAGTGTATAGGGAGGTGTCGTTCTGGGTGGTTGGACAATATTTGAGAAAGTTGACAGTATGTTATGAAGGATTGAGTTTAAGCACTGATGTAACCAAGGAATGACAGTTTGTTAATCTGTGTACCTGTATGTGTACCTGTAGATAACTGAAATACTTTTGAAAGGGGTATTCTGAAAAAAGAATTGTAGAGAAATTCAGAATGATAATGTACAAAACTTGGGTAATTGCATTTTCTGTTTGTGTACAGTACCATTATAGAATTTTTACATTCCATTTGAATGATCACTGAAGTAAATAAAAGGAAATATATGATCTGATGTATAGTGTTTGTCTTCAGTCTATCCTTACAATGTAGATTTGTATGCATGATACAGATTTATCCCCATCCAATCAAAACATCTTACAGTCATCTAGAACTGAAGCTTTGCTCTGTTCAGTCCATCAGTCTATCCGCACGTCTTGTCCGGGGTATAACTTTAATATGAATGGAAGGATTTTCAAGTAACTTCAAACAGTTGTTGCCTATAACACAAGGGTGTGTCATTCAACACACCCAGGGAACTACATTGAAGGTCAAGGTCATACTTTAGGCTTAAAATGTGAAATGTAGGCTTATATACCAGTTCTTGTGTCTGAGCTGTAACTTTATATACATAAACTGAAATAACTGGAGAGAATAAGTGTTTTTCTGAACCAAGCTTGGTTCAAGGTCAAGGTCACACTTTAAGGTCAAAGGTCACCAGACTATTATTATATATCTCCTTTACCCATTGACAGCTTTTTATCAAATTTTGGACAAAAGTTAATTTTACTATGATGAAAAAGTGAAGGTCACTCTTAAGTGTCTAAGGCTATTTTTCATGAAACTTTAGTTATATGTTTATCTCATTCCATCAGATTTGGTTGGGGTTTGTATTGCCCTCCATTTGTTTACACTTGGTGCCACTTGTGCCATATATCCATAAGTGTGTGCCACTGATACCTCACCAGTGAGTATAAACATCACAGAGGGTGATCTTCACACCTTTTGTCATTTAAAGTACTACAATTTCCACATGCAGGTGTAGGTGACAATGTCTTCTTCAACTGCAGGCTGACAATAGCAAAAGGTGGAGCTTAACTCAAGTGTATGTCAAGCTTCATTAGGTCAAGTAAGGTCTAAAGAATTTTGTATTTGTACCCATTTTATACAGCCGACCATAGCTATTTCTTGTCTTTCGAAGTAGGTTAATGAAAGTATACTATAGAGCAGGTTGTTGACTTTTTAAGCATTGATTCACGAGAAGAAGGCGTTTAATGAAGATGAGCTAAAAGTTTTAAAGGATTTGTTGAAAACGGTCGATGTTCTCCCAAGTAAATGCATACAGAAGAAAGGAAATTGTTAAAAGGAAAGCTATATGCGCATCTCATCTTGGTACAGAAACTTCTCACGAAGTTTCAGTAACCAGGGTCCTCTGTATAAGTAGTATGTACTGTATAATCATGTAAAATAATCAAGGGACCACAATTCGGTGAAATTTCACCAAGCTACAACATGCTGGCAATATATACGTCTCTCCTGATAGTACATGTATTGGTTACTTAAAAAATCTTCAATATTATGATCAAAATTCGATTATCATCAACAATTTTAGTCGATACAAACATCTTTTTTTCCTACCTTTGTATTCTAACCAACATATTTATATACTGTGTAGGCTTTCGCCAATACTGATGTTGTTGATGGACATTAATTTTCCTTCTTTCCGCCATACTGATATTTGTATTTGGAATGAAATAAAAGTGTTGTTGTTGTACCTTTGATTATAGGCTTCGTTGAGTACATTGTGTAACGTTAGGTCATACATGTATGACAATAGTCGGTACCGAAACAAGTCCAATCAGTCAGCTGTTGAGAAGCGAATGAAGGTATTCTACAAAATGACTTGATTCATGGCCAGTAACGGAAAAAGAAAAAACACCTTTGAGCAAGGTCGTAGGTTGTGCATGTACTGTAAGTGTTACTGATGATTTTTTATGACCCATACATTTCTAACTATATTTGAAAACTAAAGAGACAGTTTAAATTAGTAGATAGTTATAAGTAATAAGTAAACAAGTTGCATGTATGTAAATAAAGGGTCAATATGTGTACATTATAAAATTATAGTAAATTATTGTATAAGTAAACATACTGACACATAAGTCAATACAGGAGATAGAACATTTTTGCTTTTCCCGAAAATCTTTTTTTTTTGTACTAAGATCTTCTACGGCATCAGAAGTATGACGTCATAATCATGTTTTAATAAGCAGATCTACTACCAATATCGACGAATGAAACTGACATATGCGCTTATTACAATGAATTGATGGCATCTTAGTCAAGTCAACCAACTTACTATACGCGCTCCTCTCGGGTAGAATGTGTAACAACAAAGAAAATGAATAAATAATGATACTTCACCAGTCAGCTTTTATGTGTATAACAGTAAACAATACAACAATGCAATGTTTCACAGAGCATTAAAGTTATCACCAAGCAAAGAACACTAGTGTAAGGAACGGTTACTCTGTAAAGGAGATTGCACTTATATATGACAACAAATACATTCGCAGTAACGATTTTAAAACGTAAACTTTTTCTCTAATGAACGGGTATACGGATGTCAAAAGAAAACACGAATTGCTAATGCCATCTTTATTAGAGTACAACGATAAGTGTTTTGGTGTGAACACGTAGAGAAAACAAAGTCCATTTGCTAAATTTTATCATCATGCGTCGGAACCCACGGTTAATTCCTGCTTCTTCTCTTCGGTCATATGGTAATGGATAGCCTGGGTTACCGAGGATGTATCTTATTTGCAAATTATAATCCTTTTTCCATTAATCTTAATTTACAGTATCAAACAATCGTTGAAATTGTATGTAGGTACACTAAGTCGTGACTGTTTTCTTTTGAACGACTTAACAAATACTTGGCATTGGCTCCTCAGTACGTCTTTTCTAAGATGACAATGATCAAAGCCAATATGCTCAGTATGGCGGATGCTTTTGTCCTCATCCCTGTTGCCAATGGTTCAGAAATGTATTTGTCACAGCAGACATACATTGTATCATTCGTGTCGTCTTCCCCTGGCACAAACAAAAGCTCCCGTGCAGAGGCATGTCTCTGTAGCGCGGTCTTGTATTCCATCATCGTCAGTCTTACCCTCGGGCAGTTCCGTCCATAATAAATGGATATGCAGAAAAGGTTTGTAGCGACTGAATGTATGACCTCGTAATCGGCAGTTTTCGGCACTGAGATATTAGTAAAGACGACCTTGAACTTAATCATCGTCCCATCCAGTAGAATACTGATGTCTGGTGGCGAAGTTTGGATCTTTGTCAACTTCGACCACATATTTTCTGCCTTGCATTTTCCTGTTGTGCTAAGAATAAATTTCACAAAGATTTCCGACAGTTCCTTTTTATCAATACCCCTTTTTAAACACAGGAGGGAATATCTCGATTCGCATTTACCGAACCCAAGTTTCCTCTGTATGCTGAAAAGTTTCGTCTTCAGCTCGTTCTTAATGGACTCTGACTTTTTCATTTCGTCAATTGGAAGTAGTTTCACTCCCAGAAAATAACAAAGACTGACATTCAGGAAGGCTACACATTTACCATTGACTGGCAGAGAAAACTTCGGGCAGTACAATGTTCTGCACGTGTTCTGAAATAGGTTTGAAAATACATTAATTAACAAGATTCTCATATCAATTAACATGATGCATTAATTGTAATTGCAAATCAAAATACATTTAGAAGAAGGAAGGACATCTTATACAGCAAAATCGCAGAATATCTCTAGTTCTGGTTGCACAATGACAAACTGCACTTAGGTAGACAACTTCTTTTCAATAGAGATTGTGAACGTCTAATACTCTTGCAAAACGTTTACTCGCCAAAATATTAAAATTGCACACTAACTAGACCAACACATTGTCTGTTGTTCACAGAGTGTTTTATAAAAAAAAAATAGACCTACATAGAAAGTATCCAATATTTCGTCTTTTCGACATCTATTTGATTCTCTCACTATATATAAGGTCTTGTTCACATCTTCTGACTTTTTCCACAGGTCCTGATTTATGAGGTTAAATAGAGATGGCTTAATAACTTTTTCTGGGGAATGATCTACATTGCAGGTACTGGGAGCAGTGTTTGACTGTGCATTGCATAGGTAACAATACACATTGCTGTATACTGCCATATATCGGGAACTAAAGGCAACCTTTACGTAGTAGAAGTAGACGGATTCTGAAGAAGGAAATAAAGTATATATATTATAATATATTAATATACATTACAATCAGATTTGTATGGAACGCCAAATCTATCTATTCAAATAATTTTAGAGTTCTCTAATTATGTTACAGTCCTCTCAAAATAATCCGGCGCTCTACAATTCTAATAGAATGGTCTTAATATTTGGAGAGCTCTCTATATATAGTGATATCAAACATTGATTTAAAAAAAAACACAATCAATGCATTAAAGTATGGAACGGAATATCCACCAAGCCATGTGACAATTGCATATTGGCTTCTTAGTAGTTCTTAACTTCTTACAATTGTGATGCGTCAATTTCAACTTCTATGCGTGTTTGTGTTGTTTTATGCATGTTAATGATAAGTCTGTATACTTTCTTGATGCTTTAGACAACTGCCTTTTGGCTTGTTATATTTTTATTTCAAGAATTTCAACTTTCATGTGTCGAATTAAACTGAAAAATTCTGCATTATGACAACAGAAGCCGCAATATCCATTAACTCTGTTAGTAGGCATCGCGAGTTATATCCCCTTTTAAAAAAAAGGACACATGCGTTATGCTATGCTGATCTCAAAGTTGTTATTTGAAAACGAGGTTAGAAAACTTGTGAAACCAAAAATATAAATTAATATATATAAGGCTAGTCGATTAATTTGAAGCATGAACTTGCTTCCTCTGGTACCAAAATTATTAGTTCAGCGTAAAGTAAAAACACTTTTCGAGCAATTCAAGTAAATTTAAACCCATACAATACGCGGGCTTGTATTGATTGATTTATAGTCATGTTTAAATGATACACAAAGAACCCTGTTTCTAAAGTTTGTTGTCTATCTTATTCACAAATAACTTTTCATCAAATGCCTCTTTTCAGCATGGACCTACTAAACTTCTACAGAATGAACCTGTCTATGTTTCCATTTGGACAGTACCACTATTTGTGTAAAGGGGTATCCGCTGAAATTTTGTTGACTGAACAGCGAAGAGTGCAGATCATGATCAAACTACATAGATATGCAGGCTGATCATGATCTACACTGTCGCTAAGACAGAATCATTTGCCATCAAAAAGGTAAGGGTTAATTGAATAGCAAAATACAATTGTACTTGCACTTCTATTACAATTGATATATTTTTCTTTACTGTGTTTTTATTTTTCTAACGCATTTCACTCTTAACAAATAATGAATTTCATCCTCCGATGTCTAATAGGCTATTTACGAAGTTGTTCCTTCTAGCTTGTTTGTATTAAAATACATTATACACTGTCAGTATTTCATATCAGATAGACAGGAAACAGTTTAATTAAAAATCAAACAGTACATTAATTCGAACAGCATGTTCTTAATGTCCGTGAGTTTACTTCTAAGGAATTAAATGCATTTATAAGTATGATAGCTCTCAGGTTTTCATTTCAATTGGAGATGACCGGTTATTTGCCTACTAAAAACTGTAATAGAAAAAATACCAGACTGAAATCAGAACAAAACAGTAATATATCGCTGGCTTTACATTTATAAAACATTAAGATCAAAGAAAAGTAAAATAATCTGTTAGTTCGGTAAGTTAAATAAATTTATCTATAGATGGAAATAATTTAGAAGATCAAATAAATGAGGACATATATATGATTTTCGTATAAATATTTCATTGGCCTACCGGATATCATTTCAAATCATCAGGGAAAATAGAACATGTGAAATATAGGAATAATCAACGGTGTCTCAGTGTGTCAGTAAGGTGTGGCAGGCTGCAGTTTCACAGCCCAGGGCTGATTGCACGCCAGGTTATCATAACAGATCGCGACAATATCGTCCTTCCGTCCGTCGGGTGCCATGTCTAAGGTATAGTTTTGAGCAAAAATGTTGTATAGACATTTCTCCTATAAAGAGATGTTGCACTTATATTATCAATATAGAAATATGCGTTTGTGTGGGGTTTTTTTTTATTGTCGTTTGCTGTCGTTCTTGATGTCTTTCTTTTCTCTGAAAGAAATTGTTAGAATTGAAATTCGGTTGGTACAAATAAACACTAAATGGCTTACTATTTATATCTCTTAAATGTACACAGTCCGTTTAGGGATGTTATGTAGAGGCTAATTGTTGGTTTCGGTGTAATATCTCGTTATAATTTCACTGTGTGGGCACCAAAACTGATATTTTCACGAGTGGTCGCATTTTGTGAATGGAGGAATAAATAATCCTGCTTAGAGAGCAAATTGCGTCACATGGTCATTGGAAACAAAGACAAACTTGTGGTATAAAATCATTTTATACATGTGAATATTAGGAACAGGCTTACAAGACGAAGGAGTAAATGGTATGCACGTGTTGTAAATACATAGCCTTACCTGATAGAACAACTAGGGATTTTACTATGTGAACTAATGTTGATATAGACTATATCGTTCGAAGAGCAAAAACAGGGAAAGGGAACGCAAAGAGAAGCGACCACACAGCTGGAAATGTTGACCGTTTTATGTACACAGATATATTTGTGTAATTTAAATGAACACATGATTTATTCTGTTATTTGTGGTTTAAATAAACACCTAATTTATTCTGTTATTTTTGGTTTTGATAAATACATAATTTATTTTGTTATTTGTGGTTTAATTAAATACTTAGGTCCAATACTAACGAAAGCGAAAATTCAAATATACTTTAAAAAACACAGAAATAAGTTATTTTTAATAAAAAATGAAAGTTGGTATGTAGAAATTCTAAATAAACCACAGTACATGTTCAATTATTTTTCTATGCATTATGAACAAAGTTAAAAAGACCTGGGTGGTCATTTTGTCGAATCACTGAGATTTCAATATAATACACATACTTTTCTTCGTGTTCAAAACACTTTGTGTAAATTTTAACCTGATAATCTTCATTATTTAGTGTCTTGCATAAGGTAATGTACTTGCCATTGAAATAACTGTCACTTAATTTTCGCTTAGTAGTGGACCTTTATACTGTTATTTGTGGTTTATAAAAATGCATAATTTATCCTGTTATTGTAGTTTGAATTAATACATAATTCGTTCTGTTATTTTTGGTTTTGATAAATACTTTATTTATCCTGTTATTTGTGGTTTTGATAAATACATGATTTATTCTGTTATTTGTGGTTTTGATAAATACTTAATTTATTCTGCTATTTATGGTTTGAATAAATACATAATTTATTCTGTTATTTGTGGTTTAAATAATTTACATAATTTGTTCTGTTATTTGTGGTTTGAATAAATATTAATTTATTCTGTTATTTGTGGTTTCTCGTACGTAAGGTCCTAACCACTGCTGTATACATTTATTTAGATTATTATCGCATGCTTACAAGTACTGGAACGCAATCAGTTCTTAATGATTTAAAATACAATTTAATTTGTTCGCCTTCAAAAGAAAACACCTGATCTATATAAATAAGTTTTGACAATGAACGATTACGAAAAAGATAGTACAGGGAAATTTGAAATCATGCCGACAACAAATGTTTACTACTGCCTTCTCATTTCATGCCAGATGTCTTTACCGATTGAGAAACAAATGGTCTTACCCTATCCTGACTGGCAGAAAAACTAGGCTTTACATGGTAAATGAAAGCACAGACGTACTAAGCAATAAAAAACAAATGATCTTACGTGGTGAATGAAGGCACATACTCTCAAGATCACTGTCATACACTTCCCATTGCTTTGTTGTGTTGCACTGGTTGATTACTTTGGTCCTATCAACACAGATGGTACTTCTCGGGTCTAAATTATCTGGCTCGGTAAAGACGAGAGGGCAAAAGTTGAGTAGTGTTTCGTCCAAAGTAGCATCACTTTCTGTAATCTCATTTAAGCATTTTGGTAACTCCACTTTAACTGTCCAAGCTATTGTTCTTTTTTCACCATGGCAAAGACCGCAGAATCTGTTCTTGTAAACGATAGTCCCGTCTTCAGAAGAAACAAATGGAATATCTTCTAGCGCATTTGGAGTGAAGTTTTCACATTTTTCTTTGATATTTAAATCTGTGAAAGTGCTTGGACATCGAGATCGCGTAAAATAAGTTTGAGTCTTTTGTCTTGTTTCGATCCCAGGAGGCAGATACAAAACAGGCAAACATTCTTGTTTTACGACCCCTCTGGTATCACTTAGGAGCTCTTTATTACTGCAACAAGTGTCCCTTTCTTCGCAAATGTCTGTACATTCACATGCTTTGCAACAAGAGCCTGCTATTCTGTGCGCGTCCGTAAAGTTTCCCTTGCATGTTTGCTCAAATCCACACGTGTACTCATCTAATTTAACGGCAGTAGTATGTCTAGGAGAATTTAATACCCAAATGACCACAGCCAAGAATGAACGCATTCTCATACAGAACATTTTTGAAGACTTTAATCTTCAATTTTTTTTTTTCTGTTGCTGACGCATACGGAATGCTTTGTTAAATAGAAGCGTTGTCATAAATATCGACAGAGATGTATGTACGGCTAATTATTCCGATACTTGCCGATGCTGACGATTAAAGGGGCATTCTTAAGATAGTACTTTGCGCCTTTCTTTTCAGAGCCATGGACATCAGCTCATTCTTGAAATGCATACGAAGCCAAAAAGGCTCAATCTCAAATTGTTACACACACAACTTTTATAAGGGAGTGCTAGAGAATGCCAAAACCAGAAACAGAAAGTCAAAACATCATTACCATCATCAACATCTTTGATAATGGCTACCAATCATAACTGACTATTATGGCCATGTGTAGGGGGTAGAAAAGTTAAAGAAGAAGAAGATTTTATTTTGACTTAAACCATACAGTTTCTCGTCATAACATACATATACAAATTATAAATACAGAGTACAAAGATCAAATCAGTATTAAATTTACAAAACATACAATTTTAAATACATGAGGCAGGATCATCATCTACTTATTCAGTTTTTCAGTTAAAAGATTGCCAAGTCTCCTATGTTACTCAGTCCACCCAGGAGGTTTTTGGCAATGTGATAAAAAAGTGCAAAAGCCTAGCTTAGCCTTAAAATACCTACAATGTATGTATGTGTGGTGAAGAAAACAAGAATGTTAAACAAGCTCTGTACTGTCTAAGGTAATGGCAATGTAGCCAGTGCTGCCCTAAATGCAACAGTAGTGTCAGCACTGAATACATAGACCGGCAGAGAGTATCATTCAAGTATTGTACGTGGAGAAAATGAGAACTTCATATAGTCTGAGGGTGTATGTTGAATTTGCTAAACAGGTGATGGTCTAGTGCCAGGAGTCTTGTATTGCGAAGGTGTTGTATCAACTAACCCATAATGGATATTATAGAAAAGAGTGAGACGGCTGTTCTGTCTTCTTCTCTAGACGGATTCCCACTGTAGCAGGTTAAGGCTGTCTGTTATTGTTCCAGAAGCCTTGGAGTAGTTGTTTGTTACAAAACGTGCAGCTCTTCTTTGAACGTTGTTAAGTTTCTGAATATCATTCTCATAGTAAGGGTCCCAAATTAATGAACTGTATTCTAGGGTTGGTCTGACGATGGATTTGTATGCTGCTGCTTTGTTTTCTGGTTTTGCTGAGTGGAAGTTTCGCTTCAGGAATCCAAGGTTTTGGCTAGCTTTGCTGGTAATTTTATTTATATGATGTGTCCATGAGAGATTTGAAGATAGTTTAATACCAATATATGTAGCTTGTTGTACAGGTGATAGTGGCGGCTGATAGTAGCTGATTGTGAAGAGTGTATTTTGACATTCACCCGAGCCTTCTAGTAAATTTTGAATCTATTTTAAAGAAGTCTGATACGCTCAAAATACGCAAACATTTTTTATGTGTTTTTGTCTGTTTGTAAGATTCGATGTTTGGATGGCGGATATCCTAGATTTAACCTGCTACTATACTTTTCTGGTTGGGACGGTTGTAATGCAGAAAACATATTTGGAGTATGTTTTAGACGTTTCACCGTGTCATAAACAAATGCACACGCCAAATAAACGGCTCAATAAGTTCAAGATATTCATGTATATTTATATCCAGGAATGATATTATGTCTATGCTTTTGTATATGCTTTCTATTGTAATCACTGTCGTCGTTCGTCCTTTATACGTTCACATTTAAAACACATCACAGAGCCAAAATTGATGAAACTTCCCATGCATGTTCCAGGTACGGGGTATTACATATTCCTTTAAAGAAAATCGATCCATGCAAACTTTGGTTGTCATGGCAACTAAAAAAGAAAACACTTATTGTCAGAAACCACATGTCTGATTTCGAAACAATTTTACAGAAATGTTCCTTAGGTGACCCTCCACCAAATTCTTTCAAATAATTTTGATTCGTCAAAGAAACATGGCCGCCAGAGTACGGGGCTTGTTTTCCCTATATGGCAGTATGGAAAACTTTGAAAATCTTCGTCTCTCAAACCACTAGTTTGTTTTATGACACAATTTCACAAATTTGTTGCTTGTGTGACCCTCTGCCAAATTTCTCATCAAAAACCATGGCCATCAGGGGCGTTGCTTGTTTTACATAGAGTTATATGCATGTAGGAAATTCTTTAAAAATAGTATTGTCTAAAACTGCAAGTCCCAGATCCTAGATATTTACTGTGTAGAATTGTTAAGTGGATCCCTACCAAGTTTGTTCAAATTATGCACAGCGAGACTAAATTAAGGGTGACACAATTTATATGTAAATTTTGGAAACTTTAAAGATCTTGTTAAAAACTGCACGACACAGATCTTAGATATTTTGTATGTAGTTCTCTCTCAAATTTAATCAAATCATGCCCCTTGGATAAACTTGATCCCGCCCATTACATATTATCAAACTTGAACCATAACTTAAATATTTCAACAAAATGAAATATCTATTGTAGATACATATTTATCATCGCATTAGTACAGATCGTATGCACACCTATATACATATATTATTGTAAAATATCCACTTCATTATCTATCAAATTTATTCAACAGGAGTTAGATTAGACCACGTGGTAAGTACATGTATATATTTACATTATATATTATAATTAGTATTATCCGTTCAATTTTTATATGTTTGTATCAGCCGTGTGAATAACAATTTTTCTGATCTTTTCCAATTTTTTGTTTTGTTCTATGTGAAAGATTTTAACTACATTTTACCTTTCAATGATCTATAAAAAGTAAGTGTACGAGTAATCTATGCAAGGGAAAACTCGTGTTTGTTCCTGTCAAATAATCTGCTAAGGAAAAGAGAGATGTGGTTAAACACTTCATCTGTCAGTATGTGTATCGACCTTTCTGTCACATGTTTGCTTTGACACCAGTAAAAACGTATGGAGATATGAAACGATCAGACAATTTGTAAGGCAGTAAGATCCCTATTGAGCAACGAACTCCAACTTGCTAGTTTCATCTACACTTGTACCCAGTTTGATCTATGTCAAGTGAATTATTTTTAACCAGGATTTTGCCCGAAATGATTTACACAATAACATTCTTTCTGAAGATATGAGTGTTTAAGTCCAACAGCTGTCATTGCAAAATTTATGAAAAATAAAGCAGATATTACCAAGGTTATCAAGGTCACCTTAAGTGCAGTAGAAACGCGGCAGCTTATAGCTCCAGGAGGGACTGGGCGGAGTTCTTGATCTACTAACAGAAGCACCTGCTGTCTGACATACAAGGAAAGCATTCATCAACGTCAACTTATGAAACACTGATAACTTTTAGCAAACGATAAAACAATTCATAAGACAGATATTTATTCACTATTTTATTTTACAGATTTTAGAAAAAGAGTGTCGGGGAGTTTTAGAAGTAAACACATGTAGTAGGCATTACTTTAAAGGTACCAGGTAGCAGTACTGCATCTAGGTAAGTCGAGATATGTTTCTTTGTCATTTTTCAAAATAGTAAATATAACGCGTAATTTATCAAAATGTTTAAATATGAAAGCTAAGGGCACGGTCATGATAAAAGTTGAAGGTACACAATACATATTTTTGCGACACATAAACAACTGAAACACAACGCTGCAACACAACAACACAAAGCCACTTATTTTGTCAGAATATTTAATTAGGACAAATGCGTTATAGAAGCCATGACGTTACGTCACTCTTGTCAGACATCAACTATCAGTACAATAAGAATCAAATGTGTATAATATAAGGAAAGATATGACTGTCACATTTGTCACGCCCAGTACCATTATGCTCAGACATCAGATAAAGTGATACAATATTGCATACCCATGGAACGCCAAATCTACATATTCTCAAATATTTGAAGAGGTCTTTAAATAATTGGAGAGCTCTCTAATTCAATTAATGATATCAAAATTTGATTGAAAGCACGCAATAAATGAATTGAAGACCTCTACAATTTAATAAGTGATATCAAAAATTAAGGTGTATTTCAGCTGTTTTGAGAGCTCTGTAATTGAATTGAAGAGATCTAATTGATTTGAAGACCTCTCTAAATGTTTTAAAGCTCGCTACAAATTAAATTAGAGAGGTCTGGAATTCAAATAGAGACCTCTCTAAATCAATTTGAGCGCGGTGAAATTCAATTTTAGATACTTTTGTATCTTGAATTCATGCCAAATGTACATATACTCAGTTATTTGAAAAGGTCTTTAAATATTTGGAGAGCTCTGTAAAATATTTGGAGAGGTTTATAAATCAATTACAGACATCAAAAATTCGTTTGTAGCGCGGTTTAAATCCATTGATTTTGAGACATCTATAATTCAATTGAAGATGTCTCCATTTGAATTGGAGACCTCTATTATTGTTTTACAGCACGCAAGAAATAAATTAATGATATCAAAAATTGTTTTTGAGAGGTCTATAATTGAATCCGCGCTTCAATTGTTTTATTTGAGAGCTCTCTATTTCAAAGTTGTTAATGGATTGTGATCAACAATATTGAAGCACGGTACAATTAAATTATTTTAAAGACCTCTTCAAAGATTTGGCGTTCCATACATACCGGTATATATAACGTCTATATTTGCAGCTATGTGGTTATCGTTAACGTTAGTGCTTTACGCGGCTCTAGTCATTTATCTCAGCCATATGGTTATATTAGTGCTGTACCGGTACATGCGAACAATACAAGTTGCTAGGCAAGTTCCTGGGTTTCCTGATACACGTCTTATACAGGGAGATTTATGGGTAAGGAAAAGAGATTTTCGTTATCAGCTGTCGTTTTTGGTCCTTTGCTAAATAAACCATTTCATACAGTGCCACTGTAATTCACAAAAATTTAAAATTTAATTTGCCAATGTACAGATCCTTTCAGGATTTCTCCTTTTCAGGTTGAATCCTTTGATGTGTACATGGAGAAAACGGTCCGGTTTGTGCAGACAACAGGTGTAAAGATGCATAAGATATGGGTGTACTTCTTCTACCCTGTATATTGTATTGACCACCCAGACACTGCAAAAGTCGTCTTGAAGGCGTCTCTCCCCAAAGATGACAACATAGGGAGTGGTTATACTATGCTGAAACCATGGATAGGTATACCGGAACTTACATGTAATCTATACTTTTAGATAAATTAAATTAAATTTAAATAGCTTTATCACGTCGTATACGGCACCCCGAAGGGAACCAAGCCTACCTGTTATTTTGATGATTTTATTATGTTAATAGTTCTGTTATTGTTAATTTTAATTTTAATGAAATAACTCCCGCGCTGGGTTCTATGGTTCAGTTTATGTGAATATATTTCAGTCCGACTTTATGTAACAAGTGCTTCCTAATTAGCTCGAGCACTCATTCAAAATGTTACCACGTCTCGCTTCCAATTTTCTGTAGGCAAACGCCCTAACCATGCACATAGCTATGGCGGCTCTATTTTCTGGCGGTCCTACAGATAGTTGATGCTTCCTATAAATTACATAATAACATTCGACACTGTATACGAGCATTTTACATTACAGGTGATGGTTTACTAACGAATTCAGGTGACCAGAAGTGGAAACGGAACAGATGCTTGCTAACACCAGCTTTTCACTTCGATATACTAAGAGAATACATCACGAAGTTCAACACTGCTGCTGAAGATTTACTGGTAATGATAGAAGTGTGTCCCTTATTATCTGCTAGCAATTTAAGAAAAAAACACTCGCTTGTATTGATAATTAAACGTTTTCAGGAATTTCAGCAAAAAATCATTACAAATATATTTTGCCAGATACGTTTGTCACAGAGCCGTGGTACCAGTATTGAAATATGTCGACTTGTGTCGGTGGCAACTCTAGACGCACTTCTTCAATGTGCATTCTCATACGACGGTCATATTCAAGAAGTAGGGTGTGTTGTCTTATAATTCTTCTAAATTTTCGTATAGTTTAGCGGTTCAGTTTCATTTCTCATCTTAATAATATGTGTACTGACTTAAATATCATAACTGCCCTGTACAGCTCTGCCTATGTAAAAATATAATAATTATTAAAGCCCAATAATCGAGTTGAACTTGCTCGATCTGTTCTTGTAAAACATTATCTCTGGTAATATATGTGCTACGAGTGCTTTAAAATCATATGATCATGGGCCTGTAATAAAATTAGTGAATTGGTAAATTATCGGAATTTTACTTTATTTTCAGACAAGATCATCCGTATGTATCCGCAGTACACGAATTGTCAAAATACTGCATCAATAGAATGAGGTATGCGGTATTGTTCATTTTGGACATAATAAATTCCACGTATTGCATGATTGTTTCGAATTCTTCCCTGTAATTGTTCCTTCCAAGAAAATAACACATTGATTCGTACGACATACTTTACTGAACAATGCATCCCGGAAACTGTTTAGATTTGCAGGAGCGGTTCGCAGGTGGGGCGGCTAACTTCATATGACTGAGATTGTTTTGTTGGGTCAAAGATAATTGTACTTGCGGGTATATAACTGAACCTGCAGGTGTATTTTTATTTCAGGTACAAATTTTATTACTAAGTTGTTATATCTGTTGTGGTACGCGAAATTACCGCCGCTACGTTATGCGTACCTGACGCAAACAAAGCGTATAATCGAATAAAGCTTGCATATATCAAAAGATGATTTAATTTTTAATAATTGCATGTAAAATTACTACCAAATCTTAAAATAACGAATTTGTTAGCGATTTAAATCGTGTCTTCGAAGTTGACTACTACATAAACTGTGTCAATATCAAATCACTCATTTAATGACAATTTTATTAAATAACAGATCAAACTTAAAATGATTCATTGTATATAGACTATCATCTTCACTGGCAATAACTCGTCAGAAACAGACAGTAATGATGCAGATCTGTAAATAAAAATACCTCTAACATATTCAATTTTGAAATAAACATATTGATGTGGGTATTCGATTTCATAGTTGGAGCATTTTCTATACTTCTAAATGGGTTTTCAGGCAGAAATTGATCAATTTTGCCATTCAATCTTCAAGGCTGATTTCAACAGATTTCAAGATGGCGGCCATTTTCGTTTATCTGAACGTATCAGCCAATCAGAATGCTCAGATTTCTCAACAGACAATCATTCGTAATTAATCTTTTATTGGACCGGTCCAATAAGTGATATTGGCCCTGATTTTTTGTTATTGGCCCTGTCTTTCAATTTTATGATAGCTCTTCCTATTCTATTACGTCGGGTAGTTAACGATTATTAGAGCCAATAAACAATTGTTATTTAATAATATTTCAAAAAGACTATGAGGATCTTACATGGCCTGCTGTGGAGGACTGGGTTGTTCCGACCAGAGGGAAAGCGGGGGGATAGGAGGAACCGAGCGAAGCGAGGTTCCGACTTCCCCCCGCTTTCCCGAGGGTCGGAACAACCCAGTCCTCCACAGTAGACCATGTAAGATCCTTTTTCTTGCATACTTTATTTGATGTTATTGCAGATTCTACGAGGAAACCGCTTTAAATAGGCCCTACTATGTTGAGCGGTAAATCAAAACTTCATGTTGATTAAATATAATTCCCCGCATGGAACCCCTTTGCGTAGGAAATTTGGTAGGTTCACACGTGAATTTACCACTGTTTATGTATCTAGAGCTAAAAACATAGTGCTTGATCGCACCCAAAACTATACTTTATTTACGTGTGTGAATAAAAAAAAATCAATTAAATCCTAAACAGAAATTCTCCTTACTCACGTCCAGTTTACTTGATTAATGCGACTATACCGACGATATGACTCAATTAACTTGTTTTGTTTACACAGTGACGTCATTTATCAAGAGAAACTGTGACGTCATTTACCGCCATTTTTTGTTTTGAAAGAAGTATGATTACAGGTATGTTCTTTGAAATGTGAATATATTCTGTTGCTATACATTTCTAAAATTTGATGCTCTTGCTTGTGACACCATAAAAAGCACCATTTCTTTTCGCAATCAACTCTCGCTTCAAATCTTCATGGATATTCGTTACTAACAATTTTCGTAATTTGAACCGTTATTGCGTACCCTGAAAATTCGAACCATTCCTAAAAATTTAAATTCCTTTTACATTAACTTGAAAAATATTGAAGTGTGTGCTTTCTTATGAGACCTTAGTTTACATTTACGAAAAACATCCTAAGCTTTCACTTGTAAACCGCCGTGAAACGTATCTCGGAAATAAAGTGTTCCAGGTATGAGTTGAATACACGAAAGTAGTTCGGGTGCTGTCAAAGTAAGCCCGAGATGTACTTTCCCTAGGGAAAGTATAGGCTGATCTCTTCCCTCCTCGTGCTGGGATCCGCCAATACTTTCCCCGGGGGTATGCAAGAATATGAGGATCTTACATGGCCTGCTGTGGAGGACTGGGTTGTTCCGACCAGAGGGAAAGCGGGGGAATAGGAGGAACCGAGCGAAGCGAGGTTCCGACTTCCCCCCGCTTTCCCGAGGGTCGGAACAACCCAGTCCTCCACAGTAGACCATGTAAGATCCTTTTTCTTGCATACTTTATTTGATGTTATTGCAGATTCTACGAGGAAACCGCTTTAAATAGGCCCTACTATGTTGAGCGGTAAATCAAAACTTCATGTTGATTAAATATAATTCCCCGCATGGAACCCCTTTGCGTAGGAAATTTGGTAGGTTCACACGTGAATTTACCACTGTTTATGTATCTAGAGCTAAAAACATAGTGCTTGATTGCACCCAAAACTATACTTGATTTACGTTGTGAATAAAAAATAATCAATTAAATCCTAAACAGAAATTCTCCTTACTCACGTCCAGTTTACTTGATTAATGCGACTATACCATCGACATTGACTCAATTAACTTGTTTTGTTTACACAGTGACGTCATTTATCAAGAGAAACTGTGACGTCATTTACCGCCATTTTTTGTTTTGAAAAAAGTATGATTACAGGTATGTTCTTTGAAATGTGAATATATTCTGTTGCTATACATTTCTAAAATTTGATGCTCTTGCTTGTGACACCATAAAAAGCACCATTTCTTTTCGCAATCAACTCTCGCTTCGAATCTTCATGGATATTCGTTACTAACAATTTTCGTAATTTGAACCGTTATTGCGTACCCTGAAAATTCGAACCATTCCTAAAAATTTAAATTCCTTTTACATTAACTTGAAAAATATTGAAGTGTGTGCTTTCTTATGAGACCTTAGTTTACATTTACGAAAAACATTCTAAGCTTTCACTTGTAAACCGCCGTGAAACGTATCTCGGAAATAAAGTGTTCCAGGTATGAGTTGAATACACGAAAGTAGTTCGGGTGCTGTCAAAGTAAGCCCGAGATGTACTTTCCCTAGGGAAAGTATAGGCTGATCTCTTCCCTCCTCGTGCTGGGATCCGCCAATACTTTCCCCGGGGGTATGCAAGAAAGGCTTTACAGATATGGCTTCAGTGATCTACGTTTGTATGATTTGTTTAAATCTCATCGAACTATATTAAATTACGTATAAATGATTGAAGGTTGTGTTAAGGCCGAATGCCGTTGATTTTGAAATAAAGCCCAAAGCAGGCGATTATTTATAATAATCACCTTCCAAAAGTAGAAAAAAATGGGCACTTACTTTTATAAAAGTAAGTAAAAGTAAGTAAATTATTTATAAATAATATATTAATTCATATAATGTATAGGTGAACGCAAGTTTGTTTCTTTCAGCAATCCAGTGTTATACCCGGATTTTATCTTTAATAGAACAAGGATGGGGAAACGATTTCAGCAGCTTTGCAAATATACTCATGAATTTGCAGACGACATAATCAAAAGAAGAAAATTGAACCTGGTAAATACTATGTTTGCTTAAAATGTCCTTCATAAAAAATTGCTTTCTACAGAGTTCTGATTGATCCTTGTCTAACGATGAGTCTTAAAACCACAGTCACATGAAGTTTGGAAATGTCTAATCAATTTTTGATAAAAAAAAAAACATTTTTAAAAAACACCCGAACCCTCTGTCAAGCATATTGGACATTGTCCAAACTTCATGTTACTGTGTGTAAAATTACATATACATGTAAAGCGATTATAGACAGCTTACAATTAAATGTCAATGAGTTCGTTACTATTTTCTCTTTGGTTTTAGGGTGGGGGGGGGGGGGAAAGCGGGTTCTGTTGTTGTTTTGTTGTTGTTGTTGATGTTGTTTTGCTTCCTTTAATCGTTTTATAGAGAATGGACGATGACGTATGGGGTCGGAGAGGTCCTGATTTCTTGGACATTATACTGATGGCTAGAGACGACAATGGTTGTGGTCTGAAAGATACTGAAATTCGAGCAGAGGCCAACACATTTTTATTTGCTGGTAGATATGAAAATATTGTCCTTTCTTGAAAGCATAACATGTATATGTTCTGTTAGTAAAGAAGGGAATGGAATTTAAAGAGGCGCTACCTAAAGCATAAATGAAAAAACATTTGCAAGTATTGTTACTTACCCTGAAAGTTTAAGCTATGTATTCCAGTCATTATCGGTGAAATCAGAGCGCCAAAACCCCTTGTTGGATTTTCATGTAACTTCATGGGAGATATCAGTATAAAGTGCAATTATGCATAATTGTTATTTGGGATCATACGTTTATATGTCAAGGTCACAGGGGTCTGTATCGTGAAAATATCTTCCCTACTCTTCATCTCCAAATCCCGTAGTTGGATTTCATCAATTTGAAGGGAAGCATCTTTATAGGGTTGCATATTACAATTTGTGGTCATAAAGTCAAAGGTCAAGGTCACTTAAATGTGAAAACAATATTGCCTACTTTTCATCTCAAAACACCTTTAGACTGGTTTGATTTTCGTCATACTTGCGAGGAAGCATCAGTATAGAATGAAGTGTAGTTGTACATATTGTAATTTGAGGTAATCATCTGGTCCAAAGTCAAACTCACAGGGGCTTGTAGATAGAACATCTTGTCTGCTCTTTATTTCAAAAACCTTTATTGGATTTGCATCAAACATGGTATGAGGCATCAGTAGGCAGTTTAGTTGTACACATTATGATGACAGGTCACTTTGGGGTTTCTGACCCCCACTGAGTCTTATTATTTGTAGGGGCGGTTGAACCCCATTTAGTTTTTCCGTCGGGGGCATTGGGACATGGGCAGTATTTCAAAAGACAATTCTAGTTTTTATTAGGTATGATAAACATCATAGAATTCTTATTTATTTACATTTTGTGACCAATGGCAGGACTGTCATGAAACTTGCTTTGTGGCACCCTTGAATTGTCCTTTTGTTAACAATAGAAAATTATTCCAGTCCACCGTTTACAGGGGCCGCTGTAGCAAACTGACAAAATGCCCCTGAGGGCATCACCCAATATAAGTGTGAGGTATATCATCAATAAGCGCTTAAATATCTATTTTTAAATACGCAATAAATTATAGGGGACTGGATGCAGCTGGATAAAGATTGTCAGACTGCAAAGCCAGCTGTTCAACTTATGTACATATATAAACTTATTACCCTTCCATGACATTTGCGGTCTTCTGATTAGTCAACGATCCGTAAATAGATACTGATATTTACGGGCAAGCCGGTAATATACACTTGACATAACCCCGTTACTGTACCCCATGCTAAACGTGATCTTGTTCGCCGCATTCATTACATTAGTCTCCATGCATGATGCTGTGATAGTGTCAATATGGGAAAACTGAACTTTTCCATATTAAAATACAGTTAGGTGCTAGCTAAAATGCTGAATAATAATCATTTGATTAAAATAATGGAAACTTTGTCTTTTTGCTAGCCCCTAGATGTAACACCGGTGCTGTTGTGACCAACTCTCTCTCTCTTTCTTTCTGTCCACTCGTCCGTCTGTCCGTACATTTAGCTGGAAGATAATGGTCCTGTTACAGTATGTTCAGCTCGACTTCCAATTTCATATAAGGATAAATTATTAGCTCGACATCAACTTTTCTCACGGAATCCATTTACATCAACATTGATCAAATAGAAAAGAATCTGCATGCAAGTTCCAAAAATGGTTTGAATTCCAAACATGTTCTGGTTTTCACCATTCTCGAAATGTTCATGCTACCCAACATGTTTTAACAAATGGATATTTTTATACGCCATATATTGAACATTAATTTAATAAATTTAATATTTTTGTTGAAAATATTAATGAATTTAATGTTTAATATATGGCGTATAAAAATATTTCTTATTGAACAAAAAGTTCTTTTAATCCATAAATATTTTACATGTAATTGAATAAATATATTCTACATAGAGTATTGCAACATTTGTCACGTAATAGTGTAGATGGTTTAGTTAAATCAGCATATACATGTATATTGTGCTTTTAGACAAATGAAATGGACAAATTCATTTGAATGATAGTAAGCTTGCTAAATTGCCCAAGTATCGCGCATTTCTGAACACATGAAACATATTTGCATGTTGTTCATCTTTGAAGATGGTAACTCTAAATGTCCTCTTCAATAGGTCATGATACAACCAGTTCCGCTTTGAGCTTTGGAATCTACGCCTTAGCAAAGTATCCAGATATACAAGAACGAATACAGCAGGAAGTAATGGAAGTTGTTGGTACAGGACCAGTAGAACAGTAGGTACACAAATGCACATTACTTTCATCACTGTAGATAAACTACTTCAACTTTAAGTTTTGCCGGGACCCACAATAAATCATGGTATTGACCCACAATAAATCATGGTATATAACTGTTTTGTATACTATACTGGGTATATTTATAAAAAAAGGTCTTTGCCAGGTAAATTGTCATGCAGTTAAATGAATCATATTTTACACGTACATCATTAAGATCGACTGCAAGAGGGCTTAATTCTAAGCTGTTTTATTCGGCTTTAAAGAAACCATACTCAACAGAGGAAATAATAAATACATTTTTAAATAAAAAATGACTGTAATGTTGCTAAAATAATCACAGGTACACGGGGCAAGGAATTTAAAAAAAAAAAATCCGAAAAAAAAATTGCGACAGCGTACATGTATATAAGATACATGTACGCTGTCGCGAATTTTTTTTTTCGGATTTTTTTTGAAAATTCCTTACCCCGTGTACCTGTGAAAATAATGAGTGTCTGGAAATCTATATGAGTATGCTTGGTAAGGTGATGTATTTATCAAACATACACTGGAAAAAAAAGTTTGTTCCGTGTTCTTTATTTTTCTCAAATTAGTGACCACCTGAGCAGGCTTAAATACATGTTGTGTTTTATCAAAGAAGTAATGAGGATGTACAGTATTGTACCGCTTATAGGAAGATGCACACGAGAACCAATCAAAATTGATGACGTCACACTGCCATGCAATTCAACGGTTGAAATAAACATACAAGCTATCAATCATAACCCATTAGTATGGCCTGACTATGAGGTACTTGTTTCTATCATGTACTGATAAAAATCGAAAATTGAAAAAAAAATGAGTACTTAGGTCTTAAAATATGTACATGTATGCATAGTGATTATGTTGCCAGTAGCTACAACTGAACAAAATCTCAAGATTAAATAGAGCATAATTGTTGGTTTCGGTGTAATATCACGTTATAATTTCACCGCGTGGGCACCAAAGTGATATTTTGACGAGTGGCGCAGCCACGAGTAAATATAACTAATTTTGATGTTCACGAGTGAAATTATCGTGATATGACATCGATACCAAATTTTTTTTCTATTTATTTTATGTCTCAAACCTACTTTTGTTGAGTTTATTTCAATAAAATGTCGAAAATCGCGGGAAACGTCACCAGAAAGCATCGCAAACATGACGTCATTATGGTTTCCGGCATTAATTACGCTCTGTATACTTTTTAACGTTAATCCAGGTAACAGATTTTGATAATTTTCACTGCGTGGACAGTGAGTTTATCGAAATACAATCCACCGTTATATTTCGATAAACCACCGAAAAACATACAATAATACTGCTTATAATTCTTACAGGAATTTCGACCAGACAGATTTTCTGAATCTGCACCAGAGAGAGATCCCTTCTGTTACATTCCGTTTTCTGCAGGCTCAAGGTAGTATGCATGAGTCCTTTCTCATTTCGTCAAATCAATTAAAAGTCAGCCTGATGATGTATAATAAATAAGTTTGAATTAAGTATAACTTTTCGTATTCGTTGGTCGTTGAAAAACTCCCGTATATTCACAAAATGAAATATCGATAAAATTAAGTTTTGTACTACGAAAACTGATACAGAATATTACATAAGAAAGAAAAATAAAACCTTAAAACAATAGATATTGCGAAAAAGACGATTAAAACTGTTTTCTTTTGAGCGATTTTCCTCAATTCATGTCAATATGGACGCCAACAGTCGGAAGCGATGCGGATATTCGGACTAATGTGGATATTTTCCTTGGACAAAGCAAGGTCTTTCAAATAGTATACTATTTGAAAGACCTTGGACAAAGTGACGTCTCGTAGCTCGCGACAAAAAGGTTAAGTTGTGCAGGAAAATACCAGTGTTGCCAATCAATAGGTACATTACACCGGCAAAATGGACAAAATCAGCCTATCTTATGCAAGAATCAACATTTGTTTACAAGTGAAAGGGAGCCCAAGTTTGTCGGTGTTTTAACTTGAGGAAAAATGTGTGTAAAAGATTCATGCGCTGTTATAAATCCGTTTTCATTTATACGCATTACAGGGCCATTGTAACTAAATAATGGACCTGTGCTCGTGTCTATTAGGAGCGGATTATTGGTCAAGTGGTAACGTACTGAACTTGTAGTCCCTGGATCACAGATTCGATCCCCCGCTCCTCCACTAACATTACTTAATAATGGTATTTCGGATGAGACCTAAATTTTCCATGTGTCGGTTATACTGTACACCGGACATGTTAAAGAAAAAGGGGTTCTCTGGAACGGGACACGTTCTGTATCTTGCGCTATCTTTTGAAACATAAAATAACTAAAAGTCTTCTGGGGGCGTCGGTCATATGGATTATCCGGTTTAAAAGCTAGTGAATTCATAACTATGACGTAAACAACCAACACAAACGTTGTCCAGCGCATTGTTGAGGGTCGTGCCAGTAAGAGTGTTTCGTTCTTGTTCTGTGGTTTTTATGCTAGAAGAACATGAACGAACGGGCTTGGGCACCAACCACCCGGGCCTTCAGGATTCTGCAGATGTTATTACAGGAAAAAACGTTCGTTACAGATAAATGCTGATGATTTCGCTGAAAATAGTTGAGCTGATATTGATAATATAAAGTAATAAATTACTAAGATGTGTAAACGTTAATATTTACCTTTGTCTTTTCAGAAACTGTATTGGGCGGAACTTTGCTCTTAACGAGCAGAAGGTAATCCTGTCTCGGCTTGTCCAAACGTAAGTCATAGATTCAATTTCACTGTGTCTGCCAATGCTTTTAACATACCAATTACAGTTGTTGTTTTCACTGAGGTTCACTGAAACAAATAAACGTCAAACTGATCAAGCTGGAACTGTAGGACCCGTCCTTCTTCTTATCATTATAGCTCACCGGTGTAATTCTGAACCACTTAAAACTCACAGTGATATCCCATAATATGGTCAATGTTCTATGTATTTATATTCAAACATAAAGTGACAAGTAACTCTTTTTTCAGATTTCGTATAGAACTTGATACGAACCACGAAGTTGTACCACAGCCGCAGTTAGTAATGAGACCAAAACACGGAATAAAAGTGTTTCTGCATTCACGATAATTATAACCTGAACTTACCGATCTGATCAAGCCCAGCAGCCAACTAAATCATTGGATTAATTTACTCTTTTTTTTCGAAGTGTGAAAATGATTGAAAAAGAAATAATGTTGCTAGAGTGTATCTTCGAGTAGGAATTTCTTTCCTAATAGTGAAACGATATCTACATTAATTTTGTATGTAAGTTTCATAATTATTGTAAGTTTCATAATCATTTATAATTATAAGTTTCATAAATATTATAAGTTTCATAAATATTGTAAGTTTCATAATTATCTTAAACTCGGCAACTATGTCAGTGGATATAAACTGCTGAACTTCTTTCCAATCCTTTAAAAAAAATATTCAATGTATAACAGAGATACGATCTTGATACTAACATGTGCATATATACAAGGTTCTAAAACCTCTGACCTCTAAGTGTGACCTTGACCTTCAAGGTACGGACATGGACTTGAACGTGATACCTATCTCATCTCCATGTGCTCAACAATTGTGCCATGAAATTTTTAAAAAAATCTATGCAGGATTCCATTACCTTTAAACTGTTAGTGGGACCTTGACCTTTGTGTGGTCATTATTATGAAGATACCGAACATTATTTCTTTCGTTGTCCGCTATTCGCCAACCAAAGAATTACTCTTTTTAGAAATGCCCGAACCGTTCATCCACTTAATGCTCAAAAGTTACTTTTTGGAATAGAAACTGTATCTGATGAAGAAAATGGAAACTTATTTATGGAAACTCAAATTTATATAAAGAGTACCAAGCGATTTACAAACAGTTAGCTGTCCCACACTTACATGTTTCTATCAGTAAAGACTGGCGCCTTGCGGGGTGGATTGTTGTGCTTACGGGGTTGCAACAACACGTGTCGAACAACACGGTATAGACTCGAATCATGTTCATTCTTTCCTATCTTTTTTTTTTCTTTTTTTTCTCTCTGTATGTTTTTTTTTTTTTTTTTTTGACTGATGTGATTTTTCTTGATGTTTGGTTCTTACATTTATTCTCCATTTTTTTAATTCATCTTGTTTCTAATCCAAGATATCTGTAAAATGTGAATAAATACATTTGCCATTTGCCATGATTGCATTTATGTGAACATTATTTCATATGGGACGGGCCGTGGTCTAATTCATTTGTAAATGTTACAACTTCATGTATTAATTGTATTTATGTTTATGTAAAACAATTTACAATAAAATATTATTAAATCAATGACCTTTGGGGTCGGGTCGTGGGTTTTGTATGCGACACGTCGTCTAAATGTGCTGAACATTTGTTTAAAAATCCTTCTTTGGGTAATAGAGTTACGGTCCGGATACGAATGTGTGGGGAATTATGAAATGCCGGGCGCAAATTTAAAGGCGGACGGACAGACAGACGGACGGTGCGATTTCAATATGCCCACGTTGGGGGCATATACGTGTCGTCGTTTCAAGATGTCGAAAAATTATACACACTCTTGACAAAAAATTGAATTTACAAATTGAATTAGTCTGAACACAGATTGGTTATGTAGTGAATGCCCGCCTAATGCCAAACATCACAAGGGAAATAATTCAACGGATACTCACTGTTATTATTAAACTAACGTAGTTAACTCCCGTGGGTAAAGATTTCAAACAGCTAATTTTCGTTATATCTAACATCTAAACATAAAAAGAATACGTTTGATAACATTTTAGGGCTTGGAATAGCCTTATGGTGTCTTAGGGTAAATAGGCTGACCGGCCAAAGAAATATAGTGTTCCTTGAAATAAACTGAAACTTTTAAAGAAAGCAAATTAGTGAATTCGTTTAAAGGAGACAAAATGGCGAAAGTCGATTAGACACACTAGTATTCTATACATTTTCCCATGATATAGTCAAGGCTGTTGAGCTTCGAAACAGGCTATACCCGGACAAAATTCATACAAAATGTACTTTTTTTCAAAATACTTATTTTCTCCGAGAGATAGAGACGAGGACAGAAATGCCTAATAACGGATAAAAAAATATATGTTTGTGTTTTGAACAGTTCTGAAGCTAATAAAACAACAATGACTTGTACATACAGATTTGCTGTGCAAGGTGGGTGGGGAAGTGGTACAGGCAGTTCAACAATTCAAATGCGTCCACTCCTAACACACAACTTTTGCTGGCAAATATAAGTTTTAGATATGAAATTGAAATAATGCATGCCCTTTGTAACAAATTTGCCATTATATACATGTAGACAGTGAACGTAACAAACCATTGAATCAGAACATGCATCTCCTCTTGTTTATAATGATTCGCATAAAACTTGTTGAATGCTGGCCTTGATATTGACACATCAACAAGGCTATTTGACATAATTACATGCTGTATAGACAAGATAACATGATAAGTGGACATGATAAAACGCTCTTTTAACATAGTAACATATTTGTTTGACATAATAAGACGCATAATGGATAAGTCAACACCACACATTGACAAATCAACACGGCCATTTGACTGAATAACACGCTGTTTCAGACAGGATCACATAATTAGTGGGCATGATAACACACCCTTTTAACATAATGACACGTTTGTTTGACATAATAAGACGCATAGTTGACCAGTCAACACCATATATTGACAAATCAACAGGGCCATTTCACATAATCACACGCTGTATAGACAAGATCACATGATTAGTGGACATGATAACTCGCTGTTTTAACACAATGACACGTTTGTTTGACATATTAAGACGCATAGTGGACAAGTCAACACCATATATTGACAAATCAACACGGCTTTTTGACATAATTATCACACGCTGTATAGACAAGATCACATGATTAGTGGAGATGATAGCATGCCCTTTTAACATAATGACACGTTTGTTTGACATATTAAGACGCATAGTGGACAAGTCAACACCATATATTGACAAATCAACACGGCTTTTTGACATAATCACACGCTGTATAGACAAGATCACATGATTAGTGGACATGATAACTCGCTGTTTTAACACAATGACACGTTTGTTTGACATATTAAGACGCATAGTGGACAAGTCAACACCACATATTGACAAATCAACACGGCTTTTTGACATAATCACACGCTGTATAGACACTATCACATGATTAGTGGAGATGATAGCATGCCCTTTTAACATAATGACACGTTTGTTTGACATATTAAGACGCATAGTGGACAAGTCCACACCACATATTGACAAATCAACACGGCTTTTTGACATAATCACACGCTGTATAGACAAGATCACATGATTAGTGGAGATGATAGCATGCCCTTTTTAACATAATGACACGTTTGTTTGACATATTAAGACGCATAGTGGACAAGTCAACACCACATATTGACAAATCAACACGGCTTTTTGACATAATCACACGCTGTATAGACAAGATCACATGATTAGTGGAGATGATAGCATGCCCTTTTAACATAATGACACGTTTGTTTGACATATTAAGACGCATAGTGGACAAGTCAACACCATATATTGACAAATCAACACGGCCATTTGACATAATCACACAATGTATAGACAAATTCACATGATTCATTGACATGATGACACGTCTTCCTAACACAATCACGCAACAATCTGGCATAATAAGACACGGGGTGGACAAGACAAAAAGAAATATGACAACATCAGACAGTTGTGGCGTTCGTATTACTATCATCACGTTGTTTCAGTTGTCTTTTTTACACTCCTTTACTGCAAATGTAAGATTTCTACAGAAGTCGGGTACAAATCAGATTGACAAGTCACCACAAACTTCCTGATACGGAATCAGATAGTTTTAGAGAAAACAGAGATACAACACATGCCTTGCTGAGACTTGTTCAGGACATTGCAGCTGAACGATAACTGTATCACTACTGTAACCTTAATTGATATTGAAAATGCTTTCGGCACTATATGAACTTATGAAGACATGAACTTCTAGATAAACTACACATGGTAAATATTGGTTTGGCTAGAATATTGGCAACCAGATACGGTAGCTGTTTGTTGTTTGAGAGGCTACCACAGTCTTGAATGATTGAGTATGCCTTAGTAATATTGGTACAGCCAGTTGCATTGGTCTCGAGATACAAATCAGTACCATTCCCCTCGATCTGCACAGAGAAGAGATTGCAATAAGAGAATGCACCAAATTCATGGCTAAAGTTGGGGTATGATAAGATCGGACGAGATTTTGAGTTCAAACCAAGAAAATAATAGCAAAAGGACTTGTCCACAACTGTGGGAACCAGCGTTTGTGTTACGGTGAGCTTTTTCTTCCCTAACATTTTTGTCGTAGAGCGTGCTATTTGTCATTATTTTGCATATCATTTGAACTTGTGAAATAATAAAGAAACTTACAACAGATAATAAATTGATCAGGCATGTTGTTTTTATTTCATTACTATCAATTTTCGTATAAAACACTAATGGCCAAAGGGATGCAATCTCCGTAATACTTGATTTTACCACGTTTCCTATATTACCTTATACCTGTGTAAAAAGTCTTCAGTCATGTCCCGTTATAATGTACTAATCTCTCACTAACCTGTGACCCGTTAATGTACTATACTTATTGGCGCTGTGCGGAAGCACAGTGCCAGTATTGAATAGGTTTTAATTTTGTACCATGGGGTTGCATAATCGAATAGGGAGTAGCCAACATTATTATTGTAATTAAAAACTATGTATTATGTGTGAACAAACTCCCTATAATGAATAAATAAATAGTATTAACTGATTACAAACAATACTATACCAGATGCATACGTCTTCGACCGTTAATTCAAAACTTTTGACATATTCATAGGATATTTAATAACTTTTCCACAAACTTGAAGGTTACGGGTTTTTTATTGCTTTGTTTACGGACCCTACGGCCAGATTCATCAAAGTTCAGAAAAAACGTCTCAATAGTTGTTTTGCTAACTCTAAACATTTTGAAATTTAAATACATATGTTGTCAACGTGAATAATTAATGAAAACCTATTTTAATTACTACATACTAAAGTAAAATGTAGGCATTATAAATAAGACCGTTCACCTAACTATGCGATACATGGGGTCTCAATGAAAGTTATGTAAAGCATCGCTAACAACTGACCAATAGTAAAGACAAAATTAATCACGTGGGTTTCGTCTGCGTCGAAAAGCGTCTACTGACCACGAGCTGTAGCCTTGTTTAATGGGCGTCATCGTACCATTATACGGAAGGTTGTTTTATGATTCGTTTATTTTTTTGTTAAACTGTAGTAAATGTGTTTTTTTACTTATTATGATAACAGTTAAAATAACAGAATGTATTTGGTTTTTCCCGTTGATAGGTTGTTTACTGATATTCTAAAATGACTCTGATTCCTTTAAATCATGTTTCAAAAACATGCGCAGCGCCTTTGATGCTTTGCATCAAAATTTGTCTTGTATGTTTGATGAATGCAATGCTTCATTGCATTCGTCATCACCGGTTATCATAGATAGCTTAGTACATTGTGTAACTTTGTGTTAGTCAATAAATATATATATATTTGTTTCAGTGTCCTGACATTCCAAAATGGACCCACGTCCACCATTACTATAAAATGTGTTGCCGCGTACTCCGCTGAGGCCAAGGCAGAATAATCAAACAAATAACTCTACCGGCTCCAAGCATTTTCATAAAAATGAATTAAAGTTAACAGACACACTTGAAATAACTATTACATTCATCTTTGAACAAAAACAGTTGTATCACATTTAGACAATCACTTATTGATATTATACAGGTAATGCAATAATTCCCAACAAACGGAAAATGCATGACAAAGATACAGCCCGGACACGACAAAATGCAAGACAGACGGACGGACGGACAAACGGACGGACAGACGGACGGTGCGGTTTTAATATGCCCAACTTTATATCGTTCAAATTTCTTTGATGTTTGAATTGCCAATATTTATATCGGCATCCGATTCATGAAGAGTTGAGTAGTCGACATGTAAATCTATATTCGCTGAGGTTGCTTCAAAAGTAAAGTCGTTTATGTATATCAGAAATAGTAAAGGTCCTAATATAGAACTCTTGGGAACCCCAGATGTAACGTACAATGCATTAGAAATGGTATTTCCAGATTTAATAACATGAATGATGTCTGACAGATAAGATAAAGCTACTGTGTCTGTATAAAAGACTTTAGTGATCAACCAAGCCGAGTGCCTTTCTTAAATCTAAAAATACTGCCGCTACATATTTTCAACAGTCAATGTCGTTTCAATGAGATGAATTAACCCCTCCCCCCCCCCCCCCCCCCCCCCCCCCCCCCCCCCCCCCCCCCCCCCCCCCCCCCCCCCCCCCCCCCCCCCCCCCCCCCCCCCCCCCCCCCCCCCCCCCCCCCCCCCCCCCCCCCCCCCCCCCCCCCCCCCCCCCCCCCCCCCCCCCCCCCCCCCCCCCCCCCCCCCCCCCCCTTATGTCTTTGAAAAATATTTCTGTTAAGCTATTTTGGGATAAATCTCAGTGTAAAATATCTTTAAATTCAGCGAGTGTCGAAAATATTCTTACCAATTTTATTTTCCAAATATTTTTACTCGGATTTCAGAGCATTTTCAATTTAACAAAATAACCTTTTTTTTTTTTTTTTAAAAAAAAAAATGCCCCCCCCCCCCGATCAATTTTCACATCAATGTTAACACCTGTTTTTATCGCCATAAATTGGTTTAACCGGATGTTGATTATTAGGGGTAACTTGTTCGATAATTTATTACCACGTTTTGACCAATATACTTGTCCGGTAAACTATGAACATGACAAACACTTTGTGTTAAAAAAAATTATCTTTTTCATCCTTTATTTCCAACAATTAAGGTGTCACATCTTATACTATTTATGTACTTAACGAAAACATATAAAGTTCATTGTTTATGAAATAAAAAAGTAATTGACACAATAGTGATTTCTTAGGTCATTTATTGTCACTGGCCCTCTTCATTTTCTTTTATAAAAATAAAGTTAGTCAGCGCAATCTCAGAAAGCAACGGTACACTGATTGTGAAGAATGTCTGTCCCACTTTAGCGCTCAGCTTACTTATCGATTTTTGTGACTAACTGTTTATGACTTATCGTGAACGAAACTTCCGATCCCGAGAATATGATGTAGACAGATTGGAATCGTCGGGCACCCCGGCCTTTTTCTTCCTTTTTGATATTGGAATTACAAATACTTCTTGAAGTTTTGTCTGGAAGTAAACCTCTGCCTATACTTTGGTTAATAACATTGGCTATTGGTGAAGAAATGTTATCACTTATAGAGTTTAGTATTATTGGACCAATACCATCTAACCTGGTATATTTGTTTGGATTGTTTTTTTACTTTTCTCTACTTCAAATGCAGAAATTAATTTTACTTCAAAGAAAGAATGTCCTGTTCTGTTTAAGCTTTGTAAAGTGTTCTTGAATAAATGATGTCTTTTGATTCAGTCCATTTAATATTACTCTGTTTAAATGTATTATAATTTGTATGACACAATTATGATTATCATGTAGAATCAGAATCACTTTATTTCACTCATGCCATTCAATCATATGACAAAATGAGGTAATAATGTCAATAATGATTTTATCAAAATATTCATTCAGAGCTATAAAATGTTACAGTGTCCTCCAATAAATTCTCGAAGGTATTTAGTTATTATCGATACCAGCATTTGTTATCTGAAATGCATTTTATATAACTTTTTAAAATAGCTTCATTGTAACAAATATTTTTGCCTCTCCATATCAAAGTTGTAACTCTATTTCTTTACTTTTTGTACTCATTGAATTTCTTGTTTCTATGAAGTTTATTTTTATGAGAGATGGCAATCTGTATTTGACCGCAAACCATTCAGGCTGTGTGTCTAGTTCACCCTTTTCCTCTTTAACAGGGGGGATATTTAGACAAGAGGTTGCTAATTAACTATAGCGTAAAATATATGTAAAGAGAATGTTGGGTCATGGTATGTTTCAACAACGTCAATACCAGCATTCACTAAATAATTTTGCAAACTTGATTCGTTAGAATTCTTTAAAGACTTCATATTATTGTTTTATGAGATGATTTTGTTTATCCTAGACCTGTCGCTGATTATTTTCCAAAAAAAGCTGTCTTCAAGTATCTGTTCAACATCTCCAAGAATATTTAATTCATAACTTATTGCATTGATTTTGTCATGTAATAATTCATATGTATCAATTCAGGACTGTTTTGAATATAGGGGTCTGTAAACAAAATTCGATAAAATTGGTTTTCACACGATAGACGGTTCCTGGTTTTCAATAAGAAAAAATTATCTGAACACATAGAGAGTAATTGTTTGTTTTCGGTGCATTTTTGCTGTTCACGAGTGATATTACAAAATATTATCTGAAACAACTCCTTTACAAAATTTCCCATTGAGGTTGCCCCTTTGCAACTATTTGGTGAAAACCTGCAAATCTGGAAAGACTCTGTTATGCAAATTGCCACCCTTATAACGAGAAGTAACACTGTATGGGGCATTTATCGGGTCTTACCGCTTTCACCTCGAACGAGGTTGGTGGACCCAAAAAGATACATTTAATTTCATATTCGTCAATGTATTAATTTGCATGTTTCCGGTAGAGGGACATTTCGTCTACCGAAGAATAATCGAATTGTATACGATTTGGTAAGAGGTATCCAATATATTCTACTACAGCAATGAAATTCTTGCTATTTCTGATTTGTTTCTTTACTTTGACGCCGCATTATGATTTTCCAAAGCAAAAAGTATATATAGTGTTAGAAATTCCGGACTGTAATAGTAGTCGGATAATGATAGACCGCCGTACAAAGACATAGAAACACCAAGGGTTTTATTTAACGTTTTAACTGTCAAACAAATAATCACTGAGTACTTAAACATTTGAATTAATAAACTGTTCATTTAGGAAAGGTTGCTTTTTTCCACAGCCATATCACCCATTTCTTCTTATTTTGGGCATTGGCTAAAACTCTGATGGATACTTCATCAGGCTGAGAATATCTCCTGATCGGGGTAAATACCCCGAATGAGCTAAAATAGCCAGATCGGGCTAAAACGTAAACAATAGAATAGAAATAATTAAAAAAAACAAAAACTTTTTTGCTAGGAAAAAGCACAAGTTAATTTTTTCAGTGTATGTTTATATTATTGTAAGTTAATAAATAGTATAATAAGAATAAGCAATTTTCATGTCAATATCTTTTAACCAACTGAAAAAAACAGAAAGTTATTATTCGTCAGGTCTGTATAAATGAGATAAATATTCTATGAAAAAATTAACTTGCGCTTTTTCTTTGGAAAATCGGGCTATTATAGCTTATTCGGGGTATTTACCCCGATCGGGAGATATTCTCAGCCTGTTCATGAATATGTTTTATTGAATTACATAATACCTTGCAAGAATCTTTTTTTAAAGTCTGTCATAAACAATGTTGATTTATGTAGTGACTGTGTGCTTCTTTAGTCTGTTATTATCCAATCGCTGGGGATATGGTATTCTCCCTGACCCAGTAAACGGTGTATACCAGTAACTGGTGTAACTCGTTACTCGTTATAACGAGTCGTTAATCCCAAATATAGATGCTGTCATTTCATTTGCATACCAGAAGTGTTCACAGTATGCTGTCAAAATCTCCTGAAACCTGTAAAATCCATAAAAAGTGTATGCAATGAGCGTTTTTAGGTAAGAAGACCTCATTCTGTATAAAATTCTATATTTAACATCATTTCCAACTGATTTTGACTTTCTTTCATCTTGAGATTCTCAAATTTGTCTTCTTATCGAAATGAAGACTGATGTAAAGGTAAAAATCACCTATTATACCATTTTGACGCGTGGAAATTTGTCTGGAGGAGATTTTTATTGATGCACCGGTTACTGGTACAAAAATGACCTTGGACTTTGTTTGTATACATGTTAATTTGAGGCCAAATAGCGCACACTGCATGGAATTTTCAGAAATTTTGATGGTTGCATGATATTGTTGAAATGACAATCTACTAAATATAATTGAGTAACTTAAACTGAAAAATGATTTTGCAACTTTTTTGAGCATGTTTACATTAAGACCACCGTTTACTGGGTCAAGAAGCCTACATTTTTGTTAGAGCTCTGTCCATCCTATTTATTGTCTAGGCTATGTCTCAGTAACCACTGACTTAAATTCATTGAAAATTAATAGACTTCTTCACTATCACTATCAAGAGAAGATGTGCACATTATCAGTGAGTGACAGCTTAATATTTCTTTATTAGTGAGTAGTGAAAAATATTACCCTTTGATTACTTTTTAGCTCACCTGAGCATGTTATTGTGGTGGGTTTGTCAAAGTTAAGGTTGAAATGTGCAGCTAAAGAAACTGTAGTTTTCATGGAATCATGATGAAACAGAATGTTTGTCTTGATGAGCACTTGATCACAAGAGGGTTCGACACTAACTCCTAAAGCAGAAATCCTGACAGGACTTCTACTTTTGAAATTAGAACTTAGAAGAAGTCCCTCCCAAAAATCAGAAATCAGAAAAATGAAATAATGTGCATGTGAATCGTGAACGGGTAAAAAAAAGACATAATTTTCATGGCAAACAAGTGATTTCTCTACAAGTACGCGGGCAAACAATAGTTTAAACTATATTAAATTGAATATTGATTATTTCTCATTAACTCGAAAAATGTGGCGAAAAATTAGCAGTCATAAGTCTGCAAACACAATAATTTTTGAGTCACTTCAATACACACACTCTGCTATTTTGATAATATTATGCATATTGAAAAAATTTACACATAAGCTCTTTCTGTGTCACTTTTAATTCGTAAATGGTCCTGAAAAAACAGTTTCTTCTCTGCATAGACGCTGCTAATAGATCTTGTTGTTAAACGTCTAAAAAAATATTTAGGCATTTAGTTTGTCGATTGTTCCGAAAAACAACTGTGATAAGCCTATAATTAATCACAGCAGACACATCGCAATTTAAAGTAACATTTAATCCCTTTAAATTTATTATAGGGTGTTACAACCGCCTACCTGTGCAGTAATTAAGTATTGGAAAACCGCGTTCTAATTGGTTGAGAGCACAAAACACACATCACCTTTACATTTTATCAGCCGTTACGCTGTGTATTGTGTATAGTGTATTGCGGTAATTTTTGATACGCATCCAGTGGATTCGTCATTGAATTTTTAGTGTCCTTTTGTAATACTGAAATAATTAACAGAACTATTAATTTTCCCTCGAAGTCTTAGGAGTCCCAGCGGAACAACTGACTTGGAATTTAAGGAGTCCCTCCCAAGATTTTGGTGTCCTCGGGATCGTGGGACTGCGTTAGTGTCAAACCCTTCACAAGGGGTCAAAACTAGGTCATGCTTTCAGATAATAGAAAAACCTTGTTAGCGCAATAAAGGTTGCATTATCATCAAGAATGTTTGCAGTTGCTCAAAATATTCCACCTGTTAAAATCTAGGTTGAGTTTGAAACCGGGTCATGTGGGGTCACTAGTCATATAGTCAGATCATTAAAGCACATGTCTTTGAGGCTACAGTAATGAAATTTGGATTGTGTGTACATATACTATTTTTCAAGTAGATTCACAATTGTCTCGACTGACCAGGAATAACCTTGGAGCAATGGGAGAAAGATGGGCAATCAAGGGTAATCGTGGCCAGGCACTCACTGTCTTGCATATGTTGTCTGTCCACCATTTCGTTCAAATAACATCTGGAACCACTGGCCCAATGTTGATGAAACTTTGCAGGGAGGTTCCTTGCATGAAACTCTATCAAAGTTGTTCAACAAATTCCATTCCATGTAGAACTCTGGTTGTTATAGCAACAAATTGGAAAAAAATTAAATGTTTTTTGAAACCACAAGGCCTAGAGCTTAGATACTAAGCATCTGGCACTGCCTAATGAACCTCTGCCAAGACTGAGCAAATCATGATCCCTAAGGAAAAATTGACCTTGCCTGAGGGGTCATTTGTTATCCCCCGCCTTAGAGGAGGGGATATGGTAATGGTCTCCCTCTGTGTGACCGTCTGTCTGTCCTCCACACTTTTGTCTGGAGCATTTCCTCTAAAGTATTCAAGGGAATTTATTTAAACGTTACACTCAGACAGAGTGAGCTATTAGGATCGCTCACCGTCTGTGGTAAGTCCGTCAGTCCACCATTTCCTTCAAATGACATTTCCTCTGAAACTGACTGGCCAATGTTGTTGAAACTTTGCAGGGAGGTTCCTTCCATGAAGCATTATCAAAGTTGTTCAAAGAATTCCATTCCATGCAGAACTCTTGTTGCTATGGCAACAAATAGGAAAAACTTTAAAATTCTTCTTCTCTGAAACCACAAGGCCTAGAGCTAAGATATTTCGCATGTAGCATTGTCTAGTGGACCTCTAGTCAAAATTGGCCCCATACAGGGCATACTTAGTTTTACAAAGGCAAATATAGGAAAAACTTTAAAAAAATTCTTCTCTGAAGCCACAAGGCCTGCAGCATTGTCTAATGGACCTCTATCAAGATTGTTCAAATTATGATCCACAAATCAAAATTGACCCCATCCAGGTGGTCACTTAGTTTTACAAAGGCTTACATAGGAAAGACTTCAAAAATCGTCTCCTCTGAAATCACAAGTCCTAGAGCTTAGATATTTAGCATGTAGCATTTCCTAGTAGACCTCTTTAAAGTTGTTCAAATTATGCCCCTGGGGTCAATATTAGCCTCAGGGGTCACTTGTTAGCTCACCTGGCACAAAGTGCCAGAGTGAGCTATTAGGATCGCTTTCTGTCCGTCGTACGTCGTCCGTCTGTCCGTCCATCTGTCCACCATTTCCTTCAAACCACATCTTCTCTGAAACCTCTGGGCCAATGTTGATGAAACTTCGCAGCGATGTTCCTTGCATGAACCTCTATCAAAGTTGTTCAAAGAATTCCATTCCATGCAGAACTCTGGTTGCTATGGCAACAAATAGGAAAAACTTTAAAATTCTTCTCTGAAACCACAATGCCTAGAGCTTAGATATCTAGCATGTAGCATTAGCTAGTGGACCTCTACCAAGATTGTTCAAATTATGACCCCCGGGTCAAAATTGACCCTGCGTGGGTGGTCACTTTGTTTTGCATAGGCTTATATAGGAAAAACTTTAAAAATCTTCTTCTCTAAAACCACAAGGCCTAAAGCTTAGACATTTGGCATGTAGCATTGTCTAGTGGACCTTTACCAAGATTGTTCAAATCATGACCCCCTAGTCGAAATTAACCCTCTTGGGAGGGGGATGGGAAGCACTGGATTCCACATGGGCTTATATAGGGTACACTTTAAAAAAACACCACAAGGCCAACAGGCAGATAATAGATATTTGAAATGTTACTTAACATTGTGTAGTGGACCTCTACGAATTATGTTAGAATCATGACCCCTTTTATTATAGCAAATGGTAGTCAGGTGAGCGATATAGGGCCATCATGGCCCTCTTGTTTTACAAAGATGTATATTGGAAAACCTTTAAAAATCTTCTTCTCAAAAACCACAAGGTTAAGAGCCTAGATATTTAGTGAGTAACAGTTTCTAGTGGACCTCTTCAAAGTGTGTTCAAATCATGCCCCCATCGTAAAATATTTCCCTGCCTAGGGGGTCATTTGGTATAGAAAAAACTTCAAAATCTTTATCTGCTTTTCTAAAACTAGATGGTCTAGAGCTTAGATATTTGGTATGTAACATTGTCTAGTGGTCTTTCACTTACTTTGTTAAAATCATGCCTCTTGGGTCAAAATTGACCACACCCACCAGGCAAGTGGACTTGTACTCAGGTGAGCAATATAGGGCCATCATGGCCCTCTTGTTTAATTGACTAAACTGCTGTCTTGGCTATTTTACTTAAAAAGTTCCATTAATTTAGAAATGTATCAGTTGCCACCATAGTTTCTAAGCAACCTTTGGAAGAATGTTCAACTGCACTTTCTAAAACTGCTAAAATTAAAAATTCTCCTGTTAGAATAGATAGATTTTATGAAAATGTGCTAGAAGTTTATTAATTTATTTCTGTCTCATCCCTTTACATGATATAATAATCAAACACATGCATAAAAACATACTATAATAGTAAATGGCCATTCTTAAAAAGAATTATAAGAGACTATGTGTAACAGAGTCAGTCTCAACTGAGATTAATTTGTTAGATAATTCTATATACATGTAATAATGTTTCATATATTATATATGATTAGCAGGAGACTTCATTAAATTTAGAACCTTTTTGTTTGCAGAAATCGACTCGTTTGTCCGTCCGTCCCAATTTCTTTGTTTGGAGCATTACTCCAAACATAAAGTATAAAAGGGAATTACTTGAAATAGGAAATAACTTGATATATGGCCATTATGTTCGACCTGTTTAACTTACTGCCCTGTGTTACTTTTTAGCTCACCTGGCACAAAGTGCCAGAGTGAGCTATTAGGATTGCATTCGGTCCGGCGTCCGTCGTACGTCCATCCGCACGCACGATGGGTACCTTGGGTGGTAGGAGGTGTGGCCTAAGACAATAGAAATCTATTGTCTTCATTCCGTCTTTTGTCCCTTAAGTGGTCATTCTTTTGTTACTTAAGTGGTCACTCTATTGTTCGAGAACAATGGAAATACCACCTTATAACACCTTCGTATGGGTGTCCGTCCGTCCATCCACCATTTCCTTCAAACGACATCTCCTCTGAAACCACTGGGCCAATGTTGATGAAACTTAGCAGGGATGTACCTTGCATAAAGCTCTATCAAATTTGTTCAAAGAATTCCATTCCATGCAGAACTCTGGTTGCTATGGCAACAAATAGGAAAAACTTTAAAAATCTTCTTCTCTGAAACCACAATGCCTAGAGCTTAGATATTTGGCATGTAGCATTGTCTAGTGGACCTCTACCAAGATTGTTCAACAAAATTGACCCTGCGCGGGTGGTCACTTAGTTTTGCAGAGGCTTATATAGGAAAACTTTATAAATCTTCTTCTCAGAAACCACAAGGCCTAAAGCTAGATATTTAGCATGTAGCATTGGAGTGGACCTCTACCAACATTGTTCAAATTATGACCCCCGGATCAAAATTGACCCCACACGGGGGGTCACTTAGTTTTACATAGGCTTATATAGAAAAAACTTTAAAAATCTTCTTCTCTGAAACCACAAGGCCTAAAGCTTAGATATTTGGTATGTAGCATTGCCTAGTAGACCTCTTCAAGGTTTGTTCAAATTATGCCCCTGGGGTCAAAATTGGCCTTCCCCTGGGGGGTGGGCGGGGGCAATTGTTTTACAAAGATGTTTATAGGAAAACCTATTTGGTATATAACATTGTCTAGTGACCTTCCACCAGGCAAGTGGACTTGTACCAATGTGTAGCGATATAGGGCCATCTTGGCCCTCTTGTTCTTGTGAGGAGCATTACTCGAAATGTATTGAAGGGAATCAATATTGATACTTCATGTGTTGATAGAGAACAGACAGACAGGGAGAGGAAGTGCTGTGCGTCTACACTTGATTTTCATAGACTTAGATATTTAGAATGTAGCATTGCCTAGTTGACCTCTACAAAGAGTGTTCAAGTCATAACCCCCAGGTCAAAATGGACCACACTTGATAAAGGGGAAAACTTCAAAAATCTTCTGTCTAGAACCACAAGGCCCTCCCCCCTGGTCAAAATTGACCCTTCTGTTGTTGACCTTGTATTATAGTATAAAGAAAATTAATAACCAATAGTAGCCAGGTGTGCGATATAATATAGGGCCTCTTAGCTCTCTTGTTCAATAGATAACAGAGTTAACAGGATTAAAATGAACATAATAGTCTGCCTCCCCCCCAAACAATCAAATTCAATATTTACAACTGTTTTCATTCAGTTTGGAAGCATTGTAGCCATACTGGATATTAACATATGTCTGGATCAAAATACCAGCCAATATTACACCACAGACTTTTGTCCATATAATGAATAGCTTGACATATTGCAGTTTGAGATTGCCTGCAGATATCCAGATTGAAATTCAAATCATATGATGTTTATCAGAAATAAATTGATACCTCATCAGTACTCTGTGGTCTGATTAATTAGCTAGAGATAATTTTCTGACTCAGGATATCATGTCTAGTAAAGTGAGCATTGTTTGGTTTTGTCCTTGATTTTGTAATTGCATGAACATCTTAGTGGACATAGTCCTGTCTGTTCTTAAAGCTTTTGTCCAGTCTTCATTGATTCTTATCACCATACTTGTTGGTGTATTGTAATTTTTATTGGTCAAGTTTGATAACATGTCAGATCACCATAGGCACTGTAGAGTTACAGCCCTTTAATTAGCAAAAATTCACCAAGTTAGGACTGTCTGCTCTCAAGACTGTTTGGAAAACCTTTTTGTAATCGTTGCCAAATATAGTCACAATGATTTTAAAGTTGCTTAGTAAAAACATGTAGCACAATGATACAGCATGTCACAAGAGGGTCCCAGGTTGGTAGCTTAAAAGTCAGGTCACAAAGATTAATAACACGGTGAACAATCATGTGATCGTAATACGTCATTTTGTTCGTCCGCAAAGAATATTTTATAAACAAAAGTCTTTGACTGAAATCTTCAAGTGTGCGTAAGTTTTTCATTTCTCAACCGATTTCTGTCACATTTGTTGCAGGCAAAGAGGAAAACAGTACTCTGTCCCTGGTTGATAACAGTTTTCTTAAAATAAGTCGCTCTTTTGTAAACATTCTGTAAAACCTTTGCAACAAAGCCTGAATTCAACGGTTTGTCCGCAAAGAATATTTCAATTTCGACAGTGTATTTGGAGCAATCCACTTTTAGTGCCATGTATTCACGGCGAAACTTACTCCGTTGTCATTTCACTGCAAATAAACACATTTCAGGTCAATTCAGTGCCTCAGAAAACAATAAAGCATTCAGTTTGTAACAAAGCTAATCCTAAAAGGTAAAACATTTAATGCTAATCTGCATGGTTATTTCCGAAACAGTTTGCTATGAACATAATAGGGATACTGACTTTCAAATTTACAAATCCATTTTTAGATATTAAAATTAAAAACATAAAACTATTGCGAGAATAGAAAACACATTTATGATAATTTCTAAAAGTGTTGTAAAATTTGATAACCTAAGCACCTGAAATTAATTCTAGAGACATTTTTACAAAATGTTGATTTTCTGTGAAATATAAAGAAAATTTTGATGTTGTGCAATCACTTTTGACCCAGACTGTACATCATTAAGATGTGCGAAAAAAGGAGCATTGTTGGTGAAAGCAGGTCTTAATTGGGTAAGGAAGACACAAATGTTTCCATGTAAATTATTAGTTACAATAAATTTGCATGGTTGTGAGGAATGTGTCAGGTCCATATTAACAATTTTAAAGTCATTATTGTTTTGTAGAACATTCCAGCCAAGTGGATATAAATTTACCTTATCTACTTTTTGTGTCGCCCTTTTGGGGAAAAGGCGATATATAGGGATCGCTTTCGTCAGTCACAAAAACCTAACATTGGCTATAACTTTGCCAATTCTTAAGATTGCTTCATCAAACTTAACAATTGTATTACTTATGACAAAAGTGCTGTGATGCTGCCAAATTTTGTAGGTCAAGGTCATATTTGACAGAGTTATGCCCCTTTTTGTGCTCAGATTTTGTCACGAAAACTTGATGTTGGCTATAACTTTGCTATTTCTTAGAATTTCTTCATCAAACTTTTAAATTGCATTGCTTATGGCAAAAGGGTCATGATGCCACCATATTTTGAAGGTCAAGGTTATATTTGACAGAGTTATGCCCATTTTTGTACTAAGATTTTGGCTATAACTTTGCTATTTCTTAAGATTTCATCATCAAACTTTCAAATTGTATTGCATATGACAAAAGGATCGTGATGCTGCCACATTTTGTAGGTCAAGGTCATATTTGACAGAGTTATGTCCCTTTTTGTACTTAGATTTTGTTAAGAAATTATTGGTTATTCTGACAAAGCGCAAGAGGGCGACACAAGAGTTCTACTGAACACCAATCTAGTTATATGATCAATCATGTTTTCTTACCCAAATCGATACATATCTATCCACATGATATTTTGTTACCTCCAGATTAATGTTAATTATAAGTCTATAGTATTTATACTTTCTTAGCCAGTGAATAACTGTAAATAATTTGAGTAGCACATTTATGAGAATAACAAGGCTTAAGTTTGTTTTCCTGATACACATGTCGCGATAGATATTGAATAACAAATTTGATAAATAGCTGGTTCCCTCAGTCAGGAGAGCATTAGCACAACCTTACAAGGGAAGTTACATGGGTTTAAATCCCGGTCAAGGTTCTGTTTTTTTCACGTTATGACATTTGGTGCCTTCCGACAGAATAAAATTAATTATTACTACAGAAATAAAGCTATCGGTCACTTTCATATACTAAAATTTGGGCCGACTAAGGGTTATTCTTGTTTTCTGCTTTCAATGGAAAAATGGTGAAACTATCAATCAATTGAATTAACTACAAACTATTGAATTAGCAATAGATCTTGAAATGTAAGAGTTATGTCTCTTTGATTGCAGATTTCATGTGCATTTAGATTATTCTCACTCAGTTTCAAAGTTGATAGAAATATGGTAGTTAAGCAGATGGCAGACCTGTAGCTAAGGCCAGAATCCGGGTACATTGTGCAAAAAGAAAACAAACATCTTTATTTTCAATAAAATTTCAAGTCAAGATTTTGTAATCATGACAAATAATGAGGATACTGATGGACACTGATATGATGTTTTAGGAAATTTTAATATCCTGTTTTATCTGTAGATTTTTTGTTTGTTTGAACAGATGTTACAGTGATAAAGTTTGTTTACTGGTTACATCTGAAAAACTATAAATTATAGGCATTTTTAGCCAGAATTTTTTCTCTTAACAAGTTCTAGCAAGCTAGTGTGCATTCTGACATATAATATGATGAAGTAGATTATTTAGATTCAAGTTTGGTTTAAGCTTTGGTCCGTTTCCTCTTATGAAAAAGTTATGTAATGGCCCTCAATAGAAGGGATATCTGTTATGGCCAGGGTACGTTCACTTCAGTTGTCCCCTCTGTAACTCCAGTCTTGTCTCTGTCCAATTATTACTAAACAATGTAATAAATATGGGCATAATATCTCAGAATAGTAAGACAGACCATTCCAATCGTCCATGGCATTACGGTCTTTTAATTGCCAAAATGAAGCCAACGTAACCCTGTCTCAGCTCTTACTTTAATAGATTCTGCGAGATAAACACCAGAAAATTAAATGATGTCAAAGTTGTATATGGGCATAATATCTTGAGATTGCTGCAGACATTTCAGAGTTACTGCCCTTGAATTGTTAAAATTTCACAAAATCATATATATACAGTCAGCTCTCGAAAGTTCGAACACGGATAATTGGAACACCCCCGATTATTCGAACACATTTTCGGGTCCCGAATTTTTTCCTTCTAAATTCAATATGTTCTACTACGGTTAATCGGAACCCGGATAATCGGAACTTTCGAACTGATATTATTGTCCGCTCATTAATAAAATAGTGTGAATAACTCCGGAAAGTTCAAACAGTGTCGTTCGTTAATTGATCAATCAGCCGGCCGCATGTTTTTCACACATCGTGAAAATTGAGCAGGTGCCAGCTTGATTGAGTAAATGACGTCACATGGTAATAATCAAGGATATGTGTATTTGTTTGCCGTGCGTGCTAACACTTATGATTATGTTTTTCTTTATTTGAAAACGTTAAGTCCAGCAGGTAACCTCCACATCGTCAATGAGTAGAAACCGGCATCAAAGATTTACATAAAAGAACTTCCACTCAAAACTCCTACACAGGTTTTAGTACACTTCACTCTAGACAAGCGGCGTTCTTACGAGCGGTCTTTAGTACCATCTCCACTATGGCCGACTGCTCACTCCGGAAAGTTGAACTACCGAAAATTGAACAAATTTTGCACCCCGAGGGTGTTCGTATGATATATCTGCTTTATAACTTATTTGATCAAGAGTTACTGCCCAGAAATATTTTTTCAAAGTTATCCCTGTCCATTCTCTATCTAGGATTTTACCCAAACCTAGTCAAAATGTTTATAGAGAAGTATTTCTTGGCATCAGTCATTGTGGTTTATTAATTGCGCTTTAGAATCCTTGTTATTACTTGGTTTGAAACCACAGTCTAACAGAACGAATTACCACAAATGTGACAGCATATTTAGTGACATTATGCCACTCTTATTTATGAAAGGTAACATTTTTTTGCATAAATTTAAAACATTCAAAAAGTATAATATTACAGATTTTTTAAAATGTAGGTGATTGGGCACAGTCCACCTCCCCATGTCACCACAAAAACTGTTTAGGGAACATGGCGTAAGTAATTATTGTCTTCTTTAATTCTGAAAACTCTTTAGGATATTTCAGTGTTTAAACTTCTTTCCTTTGAAAAAAATCTTGTTGGCCAGAAATTTAAATCAGAAATTTTCACAAAATGACATGGCGTATTCATTGTTTATTCCAGCAAAATATTTCACGATGGAGAAAAAAAATTGAAATTAACAAATTTATTTGCCGATGGTCATTAGACCAAAAGTTTTCTGAGCACTGTTTGTGATAAATATGCAGATATGCCTGTTTAGCATGTTAAACATGCATTTTAATATGAATACAATTTGCATTTTCTGGTGAGAAAATTAATTCAGTATCTGTTGATTTTTATCATTGTGCAGATTCTTATCCCTTTGAGGAGTTTTAATCAGAATTTCAGAATTCTGTTGTTATAAAATTATACATTGGCTGTAACATGCTTTTAAAGGCATTCATGAACATAGCTTAAAATTTTCCCTTTTATAGAAATTCTTCAAACTTGGAATGTTGACTGAGAATTAAGTTTGAAACAGAAATCCGAAATAGAAATCTTAATACTGGCCTTGATATTGACTTATTTGCCCTTGAACACAGCAATAGTTATATTTTCTGATTTTTAAGGGCAGATAATTCAATGTCAGGATCGATGACCTATTATTTTGATAGCAGATTTCTGTTTCAAATGTAATTCTCAGTCAACACACCAAGTTTGAAGAAATTGTATGAACCAAAGAGAAAACTTGGTCATGGGAACTGTAGGAATGACCGTAAACCCATAATTATGATGAGTTTAAGTAGTGCAGGTAAAAGTTCCGGTTTACCCTTAAGAAGCCACATTCTCTGCTTAATGGACACAAGATTTTTCTTGATAAACTATAAATCAAGTTTGAAACTGGGTCACATAGGTTTAAAAACTAGGTCATGCGGTCAAGTCATAGAAAAACCTTGTGAACACTCTAGAAACCACATTTTCTATTGGATCTTTGTTAAACTTAAATCGTTATAAGTGTCTTGATAAAAAATCTAGGCACAGTGGTACTCAGGTGAGCGATACAGGGCCATCATAGCCCTCTTGTTTTATGATGCGAAATGAAATATATCAGTGCTCCTACTTTTCCTATTTTTCTATAAAAAAATGAGTTTCTGGTTCAAGTTTTCATCTAAAAGCAACGTATCTAACATGACAAAAACATCTTGCAATAGTGTTCAGCCTCTGACCATCAAATATAAATGTATAATGGTAATCAGAACACTGATTAATTTTACCAGCACAATAAAGGCATTTGATTGTGGATTTTGATTACCAGTGTTTGCTTTGATGAATTTATAAAGGTCTGAAACTGACAGGCTTGTCATGGTAAATTACTTCATCTTTTTTCATCCAGGAACAAGGTTCAATTCTTTTTCTTGGAGTGACATTCTCTGCATAAATGAAGATTTCTCACTTTTTGAAATATGTGACTGTGACTTGGAAAATGGGTCCATATGAGCATTAAATATTATTGCGCAAATGTAAAAAGACAAATAACCAATTTTAACAAAATTTCGACTAGAGGTACTTATTGAAAAAAATTATGTTTATTGGAAGTAGCATTGATATATATGCATGAAAATGATTCTATTCCGTAATTTAGACACGCTTGCTTCCGGAGTGATTTCCCATTACCAAAAGTCAAGGTCACAGAAAAATTTGTGAAAATGAGCTGAAATAAGGGCATTTTCTCATCGGAATGATAGTTATAAAGCATGGTTAAAGGCTTTTAACACAATCATGAAGTTGGAGTTCGCGCATCAATTTAGTCTTTGAAAATTAGAAAAAAGTCCTTGAAAAGTACTTGAAAAGTACTTTAATCTTTTCTTGGAACTTTTGTATGAACCATGTGTATGTCACACCCTGTTTCCTTTGCCATATGTCAGTTGCAACCTTTTTACAGCCCCATGTTCGTTTGCTTATCATCTGTTAGACCCTATGCCCTTTATCTTACATCAGTAATAATTACCCTGTTTGCTATGCTAATCTCGTCAACAACAATTATAAAGGCCAAACCTTGTTTTTGCTGAAAACTGAGCACATTGGATGATAATGTTTGATTGTGTGTTTCTCTGTGTGTGTTTCTCTGTCTGTTTCTCGCTAAGACCTTGGATCATGAAAAGAACCATGCCAGTGACCTTGAGGGGGATTATAGCTACAGGTAAATAACTGAGATTTACATGAAAGAAGAAAAACCTTGTATTTACTGATGTAAATTATGATACTGATTCTTAAAAAACAAATAAATGATTTGGTATAGCCTTGCATTGCGTGAAATTACTCATTAGCAGGTGTTTGTTTGAACATGCAAAATGCAAATGTGTTTATGCTGAGAGTTAAACTTTGCTTTTGAAAATGATAATGGGCTAACAGATATGCCTGTTGGTTTTTCAACTTTTAAAAATGGATTCATAGCAGGTTTGTCAACAGATGGATGGATATTGAAACCCACATTTTGGTTATGATGCTGTATTTTGTAATATTAAGATGTTGCAAATGGTTTTTAATGTAATGCAAATGTTAGATGCTGCAACAAGCTTCAGTGATGTACAGTAATTGAAACATGTTCAGAGGAGGAGGAGCTATGTAGAAGTGGTGTAGAGTTATTCTGTAGTGTCAAGTCATATCCAGAACATACATTGCAACAATAACTTTATAAGTATTTGCTGCATTTCTTTAAGACTGCTCACTTGTACATATTAATTGTACCATGTAGTTTTTCAGGGTACATACTTGCTGAGCTTTCTCACCTTACATACTAACATAAATAATAACAACAAATTGCCATCAATTATATTTTTATTAGCTCACCTGGCACAAAGTGTTGTTAAAAGTTTCTTCTTCTTTTATGTTCCTTGCATGGTCATCTGTCAAATGCTCAAAGAATTCCATTCCATGCAGAACTATGATTGCATGCCATCATAGTGAACCATATTGAAAACTGCAAGGCGCAGAGGATAGATAATTGCTATGTTTCAATTTCTAGTGGACCTCTACCAAGATTGTACAAATTATGCCCCTGGGGTCAAAATTGGCCCGGCCTAGGGATTGACTTGTTGGTTGGTTGGTTTTCCATGAATCATACATTAACTTCAGCAGTTACTTTTTCAAATATTACTCTTATGATATATCTTTCTTCATCAAGTTGCCATTCTCTAAGCTAGCTTTTGTGGCAACATGATAGATTGTCTGCTTAACAAAATTTAGGTCCTAAGTTCGAATCCAGCTGGGGGTGATGGAATTTTTCACGGTTTACCAATGGCTTGAATATAAAATGTAGAATTGTGATACAGGGTTATCCTTTAGACTGGCATCAGTCGTTGGAGTCATTTCCTCCCATCTTTTCTGGGCATTTTTATAACATCTTCACAATTTCTCCTTCCTTTGGCTCTGTTGAGATGAGCTTTGATTGAGACAAATTTTTGATAGAGATACTTTCTAAAAAGAAAAAAGACTAGAAGAGTTAAAAATTTAAGACCTCTCAATCTCAACAGACTTTAATAAGTCTAGCGTTATCCTTGTGCAATAACCTAGCTGTTATCAACTAGACTCCCTATATATGTTATGTTCCAGGATATAGCTTCAGCACACAGGGACCTTGCTTTATGTCTCCTCTGATAGACTGATCCATAATCTTAATGACTGTCTTGTTCTGATCTGTAAGTAATTTCCAGCTTGTTTCTTATGAAGGATATGGTCTTAGTATACTGGTCCTTCCAAAGAAAGATGTTGCAGCAAATGTAATTTTCATTCTGTACAATTCTTGCCAGCTGCATTTGAACTGTATCCCAAAGGTACAAAATTCAGTGTATCATTTCTGCTTGTTTGGTACAGTGTACACATATTACGTATTTCAGATCAGTTCTTCATGTGTTCAAGATTTCATTTTTTAAAGCAGAAAGTTATTTAATAATACCCTATAGAGTAATCAACCAGATGTGAAAGATATTAAAAATTAATATTTAATCAAAATGTGGAAAAATCAGTTGAGGATGTTTTAGTCAAAGCATAAACTAATGCAAGGCTAAATAATATCGCCCAAAATCCTCTAACACTCCGACTTGGGGCAGCAGTGTCAACAAAATTAATAAATGTGTTTTTATCTTATTGTTTGCTGACTTCTTTAAGTAGTTTGTTTTCTATAATATCATTTGCAAACTTTTTAAAAGATTGTTTAATTTAATATCTAAATTCATATAGCGACATTGGTTAGCATTTGACCTATGACTGTTTCTCAAGAAGTGTCACGACCCGTGCAGGTGGGAGTCGAGGTTTCAGCTGCTGAATCTTGGTTGTATGAATTGTGTTGATTACCGTGGTATAAAAGCCAGTGGAGAAAGTGCATTCAATGTGCACATGTGCATGACAAAGCAGTTTTGAATATGAATCCTATAAAGTGTTATTCGATATTCTGCAAACAATACCATAGAATGATGCTCTGTTTGGAGTTTATTATCCTTAATGATTTAAATGGGTTTCCACAAAAATATCGTAAATCATCGTGTTTGAAAGGAGTCGATCTTAAATGATCTGTACATAAAACAGTAACCAACAATCAGTTTGAAATTTGAGTGTTTCAAGAAGAGGGCAGCTTGCAGTTGTGATTATGTGATGATAAATATCCTGTAACTATACTTGAAAATTATTTTTTTTAATATTAAATGGGGCCAATTTACTGAAGCTACTTTGTATTATTTACACCGCCAAAAGAGATCAGTTTGCATTGAATGTTGAGAGTTGTGTATCAGAAGCAGGTACAGGTGGTTCATTGTATGTTGTGCAGTTTTGCCACTGGGACACTGATCTGTTCCATTGTTTCATCATCTGTTGTTGTCTTTTATCAGAAAACAGTAAAAAGTGATGACTGGAAAGCTTTTCAGTGCCACACCAGTAGATCTCTGTGTCACTGTAAATGTGACAGAAGAGTCCATCTGAACAGACTTTAGTATTTTCAAAAGGTTCACTAAACCTGTCATTGCTTTAGAATTGAGCCCTTCTACTTGTTAGAAAGTTGGCAGTTTCTCACCGAAGGTTGGAGTATAATACTGATCTAGTCATGTAAACTTTGCGAATATATTGAACTGAAATACTATTGAAATTGGGCATTAAACCTCAGGGGGGAAAATGATTTTCAACTTGAATTAATTTTCCTTAAACTGAAGCTTAGTTCTTTAAGTCAAAATCCTTCCCTCATAATATTTGAAAAGTAAGTCAAGCATGCTAATAACCAATATCCTGTCTGTTTACTGGGCTTACAGTAAACTCCTATGTAACAAACTCCCTTAGACCATAAAAATTTGTTCCTTATATCTGGAATTTTGCTATATCTGGAGTTGTTATGTATTGAGTTGTTATGTATTGAGTTTACTGTTTTTAAGTTACCATTAGTTATGGTTTCAGTCCTGATGAAACTTGGTAGATCTATGGTAATGTTCTTAAGTTTTCTTTGCATTTTTCATCATCTATATATCGTTCATTCTTAGTTAAGCCTCATATTGATGAACAGACTGGGAGGCAACACGGTCATGTATTTCATACAAACATGATGTTAACTTTTGTAACAGTTACCAAACCATTTTGAAACAGAAACGAAAATAACTGATAATTGCGCAGCAAAAACTGTTTATGTAAACAAGTTGTAAATGCGTAACAAGTTCAAGCCAAACATTTTTTGTAGCGGAAAGTTAATTAATTATAAAGTACTGATTATTCAACTTACTACAGTGTATAAGTAATAACATAGGTTATGAATGTCATAGTTACATGTGAAGTGTACTATGTTGGCCTACACTTGTCAATTACAACTGTCAGTGGCTAACTAATTGCCAATTAAGTGGTCAGTTTTGGACATGGTTTGCCCTTGTTGACATTCAGAAAGTTTTACTCACTCTTAAATTGAATAATCTTCTTTCTGAGAATTATGATGACCTTGTTTTGGTTAAACTGCTGTCCCTGTCATACTGTTACTGTGTGTCTTTCTTTGAAAAGGACAACAGGAAGCACAGGGCTTTCCTCTACTACTACAAAGTGGAAGGTAGGACATTGGCCATTTTTCCAGGTACTTTACTTTGGTTCCCCTTGCTACACATAAACTGAGCCAAGGGTAGAAATTGGGAACCCCAGTGAATCACCATTCTTTCCTGAAAAAGGGGTGACTGTTTTACCTTGTACCTCATAATGGTACTGTTAAAAAAATGTATGAATACCAGGCGTGTACTGGCATATTTTGTGATTGTGCTTATTAGGTCCACCATCCTCTCGTGAGGTATATAAGCGGTACGACCCGTGTACTGGCATAAGGAATATGAGAAATAATTAGTCGGAGAAAAACACAGAGAAAAGTCCAGAAGTAAGTCAGTGATAATGTAATAACCACATGTACATGCGCCAGTTCAGACCCAGGAAAGTGAAATCTTTATGAGAGGCCTGGGTATGCAGATAGTACTTACGAAATTATTGAATGTAGATGAGAGTGGAGTGAAATGAGTGAAAAGATTATAGTCTGTAGTAATGTACAGTAAACTTTGTATATAACAAACTCTTTGGGACCGTTTAAGTTTGTTCTTTATATCGGGTGTATGTTATATCCACATAGCACTTTTATATTAGATGAAGAAGAAAAAACATATGGCCCAAATGTGTTCCTAATATCCCGAATTTCGCTATATCAGTAGTTGTAATGTATAGGGTTTAGTGTATAAGACAATGTTACCGGTTATACAATATTGACACAAAACTTAAGACAGATTGGGAACATACATTGAGACAGTTACAATTGTACAGGAAAGAGGACATCTTACCTAAAAATAGGAAACAAACTACATTTGTAGTTGATGACATGGCTTTTCTGAGTAACAACAAAACTTGGTTAAAGTGACCAGAGTCTGATTAAGACATTGTGAATATAACTGTAACATGAATGTGTTATGACAAGAGATGTATATCAAAGTCTCGTACTGTTGTTGCATGTGGAAGGTCATCATATCAGAGTTGGAGCTTATGTCTGTATCATACTGGTCCCTCAGATGGTTGAAAAAATCATTGACACTTCTATCAAAGAGATTTACTGGAGCAATGTACTCCATTTGTAACACTATGGCATGCTACACCCGTGCGTGCGTGCGTCTCAAACGACACATAGTGGCACACATTTACATGCTTACAAAGATAACTTGAGTTGTCTTCAAAGATTTGATGTGACCTGCATTCAAAGAAAATGATTCACTTATACTTTATATACAATGTAACATAATTGACTAAAGATTGTATTTTCAATTAAGTTGTTTTCTTGTTCTTTTCAATACTCTATTAGTCCAGCTGCATCCAATTTACCATTTCAAACTTCTTCTTTGATTTCATTGGCCATTGCAGAAGTCTTATTGTTATTGACAACTTTGGTGAAAGACCATGCCAAACTACTTGACCATTGAAGTATTATTGTGCACTGTACTTGTGCACCATGTTTATATTGAAAATACCATTCAAGCAGTCATAAATATCAATATGCCAACAACTAATGTCCACTTAGTAAATTGACAGATGAACTTTGTCGTGTTGATTGATGTTACATAATACTGTCACAAAAATAGGTCATATGTTGACCTCTTAGTGCAAAGGTCATCGCAGGACATGGCTTGGGGGCAGCACTGACATAGATTCAAATAAGCTTCAGAAGCTGTATAATGCAGAAATTGTATATTAAAAAGAATTCAAATGTACTTATATACTCATTCACTTATCTATTCTGAGGACAGTCGTAATTTTCAGGTTATTCTAGCATCCAAGCTCTTGTTGAAACAAAGTTGTTCATGGTATATTTGTATGTTCTGTCATTCTTGTAGAGTCTAAGACATCAAACAGAGCTATCGCACATCTTAAATACATACACAGGAAATTTTACCCTATGCAAAGAGAAACTATCACCATATAAACAGAGACTTTGATCTTCCTGCAGAGTAAGATGGTTTTAATAATTAATCTGAAGATTGCTCTAGTGTTACCCAGTCCTCATTAAGTTGTTCTCTCAAACTGGGTCGAGGTTACAAATAAGAACTTAACTTTTGTAAGGTTAAGGTGTATATTGAAAATTTGATCTCTGCTTTACCTTCTTTTTTTTAATTGAAAAAAGAGTTGAAAAAAGAGCAAACCTTGGTGTACCTTATATTTATTCTATACATCTTGAGCCAGTGGGGTCTGCGCCATCAGCACTTGAGTGTAATTTACCTGCCAAAGATAGTTTTTCAAAATCTTACATAGCCTGACTCTAAGGAATTGTTTTGTAGTCAAGAATGTCATGCAACTAATGTAGAGGTAATTACATAATGAAATAATACCCTTGAGTACTTTCTACATCCAGGAACATTTTTCATTTTAAATGACATAATTATTCTGCAAAAGTTTCAGGGCTTAAAGTTTTAGTGAGTATATAAATATCAGTGAAGAATAACCAGTTTCCTCTCTAAGCTTTATGTATAACACCTTATAGAGGCAATTTTTATTGAAATGACAGATCCCAATCTAGAATAAAAGCAACATTTATAGGAAATCTACACATCCAGTCATAAACTGTTCATACTTTATTGAAATGCACTTTTTAAATTAAGTCATAAAAGATGCAGTTGGTTTTTCAGATAATGCGGAATGTGCTATATAAGGTTAGGGGTTAAATATATGAACCAGGAAAAACTTAATGTAAGGGTACTAAATGTTTGGGTTGGAATTCAGGCTTATACAACAAAACATAACAATTTGTTAACTTTAATCTAAAACTTAATCATGGAACTGTTGTAAAACCACATCATTGATGGGCAAATATTATCATTAGATTTGCTTAAAATGCATTTTGTTTTGAAAATGAGATGATATTAGAAAACCTAACATGAATATTTAATTAAACTGACTGGTCATTGCAATTATTTTTATGGGAAGCTTTTTCACTTTCTTGAAAGCTTTCTTAAATTTACTGTGCAATTTAGGTTCTATATTCAAACAGTACAGTGTAACAGAGTGCTAGCTGTTGCCATGTCTTCTACTGTTAGCTGATGTTAATCAGCTGTGACTAAACCAACAAAAATACAACAAAAACCCCAGAATATTTTATGGTAATATCATGAATTTGATCAGCATCAACCATTAGCAAGAAGTAAATGTTTCTTTAATAATATTGATATATGCTTGAGGCAAAACTCATCCAAACCATTACATGTCAATCTCTCTATTTCACCTGGCAAATTTGTGACTAAATTACAAGTAGGAAAGTGCACTACTTTGATCACATGACCTCTTCTGATCAGGGTTATCCAGGTGCTTGCTGTGCAGAAGACAGCTGGTCAATGTCGAGAAGGTGCATTCATGTGTGCAGTTAATTAACTCTCTGTGAAATGTTGTGTTTTCTTTCAATGTGGATAATTATCTGATCAATACATTTTTTTTTTTGGATGCTGAATAATTAAAGAGTTGCCTTTTTGATATTATTGGGATGTATATTAAGGCAGAGGTAATCAACTAGATTCTAGAAATGTAAAAAGAATACATGGCTTAAAAGAAACAGATATTAAAATTTTGTGGTTTATAATTTTGTGTTGAATTTGATGTCAGTTGATTAGCTTTATTATAAGCTTCTGGCAGAAATTGTGCTTGATTTCAGTATTATGTGGAACCGCCTTGGTGCAGTGGTAATATTGGAGGGTCCCAGGTTCGATCCCCACATGTGTCAAGTAGTGTGAGTGTCCTTAGGCAAGACACAGATATTTCCACATTGCCTCTCTCTCTTCAGGGTTGATTCCATCTCGAGTGAGTCCTGAGAGCAATTAATATAAGTTGTAAGAACTTGTTCAGAAATTGAGAGTAATTAAAAAGTATAAACAAAAGTTAATACAGTAAGAACATACTGGTAACAGTATATCTATGGCGGGGCTTGTTATACTAGCTTTTTTTGCTGGTATCAGTCCAAATAGGACATTTAGTGGATTATGGGATCGATTTGCTGGTGAATGACGTTCATGGTCCTGCCATGATTTCGTTACCAGCAAACTTCAATACAGTAAGACTTTGATAACTCGAAGTTGCATGGGCCTGATTAAAATGCTGGAGTTATCAATGGTCTTGAGTTATCCTAATTCCGAGCATTTACAACGGAAACTATCTTGCACTATGGGTCCTTAGTGACAAACTGCATTAATTTCTCCATCTGTTGCCAGTAATGTCGATTTGCACCAGTTCTGTTTATTAACATTATTTCCACTATTATGAAGGCTTGTTAAAATATGACACTTGTGGCATTTTCAAAGAAAACATTTTACATAATATTATATTATGTCATCTATGACACTGGTTGTAATTTTTTCGAGTGATTGAAAAAAATACGAAACTATTGTTAAATCCTATTACAGATTGTTCACAAAATTAAATGTAATGAAATATTAATTTAATTTCTTCACACATAAAAGAATTTGTCCCTTATTCATGCCTGCTCAACAAACAGCACTTGCACCAGTGGATTTTAATATGTAACTTTTTTATTGCCCTGTGTGTGTGGATTGTGAAGGGAGGGATGTGGTAATGGTATCCGTCAGTCCATGCGTCTGTCCATCCCACATTCTTGCCGAGGCTATTTCTCAGGAACCACTGGCATGTTCAAGTTCAATGACTTTTCTACAGACTTTATAAACACAGCTGTTGAACCAGTCTTAAGACACCACACAGAGTTGAAATTGTGGTCTCTTAAGACAGGTGGTCTTTTTACTCAGGATACACTATTATTGCTTGAAATCGCAATAAAGGTATTTAAAGATGCCAGGTATGTCAGGCTGTCGCTTAACTCAGGTCGGTCGCAAGGTCAGGAAAGAAAGTAGATTAATATATGGATTCTTGTTAAAACCATATTACGCAAAAGGCTTTGAAAAGACCACTGTAAAGCGTAATGAAATAAAAATTAAGAGGATAGACCCACCTTTTAAATCATATTGTCAAACTTTTCACACAATGTCCAATACAATGTTTTTTTCTCAATATTTTCAGATAAATGAAGATGATGACACAGATGTGAATATTTCATTACAAGAAGAAGTTACAAGTATAACTGATGACAACAAACAAGATGGCCTTGAACAGGTGGTAAGTATAATAGAGGAAACTGCTGATTTAGAAAACTTATGTTTCTGCAAGAAAGTGCTGACAATGAAGGAAAGATTTTGAACACTTGGTAAAAGGGTGACCTTGAAGTTCCTGAATTTGAGAAAAAAACAGTTGAAATGGGTCAATTTTCTAATGAAATGCTTTTCATGCATCTGTATGAATTGATAAATAGATACAGGATGATCTGTGCATTAAGTTACAAGGTTATGTTGACCGCTTGTTTCTATTTATGAGCATAGTTTCAGTTGTATTGGCTTTTGGTTCTGGAGAGTATTTTAGTTTATCTGATTCAAAGGCTTGAGATGAGCTATAAGTGCAGGTGGGTTGTCTGCGGTCATTTCCTTTTAATATCTCAAGGTTTCGCTAAAACTACACATGTATGGGACTTCTTTTGAAATCACCAACCAAACACTAGTGTTGACAATATCAAAAACAACTTTCACAGATGAGCTCAGCTTGGTCCCAAAATCAAGATCTCGTCTAAAACACTGAATTTAGCATTCTTTTGTGTTCCCCTGCCATAGTAATTGGAGAATTCCATTCCGTATAAGAAAAACAGTATTGTTCTAAAATCTATAGGTTTGATAGAAGAATTTGCTGTATGGTCAAGAATGTCATACTAGTCAGGTTCGGTAACAGGTCAAATCAGATCATGTGAATTAGAGTAATGTGCCCTTAATTAACCATAAGATGGTGTATTGCACAAATTTAATACTGTAGCTCTCTTTCAGTTCAGAGTTATATGCCCTTTGGGTTAAATGACACCATTTCTTCTTACGACATCATTCCTTCCCCAGTGTTGATCTTTTTAACGTGTGTGAGCATAAAGTCTAAAATTGTTTCTGAAAACTTACATATTGGAAGTGGAAAAGTTTTTGCAAGTACCCCAGCCTTATTTCTCACCACTTGTGATTAAACCAAAAAACTAGTTACAATAAAATGAACATACAGTTGTAATAAAATAAAACTAACATTAAGTTTTGTGCTGCAGATCCAAAGATTTATTGTATTTTTATAATACAGTAAAGAATTTTCGAATACTGAATCATTTAGCATAACTATTTACAACATAAAAGAAAAAGGTATAAATCGTATCCATTTCAAATGACTTCTTGTGCGTCCAACTGAATCAGTGACAAGTGGGACAAAGGCAACAATAATTGGCCACGCGTCCGACACACGCCAGATGCAGTCCTGTTTTCACTAGTTTAGAGATTGTTTAATGTACCATCCAGGGAAAATTGGCCAAATATAACCAACAGAATTTTCTTAATAGCTTTAAAATTAGGTTTGATATCATAAAAAATTGTTGATTTGATGAAGAAAAGTGATGGGTCATCAGATGTCATAAAATCTCATTTAAAAGTGTTCCTAGTTGGAAAAATTTATAGTTAAATTATTCAGCTTGTAGGAAATATTTAAAATTGAATTACTACATTAGTTTTTAAAGCATTTCATTTATTTTAGTATGTTGATAAAAACAGAATTGGAAGTACTAATTTTTGTATTATTGAATATTTGAAGGTGATCGCTAAGCTTAATACTGCGGGTATTGGGGGACCTGTGTCGGGATTTTATTGGCGTTCATTTCTGACATTGAGCATCGTTATTGACTTTCATTGGTTTTGTCATTTTTATGAACACAAGAATGTAGAGAGGATTTTGAAAATTGATGGTATTCATCGTGTATGGTTTTCCTGTATGTGATTACAGAAGAATTAGTTTTCTTTGGAGATAAAATATGTTTTTGAATGTGGAAGGATATTCAAAGTGAACAGGTGTGTTTCAAGTGAAGTAACCTTTATAATTACTTGCATCATTGTGATATATAACATATAACTAGTGAGTAAAGAGTTATGAAGTGAATGTTCCTGTGATCTGATCATTAATATTATGAACTCAAATACAGACAGAAATACATCTTATTTGAAGAGTAATATAAGAATTACTTGAAAAAGACATGACAAGTTAAGATCAGTATATTACTTTGATTTTTTCTATGCCTAAATGAAAAATGTTACTTTGACAATACAAAAACCCCTGCATTATAAAGAAAAAATCCTTTATATTTTTAAAGAAAGATTCATAAATAATCTCCTACCTTTTTTGTGAAACCTTATTTGACTAAACATGGTTACTTACATAATATAGTGAGAAGATTTGGGGACACAACAAAATGGTTCATGTTGTTATTTCCAATTTGCAAATTTTTTCTGTAAGTCAACTTATATGTCTGGCAGCAATACTTTTATCTGCAGCATATTTCATAATTATGATCTGTGAACTTTAAAACTAGCAAATTGAGTCTAACATATATTTTTATTATGCTACTGGAAGGAAGAACATGTAGTAACTGCTTTGTCCGTTCTTCTAGCATCTGTCCGTCCGTCACACTAGCTTGCCAGGGGCATAACTCCAAAATTGTGAAAGTATTTTGTTGAAACTTCACTCAATGACAGAGGAATTTAAGAGGAAGTGCAGTGTACAAGAACCATAACCTTGCTTGGTATTTAATTTATCTCCCTTTAGAGCTCACCTGAGCACGGTGAGCTATTGTTGTCCGTGGTTGTCTGGTGTCTGTCCATCGGTCCTTCCATTTTTCCATGTCCGGGCTGTAACTTTGTCGTGCATGAAGGGATTTTCATATAACATGGCACAAATGTTCAGCACATGAAGACAACATGTCGCGTTTAAGACCCATGTCCCTATTTCAAAGGTGAAGGCAATGTTCAGCACATCAAAGGTCAAGGTCACTCTTTGAATTTAAAGGTTATGAAATCCTTTATACACGATAACTCGGTAATGCATGGAAGCATTTTAAAATTACATGGCAGAGTTGTTGAGCACATGGAGGTGATACGTCATGCACAAGTCCTGCATCCTTACCTTGGAGGTCAAGGTCACACTTAGAGGTCAGAGGTTTTTATTTTTTTTTAAAAAAAAATTAAAAAAGGTCACGTCCATGAGATTTGTGGATGAGACCTGAGGTCAGAGGTTTTAGAATCCTGTATATATGTACATAATGTCCATGTCCAGATTGTAATTCTGTAATACACTGAAGGACTTGAAAATAAATTGGAACAAAAATTAATGTTCAGCACATGGAGATAAAGTGTCTTGTGCAAGTACTGGGTCCACATCTTGAAGGTGAAAAACCACTTTGGGGGCATTTTTCACTTATGAAGGACAGCTCTTGTTGGAGTACTGATTAGTAAAAGAAAAATTATATATTTATTTTAAAAAGCAGATCCACTGACAAAACAGAAAAAAATAAAAAGAAAGATTCTAATTTTTTAAAGTAATGTTTATTTTAATACAATCCTTTCTGTAGGGATCTCTCCTTACTGCGGACTGAATAGAGTTGATAGTGTAGGGTAGTTTAATATTTCTTGGTGTATTTAATATGGTTGGTTCATTTAGATATCTTAAAAGAACTGACACTAAAAATAGTTACAACCATTATATAGTGAAAAACTTCATGCTTAATCAAGTAATTAAAAAACAAATGTTCTCAGTACCGCAGTAATTACTCAAGTACTTTACAAGCACTCAGTACTTTAAAACCGGTTCTCAGTTCTCTCCACATGCTAGCATACAGGCTGTAAAGCTAGTATGCATGCATACTACCTGCCTCCAAACAAATTTCAACAAAAATATCTGTTAGATATTTTAATGTTCTATATAAGTTTTTGATTATCAGTCAGTTGTTCTCAAGGTATTTTCCAAAACATGCAAGTGTAAGTAGCACTGTAGCAACACATCTGATTAAAACTGAAAGTAATAACTGCAATTTAAGTGTATCAGATTCATGCAATAAGTAGAATAGAATTCAGATTACCATATGAGGGTTATGTAAAATAAAAGCTTCAGTTGAGCTCTAAAAATGCAAAATGGAACCAGACAACTGCAGTATTGTATTATGTTCCATAACAAAAAAACCAAACAGTACGACCCCAAAAAAAGTGTGCTGATGCATGTGCTATTGGACCTTGCTGGTCTCAAAACCGAAATGTAATACCACCCAAGTAAATGTTGATTACTAACCACTGCTCAGGTAATGTTGTACCAGCACAGGATAATGTTGATTTATACCCTCCAGGTATAATGTTGATTTACCCACCACCCCAAGAATGTGATTTACTTCATGCACAGGTATAATGTTGCTATCTGCACTCCTTGCTATAATGTTGATTTACTTACCACTGACAGGTATTGTTATATACACACAGGTATAATGTACTTTTACCACTTGCAAGGTATAATGTTGATTTACTTACCACTGCACGGTAATGTTGATTTACTTCCCCCCCCCCCCCCCCCCCCCCCCCCACGGTTGTTGTTACTTACCACTGCACAGGTAATATGTTGATTTACTTACCACTGCTCAGGTAGAATGTTGATTCACTTACCACTGCCCAGGTATAATGTTGATTTACTTACCACTGCCCAGGTATAATGTTGATTTACTTACCACTGCACAGGTAATATGTTGATTCACTTACCACTGCTCAGGCAGAATGTTGATTCACTTACCACTGCCCAGGTATAATGTTGATTTACTTACCACTGCCCAGGTATAATGTTGATTTACTTACCACTGCACAGGTATAGTTGAAGACTGCTGTGACATATTGTCTTCTTCTGTTTACAGATGTTCCATACACCCAGCTTTGGTGAGGAGGATTATGATTTTCTTCAGGAAAAACCTGCAATCAATTTAAAGCCATCTATTAGTCAGGAACTAAGTTTTGTGGACTCGACAAGATTTCCTAACAGTTTTGATGTTGGCTTTTACCAGCAACAACAACAACAACAGGGACAGCAGGCAAGATTTCAGTCGACAGTTTCAGGATTGCAGTCAGTTAACAGCATTGTTATATCACGGCCCACTGCATGCCAGCAGCAGGTATCACAACATCAGTTGTATAATTTGAAAGCATCAGTTCCAAGTAATCAAAGACTCTACATAATGTCTTCACAACGAGATTCAATATTTGAATCTTTAGAGAATATCACACCAAAGTTTCCACCACAGGATGTGGATTTACCAGACATTAGTTCTGCTAGTGAAATGGGAACGTCAACGTCATCAACGATTTACAGTTCTGGCTTTTCAACAGGTCAGATGTACGGTCAGTCAAACATGAACACGTCACCACGGACACATCCCGATATTGGACTACATGCAGTATCCCCTGTGAATACAGTCAGTCAACAGCAGAGCACCGTGTCTCCACAAGGTTCATCGCTATCAAACACGTCAAATGTATCGCCACCTACAGAGAGTAGTGAAGACAGCGATGACAGTGTACCACTAGCTCAGGTAAGAATTCTGTTGCGTGGTGAAAACTTCACTATATCTACTTTTTGCATATCTAGTTGTTATTTGTCTATGGGTGTAATGCAAGTGCTTTACAGTTTTTATGTGCCCAAGAGACGTAATACTATAATGGGAACACCTGCACCAAACGTTGTCTGCTCTCTAAGTCAAACAGTTTTCATCTGATCTTCACCAAACTTACTGAACAATTTTGTAGGCATAATGTCTTGGCCAAGTTTGATAACCAGCCAAATCGCCTTAGGCACTTTTGGATTATGGCCCTTGATTTATCCAAAATTAGACTTGTGCACTCTCATTGTCAAACAGTTTCCATCAGATCTTCACCAGAAGTATTTTTTGGCAGAGATCGATAACCAGCCAAATCGCCATAGGCACTTTGGATTATGGCTCTTGAATTATCCAAAATTTGCCAAATTAGCCTTGTCCGCTCTCTACGTGGAACATTTTTCATCCAATCTTCACCAAACTTGGTGAAAATATTTATGGGCATAATGTCTAGGCCAAGTTCCATAACTAGCAAAATTGCCTTAGGCATTTTTGGATTATGGCCCTTGAATTATCGAAAAGTGATAAAATTAGCCTTGTCCTCTATTAGTCTATATACAAAACCTATGAACTGCCAGATACTGAGTTATGCTTCTTTGACAGCATATTTTGTGACAGTTTGGCACTCTATTTTGAGAAGAGGACAGGATTTATTGAGATTAACAATGTATGAAAATATTTGAGTAAGTACTTTGGAGACAGAATCATAAAGGCACACCATTTCTTTTAAACTTTTCACTTGAAGTTAATTTTAAAGAATAATAGTGGAAGGGTATTACACATAGTGTTAGAAGTTATTAAGAGAAAGTTCAGTTCTAATAACCTTAACTCTACCTTACCTTATTTTGAATATTATCTCCTTTTTTTGTGAAATTTTGCATAGCTTGTAAACTATTTAACAGATTTATTTGATATTTTATAAAGTATAAGAGGATGTTCTAAGAAAGTACAATGTACATGAGTCATGGCTTATCTGGGCCTTGGATTGGATTATGTCCCTTTATTATTTTTATTTTGCTTGGCTACACTTACAATTTTCATGCAGATAAATTGAAACTTGTTAAATTTCATTTGCAAGAAAAGAACATGTGTGCAGTTCATTTTTGAATGATTGCTTCGGGGAGTATCCTTTGGTGTTACGGATGCTCTTGTTTAGAAATGAAACCAACACCAGATGAAAAAATTGTCATCTGTTCTTTCACAAGGTATTTTCACTGGACACCCTCATTAATATTTTGATTTGCAACAAACATGTGTGAACAAACCGTTATGAGAATAGTTTTGATTCTGTTTATCACATTCTGTTCCATACACAGAGCTATAAGAAGAAAAGAATGTCCAATGACTGTATGTACACAATGCATCTGTACCCCCTATCAGTTACACTTGCTTCAAACAATGTTTTAGTATTTCATTTATTTCCTGTTACAAATACCAAAGCTTTAAAATTTAAAATTTACCAGACATTTTAGGCTAATAAAAGCATCAGCTGGATAATCTGGTAATAATATTTTCTGAGAACTGCCAATACTTGCCCTATGAAGAAAAAAACATGTGGGTGTGTCTATCAGACTGGGCAGGTACACAGTAACGCACAGTCTTAAAATGTTAGTTACCATACTTTCAGTGAAATAAGTCCCATTATTTGTAAACTGTAGATGTATAATGAATCAATAAATACGAGTGGCACCCTTGTCTACCGAGCAAATCCATTTGAAGGATTTTGTCCTACAGTCATTGTAATCTGTTAAAGTATCCAGATCAACGTTTTTTTACCATATTTCCCTTGTGCAGGCGTGTGTAATTGACATGCCCAGGAGGAAGATCCTTTAATATGATACAACCTCCATGTAAAGTGTTTCAGAAACATTCATTATAAAGTCATCAAATGGGTTTCATATCAATTCTAGACATCACAATTTTGTTTTGTTTTTTATACATCAAAGAATTTGTTATAATAGCTTACAAGACAATTTTACCCTTTTCTGTTAAGATTTTACACGTATAATTGTAAACTGCTGCATTACAGTATGTCAAACAGTTTTCAATATAAGTTAAAATTTTAACTTTAGATGATGTTCCATCTTTTATGAATTTCAGCAAATTTGTTTGGCATCACTCCTAAGATAATCTTTTCTTGCTTTGTACAGATAACCTCCTGTCCAAAAATGACTACTGGCCTCCTATTGTATATAGTTAAAAGTAGAATAATACCATAACAAGATTAGAATGATCCGTGTGTTGCAAAATAACAGACACAGGATGTTTTGTTTCTGTAAGTGTGTGCCTCCAGTAATTATACCCCCGCACAACAAAGTTGTAAGGGGGGTATACTGGAATCAGCTTGTCCGTCCGGCCGTCCGGCGTCCGTCGGTTTTTTCTTGTCCGCCCAAAACTTAAGATTCCTTTGACCCACAGTCTTCATATTTGGCATGGGGTTAGTCAGATTAGAGAAGACCCTATCCATTTTGAGGTCACCAGGTCAAAGGTCAAGGTCCAGGGGCCTTGACTTCAAAAGCTTGTCCGCCCAATACTAAGATTCCTTTGACCCACAGTCTTCATATTTGGCATGGAGGTTAGTCCTGATTAGTAGAAGACCCTATCCATTTTGAGGTCCCAGGTCAAAGGTCAAGGTCACAGGGGCCTTGACTTCAAAAAGCTTGTCCGCCCAATAACTTAAGATTCCTTTGACCCACAGTTTCATATTTGGCATGGGGTTTGTCCTGATTAGTAGATGACCCCTATCCTTTTGAGGTCACCAGGTCAAAGGTCAAGGTCCAGGGGCCTTGACTTCAAAAAGCTTGTCCGCCCAATAACAAGATTCCTTTGACCCCGTCTTATATTTGGCTGGGGTTAGTCATGATTAGTGATGACCCTATCCATTTTGAGGTCCCAGGTCAAGGTCAAGGTCCAGGGGCCTTGACTTCAAAAAGCTAGTCTGCTAATATTCTTAAGAATGCCTGTCCACAATGCGTTTGTTCAGTTTGTTCATGACCACCCCTCTTTGTTGTTGTGCAGGTTCAGGTTTGGGGTCTCAAATCAAGGCCAAGGTAAGGGGCTCGGATGGTAAATTCTTTTGCGCTAAATCCCAAACCTGGTCGATTTATGATCTTTATGAAGTGTAGCCCATGCCTAGTGTGCTGGTCCTGTTTCGGTCACTAGATCAAAGGTCACGGGGCTCGAGATAGAAAATCTTGAATGCTTTATCTCCAAACCCCTGGTCAATTTTTTATTGCCTTAGTTTTGCAGGTCTAAAATAGCTCATATTCTTTTTAACATGTTGTGGGGGGGGGTCTCCTGGTTTCTTGCTACACTTTTAAGCTATGGATACACTTTCTAGGGATTAGTAGCCGAACATGTTAACAACATCTTCCTGCCTTTGCATTGACTCCCTATTTTGTCCACTGCATAAAGGGGCCACTGTTACACAAGAACTATAACTAGCAGTTCACACAGTTGTATATTGAGCATAGAACTTGAGAAGAACAGTGTGGAAGCTTGATGTGGACTAATATGCCTTACATCTAGTTGCATTATTGTTTACTAACCACTGTATGACCTATCCATTTTAGTAAATTCAAAATCAGTTGATTTTCCTTCTTAGCATCCATTGTTTCCCAAGGTTCCTTGTTCATCTTTACTCTCTGCATGAATCCTGCAGGTCCTGTGGTTTGCAGATGTTCTCTGTTTACTCAGGTGGGCAATGCATGGTCATTATGTCCTCTTACATTTTCAAAGAAACAGTCATCTTATTATTTTTGCATGAGCAAACAAAACCCAGTATGATTGCAGACTTTCAAAAAAAAACAATTTAATTTATACTTTAATAAATTTTAATTCAGCACGGAATATTTCGTACTAAACAGTTGCAGAGACTCCCATTAAAACAACACTTTAGTGCAATAATTTTAATGTTAAGTGGTGCAAGTGTTCTGTGTGTCTATTCTGTAGTAAACTGTAATAGTTGGACTGTCAAATAGAAATTTTATAATGTCAATTAAAGTAAAATTCAAGATATTGATTTATTTAATTGACTGCTTTTAAGTATTGAAATGATAATTAGTCCCTGCCTTAAAATTTCTGCATGAGAGACTTATAATTTAGTTATGACATGTTGGTTACCATGGTAACATGTATGGCAGACAACACCTGTACCACTGAAAGATGCAGATTTTTTTTTCACACCTGCATGACAGATTCAATAATTTGCCATAAAATACTGTAAATATAAACCTAAAACCTACAGATGTCTTCAAATTGACATTTTCTGTTGCTCCAACATCTAATGTCTTAATTTGAAAATGTCTCACTAAACTTGCCTTCAGTTGTTTATATTTTTAAACCAGTTAGCAGTTTATCTGTACAGAATCAGAGACACTGTCCGTAGCACTTCCCGAGCAGAGTGGCTTCTTAGATTCTAAAATAATGGTTGCAATTTTTTCTATATATTCACTGCGTACCATACATTGCCTTACGAAGCTTTCCCCGGATTGCACCATGAGAATATTATCTTTGTAAAAGTCACCACATTTCGTATTGTTATTTTTTGTTTGGCCGATCAATATCTTTGTATAATCAGTTTTATGAACAGAAAATTATGTTTGAGAGGTTGTCATTTCATCTGATTTAGATGATAATTTGAGAAGAATGGAATAAAGAAACGCATGTTTTGTTCTCAAGATGTTCCCAAAATCAAAACTGATGTCTTAGAAAAAATTTAATTTACTGTCTCACTGTACTGTCAAGTTTTCTGTAAAATTTGTGACATTTATGGCTCAGAAGTAATTTGCGGAAATATTCTGCTGACACAGTCTAAAAACTGGGCTGGTTTGAGAATCTAAAACCTGGACTGGTTTGAAGTCGCCTTAGAGAATTTATAACCTGGACTGGTTTAAGTTGCCATCTAGACTGGTTTGAAATATCTAGAACCAGGACTGGTTTGAAGTTGCCTGGGAGCTTCTGAAGTTGTTTTCGTAGTCTATAAAACCTGGACTGGTTTGAAACTGCCTGTATTGTCTAGAGGATTGTCTGTTTTGAATTAATTAAAATGGTTACATCTTGCTTTGCAGCATAAAAACATGTCTGTGGTGTAGCTGATGTAGACCACAGCTTAGATATTTCTTATTTTATAAAAATGCACACCAACTCACATAGACACGCTAGTGTTTTATTCACCAGGACAGAGATAGATTTAAAAAAAGAAAAGAAATCACAGATGTCATCAGAATCTGATTTATTTGATGTGTTGTCTTTCAGTTAGCAATAGCATTATATCAGATATGAAGTGGTCTTAGTAGCTATGACCTTGTGAAAAGACTTGAAATTTTAAATGTAAGCTTACCATGTAGATATTGAAAACTGTGCTTCATTACTTTCATCTGCATATTATATAATGTTGAGAGTTTTTTCAGTTGGTGAAACGTCAAGCCCAGGATGATCTTCCAACTCCCCCAAAACCTGCACCTGCACCTAAACCAGGAGGTGTGAAGAAACCAAGAATGCCGAAGAAAAAGAAGAAGAAGGATCCAAATGAACCACAGAAGTAAGTAGTTACCATGGTTATGATAAAGGTAAACAAGAAAAACTGTGATACAAGATACAAAGTATCACAGCAGGCCAACAAACAATAATGCCATGTAAATATTTTGGAAATTGGTGATGGTTGATATTGAAGCATGTCCCAAAAGAACTCGAATCAATTCTGGTTGAACAAGCAAACTGGAGCAATAACAATCCAGGTTGATCTCAGCAGAGTGTAACATTCATTGTCTGTTTGTTGAGAATCTTACTGTCCATTGTATGGTGTACCTTGTAACACCGGACAGACACTGTCCATCAGATTGATTATTCAGTGAATGAGAAGAGTGTCCACCTCTGTGATTGAGTGGTTAGAGTCTCTGACTTGAAATCACTCTAACCTCTCATAAGTTAAGGGTCATGCTGCAAGTCCTGCTACCATTCATGTCTCTTTATGTGAGAAAGCTGGCAGTTTTTTTATGAAGGATATGTATCTAGTACAGGTTCTTCCAAACAACAATGGCTAGGTAAACTGCCTGACTTCAAAAAAGACCAAAAGTACTGTTGAAATGTCAAGCTCATACAGCAACAACAATAAGGAGAGTGGAGAGTTGCAAACACTTCATTCTTATTGATAAAGGTGAGATGGGAGAAGCCATATGAAGTAAAATGCCTTTGACAGCCCATCCTGAAATTTTCAACAACAAAAAAGTTTTTACTCAGATAATTATGTCTCTTTCAGTGCATACTGTACTTGTAGTTTTTCTTCTTCTTCTTCTCATTTTTCTTCTTCAATAAAATTTTGTTCAGAGCAGAACTCAGAAACTACTTGAAATAATTAAATGAAACTTGGAACAATGATAGATCGCAATGTGAAGTTGTCCACAATCTAAGAATTATTACTGACAGACGCTTGCTAGCTGAGTTATCTCATCTTTCCAAATTGTTAAAGGCATAACTTACCAAATTTGTAAACTTACCAAATTGATTGAAATTGAAAGGATGTGTGTGATAGAAAGAGGGGAGTCAGATGTATTGAAGTGATTCTTTCCTTATGTAATATGATATTGAATTTCTTAGTTATTGAAACCTTTTTGATGAAATTTGTAGGCTGATATAAGACTTGAAATAGAAATCAGAACCAGCCTCCATCCAGTCACATCAGGGTTTCATTAGCTGTACTTTAAACTCAGTTCTTTTGCAGAGCTTTACTTTGTGCTTCTCTTTGACTTACGGAAGATGATGAGAGATTTACCAGATACCTTTGTAGAAAATATCACACAATTATTTTACAATTAAGGCACCTTCCATTTTTGTTTTGAACAAAATCAACTTAATTTTCTAAAACACCTTTGGAGAATTAACAGTGTGCAAGCGAGTGAAGGCTTTAGTAAAACTTTCTTTGAAGTGGTATTGACAAGGCACTTAGTTAAATGATAATGTCTTGAAGTCTTTATTTTTTTCACAAATTGCAGCAAGAAAACAGAGCAGTTCATTAAGACGTGTCAATCACTTCCAGCACACATGCTCACCATTTTTGACACAGTCGTTTTTCCTCTTAAACTTTTAAAAGGAAATGCAAATAAAATCAAAACATTAATCTTTGCATTTCCTGGAAATGTGGTAGGGAGACTGTTCATTAAGACTTTGGATAATTAAATTTTCAGCTCACATTTATCAGAGGTCTGAATTCCAGCTGAATTCATCTTTTTTTGTGAAAATTACAAAGTTTTAATGATTGACATTAATAATTGAAGACAGGATAATGCACCTGGTAATGTGATTTTGAGTTTATTGTTGTTTTATGAGAGTTTGGTTGTCACACAAGAGTAATAAGTCATAAATGTTGTAGAAATGTTGTGAAAGTATTGACTGGCTCCCAATGTCTGGTAGCTCTCCTGATTTATTTGCTTCAATCTTGTTCTTTAATGAAGATACGTTTTAAAAACCATAAAAAATCTGTTTTACTGCACAAGAACTTATTTCAACACATCACAATCTGACAGCAGTGAAGTGTTGTGTTTTTGATAACTCCTCCTGTACCAGTATTCTCATTGAAATGTTAATGATGTAAAAACATAAACAAAATTATGTTTCAAGTTGAATTTGTCATATGTGTAGACATAGCCTTGACTTACCCTATAACTATAAAACTGACTTACAGTTGACTTACCCTATGACTATGAAATTGACTTAGCCTATAACTATTAAATTGACTTAGCCTATAGATATAAAATTGCCCTAACCTATAACTATTAAATTGACTTACCCTATTACTATTAAATTGACTTACCCTATAACTATAAAATTTTCAGGCTAGTATCCTTATAAAAGACGACTGTATTTGTTTGTCCCTTTGAATTAAGGCACTATAAGGAAGACAAACATCAGAGTTAGTTTGGTTTCATATGTGTAAAAACAGTGTAGGATTGAAACATGCTATCCTTTCATCATTTATTTCTAATAACGTAATAATTTTAGGCCAGTGTCGGCGTATGCCCTGTTTTTCCGTGACACACAAGCAGCCATCAAGGGACAGAACCCCAATGCTACATTTGGCGAAGTTTCAAAGATTGTGGCGTCAATGTGGGAAGGTTTAGATCCTGATCATAAAAATGTAAGTATGCCAATATACACCCACAGTTCAGTGAAGCAGTAGCTGGTTGTTGTGTTGTTTCCATGTTGTGTGTTTACAGTATGCTATAGTATGGGTTGTATGGTCAGGTATTCACCTTTACATCAAATACGTCATCCACAGTACAAATTTTACTCTCAGAATTTAATAAGAAACATGTCTTTGGCTAACTTCTGACTTACATTTGCACACAGAATCAGACATGATACATGTAATGTCGAGAGTATACATTCATGTCAGAGTGATAATTTTTTTACCATTAACTGTCTGGCTCATTTAAAGTTATTCATACTCTATAGAATATTCATCTAATGTTGTATGTTTTCATTAGGCAAGCAATTACCCCTGATGATAAAGTTCCAAAATGATATTGTCCCTTTTTCAATTTGGACTCAACCATTAACTCTTACTGAGTTATTACTGACTGAATTGCTAACAGTGCAGATCATGATCATACTGATAGTCATGTACCCTGGTCACAGGATTTATAGATGCTGGGAAGTGGTTGATAAAATGCTGGAAGAAATGACATATGGGTAAATCATTGTTAATCACATGTCTGGAGCATAGGGAAATGCTAATAATAGGTTGTTGAAATATGGCAAATAACTGATGGTTAAATTGATGACATATACAGCAGGGGCTAGATGTTGAAAGTGGATAGAACATGACAACAGGGTAGCGTTTAATTAGAATAATAGGATAGTGCTTTAAACAGGCCAGTTTTGAAGCTACATAATAAAAGAAATAAGATCTTTGGTATTACATGTGATAGGAATTCAACCCATTGTTCATATCTTATTATTTTCCATGGTAATTGTACAATTTGTTAAAAGATTGGTGTAATCTTAAAGTTTTTAGCCTTTTAATTTTAATTAATTGTGGAGGGGGAGTTAAATTGCAGAGGCTTGATTAACAGGGAAAATACTGTTTTCGGGATGAAATTTGTATTAATACTGCATACTTCTTTGAATTTGTGCATGACATTGAGTAGGTCCTCTCCAACTAGAATTACTGTACTCTGAATTATAAGCAGTTTGTTCCTGTCTTCAACTCAGTGTGGTGTCTCATTAGGTTTTTTTGAGAGAACTTGTTCCTCAATCAAGCTAAATGTATGGGCCATTAAGACAAAGAGAATACTAGAATTTGTAAAGTGCTGCATTAGCCCTTTAAAAGAGGTTACATATAAAACCTAAACTTTCTTCAATACTTTCTTTTACTACTTTAAAATATTGAGAACAGAGTTTGATTGATTACAATTCCATTACTGATTAGATATAGATGAGTGTAGAAATATTGCAGCTTCCAGATTATACACTTTAGAAATGTTTTAAAATGATGAAATGAGATTTCTGTATTAATGGAATATATCAGTCACAACACTGTAGCAGATAAGAAATACAGATATGTTTGTGCATTGATAACAATGTCATGTTCCTGAAATAGTTCCAGCACCATTGTCTTATAATGAGGATGTCTTTTTAAAGTAGGGATATTACCCTTGAAATGGCCATATTGATATATGCTGTAGACTAATAAAAGTCTATTGATATTGATATGACTCTGTTTTGAAAGTCATAATATCTATGCAAAATATGTTTTTCCAGGCAATGATCTACAGCTCAACTCCAAATATTCCAGTCAAAACGGAACCGAAATTGTGAAGACAATCACTGTACCAAAAAGTTCCATGCTTTGTAACTAATGATGATTTAATCAAATGATGCCAGTCTAATCATGGCCAAGAATATTGTTTAGCACTGCAAGAGGGTTGATATATATCATAGACCAGAACCATATGCTTTTGTACAAATAAAGTCAAGAGATTTGGTAGAATAATGCCTAGTCAGAATGACTTTTTAGCCCATGTATCGATATTTTGACGATATTTCAAAAAGGTATATGATACAAACTTTTTAATCGATGACATCCCTATTTTAAAGTTATATTACCCTTGAAAAATGGCCACATTGATTATGCACTAGACTAATAAAAGTCTATTGAGATTGAGAGAACTCTTTTCTCTTGTAGTCATAATATCTATGTCTAAAATATGTTGATCAAATTAAGGTCAACTCCAACATGTTAGAGTCAAAGGAAGGAGAAATTGTGAAGATATTGTAAAAATGTCTCCAGAAAAAGACCTGAGGTACTGAACTCTTTAACAACTGATGCCAGTCTAATTATGGTCAAAAATGTTGTTTATAAATAACCAAAGAAGTTGTGAAAATATATTAGAAATATGCTTTTGACAGATACAGGCACAAATGAAAATAATACCTAGCAGAAAGAGTGGGTTTTCATTTTTTGACTAAAAGTCAAAAAGGTATTTTACAGATTTCTTCAGTAATCAAAAGGAACAAAACTGTTAAACAGATCTATAACTGTATTAATGCTCATTATTCTAGCAGTTTAAATTAGGGACTAAATTGACTTTCTTAAAATAAAAAATGATCACTTTAAATTTGAACAGCAATATTACTTTGATACAAATACATTTTTAGAATTTTGAGAAAATTCTTTTTGAGAAAATATTAACTAGATCCTATGTAGGGTTTCAACAAAATCATATTCCAAAAATATGTGCAAGGCTTGCATTTTTACACACTATAATTATATTTGAAATATAGCATTAGTAAAATCCTGGTTGAGTTCTTTTCATGAATATGATTTTTTCTCTGATTTCACCAAGCAGTTTTATTTTGGTTTCATTTTTGCTAAAAGTCTGTTTTGTGTGAAATTGCCTTGCATAACTGTCAACTTATTTTAGCCTTTTACTTGAAATGTTGCCATATTGAGTTATCTTTGTCCACAGTAATAACAGTTATTTAATTTTGTACTGCAACGGACAGCTACAGAGAAAAAAGAAAGAAAAGGATTTCGCCAGTCTTTACAGTTCTTTTATCCCACATGTATACATTAAGAGCAGATTTTAACAGATATTATCATATGTAAAGTACCAAACAATTGCTAAAATTGCTCAGTTTTATGCTGTACATCTAGCAAATTAATAAAAGCAAATCACAAGAATATGAGATATGACTTCAGGCCAATAAGAAAAGGAATGTGTGTTTCTGGACTACTTCCTGAAAAATTATGGTGGATTGGCAGTTTTTAACCACTTATGAAAAATAGGAAATGGTTCTGATATGCTACACACAAAGGCCACTGTTCCTAAACATAGAAGAATCTTTAAACAGGTTCTCATGAACCAAGTATTCGAAAGTCACAAAACTTGCTTTGTAGAATCCCTGCATTGACATCTTTTGAAAACCAGGAAATGGTTCTGTTTCAGCGCACACAGGGGCCAGTGTTACTATTATTGAAAACTCTTTAAAAAGCTTGTTCCCACCTTCTAAAAACAGGAAATTGATTTGTTCATCTGTCTCACTCACTCAGAAGGGGCCAGTGTTCTTGAAAATAGAAAATATTGAAACTGCTTCTTTTCCAATGATTTGAAAGGCACCAAATTTGCTCTGTAGCATCCATACATTGTTTCATTTTCCCCTGGTAAACTAGTTTGCACAGATGAGCCACTCAGACCCAACTTGACCCTCTTGTTTGTTATTTGGGGGACTGGAAACACACATTTTTTTGGCCTTACACTGTACAAGGCTATACTGAAAATTAAAAAATATTAAAGTAGTACAACTTTTTTAATAGTAATTGCTGCCTTGATTAAAATGTTTTGAAATCTTTAATTGATTTAGATAATTTCTATTATAAATTTAGCACTGCTTAAGGTCTAGCACGACCAAGTTTGAAACTGGCATATCCTTCAATATGTATTATTCAAAAACAAAAACTGTTTCCTGTTCCTGGTATGTTGATGAAAACAAACAAAATATGATATTTTGTGGCTTTAATTTCAATATGTGGTTGCCGTATTGTGTTGAAAATACTCTTTCTTCGCAAGATTTTAGTCCAGCATTATCTTTCTATATATCAGAATATTGCCATTCTCGTTGTTTTAAAAGTATAATCATGAAAAAAACCTTCCAAGGTTATAAAAAAAATGCCATGGAAACTATTTTTCTTGATAGGAAAACAGAAAGTTTTGTTTGATTTATGCTTCATAAAACTTTGTGTCTCACAGTGGGGTTGCTTTACAGGCGTATTCTAATTAATTTATAAATTACAAATTACATTAATTATTGATGAATGCAATTACGTAATGAAAAAAATGTGTTATAATATCATGATGCTAGTGAATTTGAAACGACTTCAATCAAGCACTTATTGATTCAGGACTGCCACTTGTGCTCTGTTTTTTGACTGTTGTTTAGATGACCCACTGTTTATTTTTTCTGTTGAGTTAGTTTGTTTTAAAAAATAACCAGTAGCAAAAATTTATTGCGGCATCTTGAAGTAGGAGTTGGATTTTTTTAGCAGCATTGTTACATCATTATATTTACTCCAACAACAAGTTTCTCGTCAATACTATTTTGATAGTCAGTAAAAAAAAATTTTTAAGGTCAATTGTAAGATTTTCTGTTGAGATGTAAGGTACAGTAACTGTTGAAGATAACAAATCATTATGATAATAGTATACTTTGCTGTTTGTGAGTCAAAGCTTATAGTTTTGTTACAGAATCTCCTATATCTGGAAACAGATTGTTTAAAAGCTAAATGACAATGAATTCCATGACCAGATTGATCAGAATTATTGAATTGCCGGTCAAGTTAGAAACACATCTTCATTTGGTAAAAAACGTAGTTGTAGGCATATCTTGAGAGAAATATAGAAGTCCATGTCATGAAAACTTGTTTGAAGTTTATCCCGATAACTTCTAAGTCAAGTTTGAAACTAGGTCACACATGGAACAAACAGCTAGGTGAAGGAGCACGATGTGAAACACTCATTGATTGAGGCTATACTTTGTATTTAATTTTCATGTGTTAGTCAAAATGTTTGTTCATTGTCTCGAAGCCATGTTTGAATCTGTGTCATTGGGGTGAAAAACTAGGTCACCAGGTCAGATAAAAGGGTAACTTCATGATATGCCCCTTTGATTAAGATAATGAAATCAAACTGATGCAGAATTTTAATCACATTCAAATACGAATATCCAACATGAATCCTGCATTATGTGACCATGACTTGTGTAGCAAATGTTCTCAATGTTATACAGAAGAGCTATATAGGTCCATTGTTTGTCCTTGTGTCAAAGGTTAATTTTTCTACAATTACATGTATGTAAAAATAACTTAGAATTGTCTAGGATATATCTTGCAGGTGCAACCTTTAACCAGAATATGCTGAAAACATGTTAGCCTGAAAATGTACAGATAATATTTAAAAATCATAACTGGTTTTTTTTTCACACCCACATGTTCTGTTTTATTGATGAAATGGGACTGTCTGTTTTACCTTGTTCAACATTTGTTCCTGAATGATAGAAGCTCCCTGTCTATATGAGCCACACCATTCTCCACCATTCTCCAATCATGTTAATTTCTGCATTATTTTCAGTCTGACTTGCATAGAAATGCTAGAGTGATTATTGTTGTCAAATAAATTGTGGAGATTAAAATGACATGCAGATAATAGGCCTGATTATTCAGGCAGAAATTGCTCCAAACAATGGAGATATTGCAAATGATGTTGTTACAATGGGAGAATAATAAATAACTTGTTTGATGACATTGTAGTTTATGGAAAATATGTATATAATGAAGTATGCATTATTTGTTACAATGAAAGCTGTTTTATGAAGCCAAGTTGTTCCGGGCACAAAACGTAGGAAAAGAAAGTTTATTTGCTTTTGAAAGGGAATAAGACATCACAGAGAAACATCAGGAATGAAGATTTTATGCAGAAAAATTATTGTTAAACTTTGAAAGAACAGAAATACTCCCTGTTAGGTTGTTTGAAATGCCAGTTCAAGATTGCAGTAAACTTTATTTGGAGAGTTGAAGAGGCTGTTTCCCATGATGTACATGTGTATGTTGAGCTGACTTACAGGGACTCCTTAGGGCCTTACCCTTTAGTTCTACTTTAGACCACCACAGTAGTCACAATACAGACTTCTGTTATTGTTAAAATGTTTTGTCAACTTCAATGTTCCAATATTCATTTTGTCATATTAAAGCCTGTAAAAAGAAAATGTTTATAGTGATTGGAAATGTTTTTCTTTAACTACTCATCAGAGTTGACTGTCCGAGCTTGTTTCTTGAAGGTCTTTTTTTACCATTCTCATTTGCATACAGGAAACACTAGCTTTATATAATTTTAGTTAGAAACAATCCACATGAAAATGCTTTTTATGAACAATTTTCCTTTTCATCAAGAATTTGTCTAAAGTACACAAGATGTTTTTGCAGGTCACACGCACTGAAGACGTATTGCTGAGTGCTCCTAATTTACATTAGCTCATAAATGACTCATTGACGTGACTCGAATATTATTCTTCATTATTTCTAATATTTGTTTTCATCTTTTTTATCATAGCATTGTCATGGTAACCATGTGTTGTTAATTTCACCATGGTAATATGATCATTATTTTGGAATATGGGATTTGATGAATTGTGACAAGGTCAGGTGATGATGTAACTTAAAAAGCTACAAAACTCATAAACATCCTGTAACTGATGAGGTTTCCAGCAATTTTATGAGATCCCATAATGATCCTGTAATTATATGAAGTTGGTGATTTCTGTCCTAATTACACACATTAAGGAGTTTAAGGTATGTAACCTTAACATTGAATCATTTACTCAAAAGTCCTAAATTTTCTAAATCCTTTGGATATAAGAAATTGTGGCAAAGTTATACCAATATAATTTTATGGAACATTTTGTTTTATTCTTTTTATGTCTGAATATTAATATTTTAAAGGTGGTCACTGTTATACTGAGGTTCTTCAAGGTTGTAATAAAGTTTTACAAATGTAATTTGAAGACGTTTCAACTTTGGACAAGAAATAGATTAGTATAATGATTTATGTAATAAATTCCAGCAATATTCATTTGTATTGTTTTTATAATAATGATTAAATAAATGATTTAAACCTAAATAAATGATTCAGACTTGGAAACTGTAAGGATCATAAATGAATTTACGTTAAACTTAGAATTTTTTACAATCTTTTGTTTATCATCAGTCATACAAGAATGCTAAAAAAAAACATTAAAAAAAAATGTATTGAGATCTAAATGAATAAAAAATACGGCATAAAATTACTTAATACTGACACATTAAGGGTACAATAGTGGCAATAATTTTTAAAAGGGGCTGATGCTGTCAATATTTTAAAAAGTTCAAATTATGCTTCCTCATGACCTGTAAAATGATTCATGACATTTTAATGATCATTGAATAATAAAAATTAAATTTATGAGAAATAGTGTTACAGGGCAGGTGAATCAAACAGACAATTTTTAAATACCAAGAGAATCAGCAACTTTCTGTTTTTTCACCTGTAACATTTTATAAATTGAAATAAGATTTTATTAATTGAAATATTAAGTGTCAAATTGATTGTGATCTTTTTGTTGAATTGAAATTTCTGAATTTGTAAAAGATTTAAAGAAAAAAAGATTGCAGACAGGGAAAATTTGTACTTTGAATATGAATGTCACAAGACAAGGATGATACCATATGTCTAATAAATACTGCATCATTTTCATATGTCATATAGGCAGCCATTGTTAGGTGCCCAAGCATGATGAAACCAGCCATTGGTTGATGCCTAGACATGATGTCTTTTGCATAACACAACAATGCTGTCCCTAAGGATCCAGAGACCTTTTTGGACAGGAAATGATTTCAGTAGATTTTTGGGCAACAACTTCAAAATTTGTAAAATTTGATGTACAAAGCAGCCTTTTGTCTAAAAATAATGACTGTGTATAAGGCATTGACTTCGGTTCGTCAATTTAGGCAGAGGCCATGTTCATCAGCAGATGATTGGTCTTGCTTACTGAGAACAAAAGGCATCCTCATCCACAGCAGCCTAAATTATAAATGGTTTGTGACTATTTTGTGATATAGACACACCAAAATATGTAAGGAAAATACAAGCACTTGGCTTTAACTAAAGCTGAACAGAAAGTTCCCAGAATGCTTTGCCCAGGTTTGCCCGTACCTCTAGCTACAGTGGATGTTTATAGAAGCAAAATAGAAAGCACACAGTTCTTCATTATAGCATCTGTTTATATTGTAGGTGTACAAGAAGAAGACTGAGATGGCAAAGAAAGAGTACCTTAAACAGCTGGCAGCATATAGGGCAACTCTAGTCTCTCAGGTAAGCTTTCAGCTCAATCTTCATTGTCAGGTATTGAGTATAGAATGGTAGGTTGGTGTACAAACTGAGTTAATTGTCAAAAGAACTCAGGTCTACAATGAGAATATCCTATTTACTGATAGGTAAACATGCTGTTGGCCATATTTCGGTCATTTTAACAGGCTTGCAGTTTACCTAACCATCGTTCCCAGTGGAAAAGCCAGTACTAGATCCCTATCCATTGTAAGAACTGCTTAATTTCTCACATGAACACACATGGTTGATAGTAGGGCTGGAAAACATGACCCTCAAATCTATGAGAGGTTACAGTGATTCAAGATTTCAAGTCAGTGACTCTTACCAAACATACATTGTGTTCTGTCCATGGTTAAAAGATCTTACATGTGCGAAGAACATTCAGGTGTTAACATCAGCATTTAATATGCCCTGAAACTAAAATAGCTAGTCTCTTATGCATTGTATTTTTATTAAATCCATGAACAAGAGACTTCAATCCTCAGTGCAGAACAGTCAACTGTCTTCCATTTCTGAAATTTTAATTGCATTACCCTATCAACATAATGTAAGAAGCAGAAATCAATATTTATTAACCTTTCCATTCTTCATCTTCTGATATTGAAATCAAAGTTGATATGTATCCTGTATGCCTTTGTCCTAGATTTAAAACAAGTCTGGATTTCTATAACAGATCTTGAAAATAATACTATAATGCTTATGTAGCAGTTTATACACAATCATGTTGTCAGTGGCAACAGATGCATGACATAAACAACATCTCAAATGTCTTATTAAATTTTAAATTGAAGAAAATACAGAATAAGTTGTGTCTGGCATTTTCACTTCAGTGTCGCTGGATCGACTTAAGGTGTGTAATACATTGTGTGTCAACCATCACCCTTTTGCACGGATTAGTATGTTCATATTAGTTATATTCTTAACCAAACATACTAAGCAGAGCCCAAATTTTAAAAAATACATTCAAGTTTTTTGGTAACTGTACAGAATCAAAGCAGTGAAACTGCTGAAAGAATGTGGGATAACTTGGTAAGGAAGTACCTATTTATGGTCTTCTTTTGATAAAGAAAACACCATTACAGTACGCCCATATATTAAACAAGACCTTGTATAAATCCTAGCATCTCGGTGCAACCATGTTCATATTCAGCCAGTAAATTTAAAGTGAGCATGTGTCTACAGACACTACATGGTAGTGTCTATGGTTAATTGAATATTGGACAAGCCCATTCTAGCAAGGTGGTAAAATGTTATAATACAGCTAGCTCTTCAGATCTGTATTTATAGAAAAATATAAAAACAAATAAAATCTGTTTTCAGCAAAGGATGTTAAAATAAATGAATAATAAAGAATAAATGAATAACCATAAATTTAAAAGACAACTTTTTAACTAGAATAGATGATAGAGAATGGTTATTTTCATAAACCCAGAGTTTATTAGTTTAATAATGGAACATTTTCTGAAAATCAATTTTAATACTTCAAAATATGCATTAATTTCATAACAACCTCAGATTACTTTGAGAGGTAATCTATTCTGTAAGAGGTCTTGTTGAGTTTTGATTTGTATCTCAAAAGGGGGTAGTAATTGGCTGTCTCGCTCCACCGAGCAAACTGCAAACTGATCTTGAAGCAGTTGTCGTTAGCGACAGGTGATGATCGTCACTAGGTAGTCTTGATATCGGTGCTTTGTCAGTCGTGAATGCTAATTATATGTTCCAACGAAAATAAAGTTAACATTAAGGTTGTGAAGAGTTATGGACAGTCAGTGTTTGTCAACAGTTTCTTCAAACAGAATGATCTTATCATGTATTCTGAGGACTCAGAAGTACAGACTGTATGATTTATTGCTACTTCAAACAGATTGGTGTATAATACAGCATGACACAGTCAGCCTCACACATTAACTGCTAATTATTGAATTTAAAACTCATCAACAGGTTTGTTAGTTGTAGCACGTAAAGTGGCAATGATGAAATTAGTTGCAACTTATTTCTGCAGGTATGTATACCTACAATCTATGAAGTACTTTAGAACGGGTATAGGACAAATCTATAAACTGTAAAGTTGAATATTTGGGTCCTAAATATTTGGTTAAAGACAGTGTCAAACATACTCTTATTATTGAATGTTAACTGAGCTGTAATCTTAATTTGATTTGAAAGGGGTAGCCAATCTTAACAAACAGTTACACAAAATCAACATATTTCTAGATCATTTTATCAGAACTATGGCAGCCAATCAGATTATTATGTCACATCAAGAATGAAAAAGAATTTAATCATATAATTATTTTATTTATTGAAAATTTATTTATTCAAAATAGAAAGTTTGTTATTAAAGCAACAGCCAAATAGAGTTAGGTTAAAATTTGAAAGGAAAACTAAAATGAATAAAAACCTGATCAGTACTAGATATTACAGAAATCTGTAAAATCTTTTATATTTTAATTGAGAAAGATCTCCCCACACACACACCAACATAGTAAGAGGCAACTAATGCTATTGCTTTCACACTTTATACACTTGTACCTAAACTTTGTACCATTTAGTTTCTCAATGTGTATAACTCTACTGAAATTAAGCTACAAATTATTTCCCCTTACATATAAAAATTCATGTCCCCAGAACCATGCAGCAAGAAAAGACAATGGTAGGGGTATGGATCACCTTCAGTGATAGCTCTAGTTTTTGATATCTTAAGCAACTTTTTACTCTTACCCATACTGGTATATGCTAGTTATTTTAACCTTTTCTTTTTAAAAAAAGTACATTTGTTTTTGTCGAGCCCGCTTGCGGTGAGCTCGATATAGTTGTCACTTTTGGCGGTTCGATGTATGTGCGTGCATCCGTCCTTCCGTCCGTCCGATTTTGTCCGGACTATATCTTTTTCATGCATGGAGGGATTTTAATTTAACTTGGCACAAATGTTCACCATCATGAGACAGAGTGTCATGCGCACGAATCAGGTCCCTAGGTCTAAGGTCAAGATCACACTTAGAGGTTAAAGTTCAAAGTCAAGAATATCTTTGTCTGGAGCATTTCTTCTTCATGCATGGAGGGATTTTGATGTTACTTTGTACAAATGTTCACCACCATGGGCTATCCTTGTTTTTAGAATTACTTCCCTTTGTTGTTACTATAAATAGCTTATATGGTAACTTTTTTATTACTGGCCGTAGAGCAAAATCTAGACCACTTTTCTGTGGTACAACATGCATGTTACATCCAATATTTAGGTGTATTTTGACCCATCTCTACTTTGTAAGGAGTTAGCCCTTTTGACATGTGGCGTTCTTGATATGTTGCACATGGGCATCTAGTATTAAGTAAACTTCAAAATTAAAACAAAATCCAGATTAAACCCAGATAAATGGATTGAACATGTGGCAGTTTTGCTGGTATTAGGTGCTGTTAATGGATATTAATTCTGAAATAGACAATTTAATCAGCAATAGTGCTTGGTCTGATTGATTTTAGACATGTAGCATCTAAGATAAGCAAGAGAAATGTTTCAAACTCTCTTTTGCTAATGTCAAAATTTACACTGCCTGAGTGCTATTTAAAATCAAGAAAAAATGAAAACTTGTGTGGTCTTTACCATGATACCCCTGTTACCTGCAAATTACATATAAAATAGTTATAAATAACAGTTCAAGCTACAGTTTCAAGAGAACCTATAATCTGTTAGGTAATAAGGCAGTTAAAGAGTTGCTGTTTATACACGTGAACAATCCCGACTCCTGTAATCTTAGACATTGACACTGTCCTACAACTGTTACACTGATCAACAACAGTGACACTGATCCAGCTCTGATGGTCTTAGATGATATTTTGAATGACCTGTATAGTGCATACTTGCAGTATCACTTTGGTTTTTTCTTAAAGTTACAAGTTATATTTTTGTGCCCCTGAAGGTGGGCATATAGTAATCGCACTGCCCGTCTGTGAGTGTGTCTGTCCTTCTGTTTGCTCGTGGGATGTTTGTAACTTCGTTGTGCATGGAGAGATTTTGAAATAACTTGGCACATATATCAGGACGATGTGTTTCGCGCTAGACTCAGGTCCTAGCCCACAGGTCAAGGTCACACTTGAAGGTCAGTCATCCGTGGATGTTCGTTTCTGTGCCGTAACTTTGTCATGTGTGGAGGGATTTTGAAACATCTAGGCACAAATGTTCAACATATCATTTGTCATGAATGACAGATCTTGTTTTCTTAAATGTAGTAAAAGAGAGGTAATTGATACTGTCTGTGAGAGATGTCTGTTGTGCCCAGATATTTGTGTCAAGGGCGTCCTATATAATACTGCCTTATTAGGTTTGATATTGGAAAATGCTTCCAACTGAAATTTTTTAACTGCTCCGTCTGCTTCACTGGAAAGAATAAATTTTAATTACACCAAATCAGAAAATATTATGGGATTTGTTTTGTACATTATCCATAACTGATGACTTTGTACATTGTGCTGACAGTATCCGTCTATCCATCAGTCATTCTTTGTGCACATATACCAGATAATTTCACCTTATAGTACAGTTCAGCTCTGACAGAAGCATGCCTGTGAAGTATGTCATTGTTTCAGGACTTTTTATCCTCATATAAAATTATGTCCTATATTTTAGAAATTTGTGTCACATTCCTTAGTAACATTATCCATCACAAGTATATTTCTCATGGCAGAACATTGAGCCAAATCACTGTGTGAGAATTGGCAAATTTAGGTTTTGTATTTATATTAAAGATGTTGTATGAAAAAATAGGTCTAGGACAAGGTTGCTGGATGGGCAAATGGTCACTGAGTACAAGATGTCTAAGTTTGTGAAATATGTAGTAATTTTGAATAAAGATCATTCTGTTAATCACTAAGGAAACAGACAATATGTAAATACATGTATTGCTCTACTGACAGTCTTACAGATTCTCTGATATTAAATGAACTGTTTGGCTCTAGATCAGACTGTGTGGAAGGCTTTAACCTGGGTCCAAGTGGTCACAAAGCCCACATGCTGGTTGTTGCTTAGCATTGCACAATGTTTGCCATAAACTTATGATAATGCCAACGACTGCCAAACCAGAAACAGCTGATGCAATACACACCATGCTTCTTTGGGAATCTGTGTAGAACTGTACGTTAAAGTGATTGTTACTTTATTGACTGTTGTTTAATTTCAGACAAGAATGGAAGAATCTCCATCGCCACCTCATAGATCACCAACAGGCACGTCTCCACAACACATGATGGGCTACATGAACAACATCAGCCCACAACATATGAGTAGTCCTGCTCACATGGGCTCCCCAGCTCACATGGGTTCACCAGCACACATGGGCTCCCCCGCACACATGGGCTCCCCAGCACACATGGGCTCCCCTGCTCAAGTGGTCCCTCAGAGCCCACAACATATTTCTAGTCCATTACACATGACAAGCCCGCAGCATGTCTCCAGTCCTCAAAACATGATGGGGCAGCATGTGACTAGTCACCCACACAACAACATGTACCATGCCCAGTCACCTCCACAGTATAACATGTCTGGATATAACAACGCTCAGTCTATGGACATGATGGACAATGGTGGAATGCGATTTGATTCTCAGCCCTTACCTCCAACAGGAGTAAGTTTATGCACAGTGCATTTATTCATCAGTATTTACAGATCAGACACTGCAAAAACATAAGGCTTTCTATAATTTCCAATCAGGAAAAAGAGAAAATCATTAGTAAATATGAATTTTTTTATGGACAATAGGCCACTTTTCTGTATTTTTACAAATTGAGAAATATAAATGAAGTTACAGGCCACTCCTAAATACACGCTGTTGCTGTTAAGGCAGAATATGATGTATGGTCCAAATCACAGCTGACTGACCTCTAAAATTAAAAAATTTACTCACTCCCACATAGCTGTATTAGTTGCTCATTTTGGTGGGTTTTTTCTATGTTGTACGAAGTAAGATTGTCATAGAGACACTGAATAATTATGTCTGTTTCATTGTTTACATCAGTGTACAAAGAATGATTTTCACAGCAAAGTGTGACAAGAAATCATAAATTGCTTCTAAGTTCTTTTTCAAGGTTCTGTTTTAAAAATTAAAAGTGATGTATTCACCTTTTTTCGCAGAAACACTTAAACCTATCATTATGTGTAAAATATGCTTTAACTGTTCATACACAAAATACAAAAGAAGGTTGAAGAATCAACATCTTTTTTCACTCTCTGAAAGATAATTTTTTAAATCTAGAGTTAGAATAAATTACCATTAAAGAAACAAACCACTTGCTTTCAAATACATTCTATATTGTTATGGCAACTAAAACAGAAGATTCATTATGTAAGAAATTTCAGTTTTAAGAAATCACTTATCGTACACTTGTGCATTGAAATATACTAAAACTGTTTCCAAGAAATTTAACCAGAATAATGCTAGCAATATACAACAAATATACAACTGTAACACTATTTCAGGGTAATGCTGGTCGTATAATGCCAGGTGGCATGTGTATAAGAAATGGTTGTGGAAATAAAGCTATTGACAACATAGGCTGGGACAGTGAGTACTGCAGCAACGAATGTGTTGTTTCACACTGCAGGTTAGTTTTCTTTGCATTGTTCATAGAAAATCATGAATTTGGCTGTAAAACTTGCACAGAATTGCAATAATCACTGTATATTGTGACTCCAGATATAGCGAAAATTGGGATAAAAAGTAAAAAATTTCTTCTTTATTAAATATATCTCTTTCCTTGCTAAGATGAAATTTTGGGTCATTATTTGGATGAAGACATGAAAGCCCCGAATAGAATCAAAGCTCAAGATATTATCTCACTATTAATTCTGATGGAGATGAAGGTCAAGGTCATATTTCAGGGTCAAAAGTCATGAGACTATATCTCCTTATCACTGAAAGATTTATGTAAAAAGTATGTCAAATGTTCAGATTATTAATATAATGTGCAAAACATATACTCTTGAACTGTGACAGCTTAAGGTCAAGGTCACAAAGGTCATGAGACAATATCTCCCAAGCCCCTTGAAGGATTTTCATGAAACTTGGCTCTAATGTTCACAATATTGAGATGATGTGTATAGTGTGTATCTCCGCTATCTTGGTTCAGTGTCAAGATCACACTTGGTGATCAAAGGTCATCTGACTTAATAATGTGCCCTCTTTGTAACTCCTGAACCACATACTGATTTCAAATGACCACAAGTGTTAATGATACAGTTATTTAGAAGTCATTGGCAATGCGGGTTTGAGTTTGTATTTTAATCACATTCAGTGATAGCTCTAGTTGTTATAACAATATTTGTTTGTAACAATATTTCAGTTGATATAAAGATAACTATATATACCTTACTCTTAGGGATCATTTCTGTAGTAAATGTCACCAGGACGTCAGGTAAAACTGACTGATGAGAACCTAGTAGATAAATAAAAGATTTAGTTTGTATGTATATTTCTTTTTAATTTCAGAGATGTGTTCACAGCATGGGTAGCCAATCGTCAGGTTCCTACCAATTCATTCACAGTGAAGTGATTCCTGGGCTTTAGACAGGGCCTATTTATACAAAACATTCCAACAAATATGATTGTGTGGAAGAAAGTGCATATTGTGACATACAAGACGATAAAAAAACCTGAATGATTTCTTTCTCAGGCCGTACATGACTTCATGTGTAAAATATTGTAAAGTATAGAAATTGAAAGGTCTGAAAAGGATATAATTGTTGAAACCAGGTAGTTGTTGAAAGTACACAGGTGTAATATAGATACTGGATGAATTGGTTTATTTAGTTAAATGAGACAAGATGAGGATACATGGGAACCAGTCTATAGTCTCATACTCCATACATGGGTACCAGTCTACAGTCTTGTACACCATCCATGGGTACCAGTCTCCAGTCTCATACACCATACAAGGGTATCAGTCTATAGTCTCATACCCCATCCATGGGTACCAGTCTATAGTCTCATACCCCATCCATGGGTACCAGTCTATAGTCTCATACACCCCACATGGGTACCAGTCTACAGTCTCATACCCCATCCATGGTACCAGTCTCCAGTCTAACACCTACGGTACAGTCATAGTTCATACCCCATCCATGGGTACCAGTCTACAGTCTCATACACCAACCCCTATCAAGCTTATCAAAATGGTTTTGTTGTCTTGTTCAGATGATATTGACAAAACTGGTTAAGTGCTTTTGTCTTAAAACTGAAAAAATTCTCTTATTGTCAAAACTGAATGCAGAACAATATAAAAGTTTTTCCTTTTGCCAAACTCGTCCAGTTGTATAAAACTTAACTTGCAGATCTTGTTTTGTTCCCATTTAGAACAAAGTATGCTCAGTTGTTAGTAAATGCTAGG